>CM043871.1:18253125-18578291 GCA_023846275.1 Vanilla planifolia | reverse complement strand
CTCTCAGTAAGTGATAAGTAACAACTCAATCTTAAACTCTTAAAACCTCGCATAAAAGTTGCTCCTTGTTTAGCAATTATTTTTTGAAGATATCACTCGACATTTACTTTCTGCATTCTTTAAATGTTACATTGCTATCTATTTTTTTATATTCTTACATTCCTATTAAATAACATAAACGATGTACATACCTATATATTATGCTCAAAACAAATATAAGATTACATTAAGTGTATGCTAAATATAAATATCAGATATAAACACATAATAGAATTATGTCATACTATCATGCTCAGATTAATGATGCCATCCTTATGAAAAAAATCATTTTTGCATCAATATACCTCACCAAAAAAGCTAAACCTTGACTCTATGCTTATCTTCATAAAACTTATCATGAATCTCTCCATATCCTTCTTATGAACAAAACATCATATAAGAGATAGTTTTTAAGTATATCTAAAATTTGATTTGAACAAAATAAATTATAAAATTAATAACAAATAAAAGGAGAAGAAAGTCATCTTCTCATGAGGATTCAACCCTTGATAATAGAAAGTTGGTTGAGACAAATAAGTCAAATATTTGATGGGATAACATGGCTAAATGATAAAAAAAATATTACTTGCTCTATTGATCCTCAATGAGGTTATTATTTTGTGATAAGAATCTTACAATAGTTTATGGTTTGAAGATTATCTTATTTTAAAAATTTATTGGGAGAAAATTGCTAAAAATTTTCAAAAAGGGTATGCACTTTAATCTATCAAGAATAAAATGAGAAAAGAATTAACTATTCTATAGCAAGGAGACCTGTTTATAATTGATAATGAAAGAAAGTTATTCTTCTTTACTCGTAATTCATTATATATTGTAGGTCATGAGGAGTAGAGATGTTTTGGTTTTTCTCATGAACTAAAAGAGTTTATCGGGGCTTTTTTGAATTTTTTTATTATTATTGATTATACTAAGCTTGTGTAGCAAGCTTGATTGGTGGTTCAAGAGTTGGAGATTTGTAAAATAATAAAATAACAATATAGAAGAGAAAGAGGCATCTTTACTAGTGAATATGATCGTTTTAAGATAATAATTTGCAGAAGAAGGTGATGAATGCTTTTGTTGTTTTGGCAAAACTAATAAGACTTTCATACATGAGGTAGCAAAATAGATACAAAGTCAAGACACCTCAATGTACATGCTACAAAAGATTTCATCATAGGGTTTATTGTTTTAAGTAGGGAGGTAAACATATGTGTTTTAGCTATAGCTGACTAGGTCATATAACTAGAGCTTGTCCCTATGCTAAATTAGAGGTACCTTCTACTTCATAGAGTTTTGATTGAGGTGTTAATAGGAGAGGTCATGGTAGGGGAAAAGGTAATGCATTAGTTATATTCTTAAAGCGTATGCGGTGAGGCTAACTTATAAATAAAGGCAATCTACCTAAAATGCATGCAGTCACCTAATCAGATGCTCTTAATCCGACAGGTATGATAATAAGTATTATGTTTGTTTAGTAATTATAGTAGTTATTTTACTTGGTTATGGTTATTCTCATTTAGCTATTTCTTGTCATGATATAATGATTATTGAATTAAAACAAATAAACAATCCTTTGTATATAAAATTGCCTGATGAGAGTGATGTTTGACTAGAAGAATTTGTGAAAAGAGAAATAAAGAGAGACATGAAATTTTCTACTTAGTAGGTACTTGTTTTTTTTTTATTTTGGCCTTACTATTGAGTTGTTGAATGTTGAGAGATTTGGTCTAGTTTCGACCTATTTAATGTGGAGTGAGTGTTTGTCTAATTTGTGAGAAGACTCTCTTATACTGGGTTATTGTACCCAGCTATGACAAAGTAGTTATTTGAGCTTTGTACAAACTTTGTTAGCTTGGGATGCATGTAGACTCTTTGGTTAAGTTGAATCATTTAAAATACTCATGTCTTTATCTATTTACTTTTCTCTGCGCTCTTAAATACTTATGGCCTTAAATAGCTTTAGGTAATTACAAAAGAGTTTTACTTAAGCATCTTTTGAAAAAAAATCCAATTAGCACAACCAATTCATACTCCCTCTTGGTATGCCTTATGGACTTCACACCACTATAAACGATAAATTGGGTAGCTAGGATGATTTCTATGAAGTTACTAACTTGTTTAAGAAGAAAATAAGCCTACTAAGCAAAATCATATGAAAACTTAGAATAAATAGTTTATCATGTTTTTAGCATGACACTTTTATTATTATTTCTAATATGATTTTGTGTTTATTTATTTTGATCCATATGAAGCATAATTTGATGATTTCTTACACATGTTTAACTTATGCTTATATTTTGAAATAAATCATACATATTTAAAAAAATAAACTATAACTTACATAACATAATTTTCTATTTTAATATTAGTATTATTGATATAGTTATCAATTGAGTTTGTAAAAAACTCAATCCCTTAATATTTAACATTTTAGATGACTATGTTGAGAACATTACTAGAAACTAATAGTATAAATAAAGAGTGAAAATAATAAAATAGTTTAAAAGGAATATAAGCGGTGATGAATTTTTATATACTCTTTAATTGGTTAATAAAATTGTTTGAAAGGAATATAAGTGGTGATGAATTTTTATAGACTCTTTATTTGGTTAACAACATATAGTTGATATGTTTAGTGACAACAAGTAATTAATAGTAGTTGACGAGTATTAGTAGATAGAAGAAAACATCCAAAAACTAGAATTGCTACATTTGTAACTCTTTAAATCATCCTAATGGTTGGAACATAATAAAAGGTCACTTTGATACTAAAATTGATGTAGAAACTCTTTTACCAATATGATAGAAATAGATACTTTAATTCTAAGATAGAAGATGGATGCTCCAAGTAGAGAAAAGAGAGAGAAAGATAAGAGGCTCACCTATGCCCTATTAGAGAAAGAAATTGCTTGATTGCTTGTGCATCATGACTTTGTCTTTTAAATTTCTTCTCATTTTATTAAGATAAATTTGAAATTATAAAAACTATATAAAATTCTTATGAAATCATGCCGAGATGGAGGTGGTCGAATCTCATTTTTAACTAACCATTGTGAATGTCTCATTATGAGGAATTCGTAAGTATATCATTTATATTTTTTGGAGATGATTTGTAATTTCTATAATTTTTTTAGTAATAATGAATAAAATAAATTAATTTAATTCTTCTAAATTAATACCAGGATAAACTCTTACTCTTGGACCAAAAAATCTATCAATATGTTTGGAAAGCTAAGCAAAAAGCTAGAAGAGAGGGAGAGGAAAAAAGAAAGGAAACCTGAGCTTTAATTTTAAAAAAGTCAAATAAAATAATTGGAAGAGAGAAAATATTATTAAAAAAAGAAAGATTGTCATGTGTTATTGTAAGAATCACAACATAGGGTAATAACTTCATTAAAACTTCATTTATACTCAATTTTGGATTGTTTAAAATGTAAATAAATGAAAAATATGAAAGTAGAGTTGGATTCCATAAGGGCAAAGGCTATTATAGTTTTTGACAACAATTATTTAGATTGCATAAGTTTGGCCTTGTTTGTTAGAGCTAGCATACACTTTCAGGTTTAGTATGAAAAGGGAATTTCCAAAACATCTCATTAGTATGATCAACTGATTGGACTTGTATGATAAGGTATGTCATGCTTAATTAATAAACCATATGATTTGATCACCTGCCTGATTTAGTATTTGAAGAGGATCATCTTTGTACAATAAGTTAATGCTAAAACATCTATTTTGTCTCTATTATGATAAGATATATGTTACAAATTATACAAGTATGAATGGTGAATTAGATTAGTATGATTAATTATTAGATATGTTTTATATAAAAGTCTATGTCATGATATTAGTATGGCTTTGGATCAAATATGTATGATTAATGTATGAGATAATTAATAGAGATAATGTGTTGAATCCCTTAAATGATGAAGTACATATATTGGATCATAGTACTACAAAATTGAGATTAAACATGTATGATTATTTTTTAAATTATTTAATTGAGATCAACTATAAGATTTAATGTTCAAGTTATATATAGTATTGTACAATATGATATGAGTGATTGTACTATATAATATGAGGGCATAATATAAGTAAGGCATGTACCATATAAGTATTAAATTAGAATTTGACTAGTATGATTACCTAATAATCAAGCTTAATATGGACAATTTATTTAATCCCTAATATAATTTAGTGACTGTCATAAATTATACTTGTATATCAGAGAGATCAGATATGTATGATTAACATAATGCAATGATTTAACCTTGATAATATATGAATTATATAATATGATATGAGTGATCATACTAAATGATGTGATAATAAAAATAAGAAAACAAGCAATTTGTTAATGTATATTTTGGAAAAGCTTTAAAAATACTTTCTTAATAGAAATTGATTTGTTATTGATAAAAGATAATATGATGTATGCATAAAATGAGAAGAGCTATAAAAGAAACTTATTCAAAATGTTAGAGAAATTAATAATTATGATGCAAGTGAATTGTTAAATTTTTTAGGCTAATATTATGCATGGATGGGAATGTGAGTAGTTGCATGGCATAGTGAAATACATATGTTCTAATTTTATTATGATACTTTGCTACCCTTATTGTTATTATATATATATATATATATATATATATATATATATATATATATATATATATATATATATATATATATATATATATATATATATATATATATATATATATATATATATATATATATATATATATATATATATATGTAAATATTTAAATTAAAGTATATGATAAAAAAGTAATAAGAGAGATAATGGTTGGTCAAGTGATCTAACAAATCATAATAAGAAAATTAGAGTTTATAACCTTATATTGTAATAATCTAATAAATGAGATATGTAATAATAAACCTCACTTCTTAATGTTGTAGTACTTAGACTTGGGTTCTAGCATGTTAAAGGTCTTGATTAAATGATGTTAGGATACTTCACTCTTTAGTATTGTGAGTACTCAGAGATGAGATTCTAACATTTTAGAGACCTCATTTCTTATCTACATTGGATGTTGTTGGGTGCGATGATTATATGATAATTTGTTTCACCCCTTGGTGTTAAAAGCACTTATACATAGGGGTTTGACATGTCGAAAGTCTTACTTCTTATCAACATTGGATGTTAATAGTGGTGAATACTGTGTGATTAGATAATTCACTTATTGGTATCATGATACTCAGAGATGAGATCATGACATGTTAAAGGCTGAGATTAGGTGATGATAAAATATGATATAAGTTTATAAGAGTGGGGATAAAAATCATAAGATAGAATTTAGTTTAAAATAAAGTAAAAATAAAAATAAAAAAGAAATAATAAAATGTTTAATAAAGTTAAATATGAAAAAAATAAATATATTATACAGTTGTTATATGATAGTGTATATACTTAAGTTGGATGCAAATAACATAATTACTTTGATATTATCACTTTCTTTATTAATTATCATACATTTTTTATCTATTATTTCATTTTTATTACTAGCCATATTATACTCCTTTATATTATTTTGTTGTATATAATTAGTATTTTTTTATTAAATATATTAGGCTTATTTTTATTTATATTGTAATATAGGAAATTGACACTCAAAGAGCTTCAAGTTCTTAGATGATAATACAAGACATTAGGACTAGAGCTAATGCATTGTGTAATTATAAGATCTTTTGTGTATGTGAAGACAATTAAATTTTGTATTTAGAGTACATACCAATTTTGTATTCTAGTTTTTCATTCTTTTTAATAGTTATGGATATTATTTATTTTTATTTTAATTAAAATGATGCCTAAGTTTGATATAATTTTTTATATCACCTTGATTCATTTTATTGTTTGTGTTCTCAAACTTATATTGTTATCTCTGATTTACTCAATAAAAATTGTATAATAGATGTAATCTATTGGGTTATATGCATTTAGTTGAAATGGGGTCTAAAATTATATTGTAAATGTTGTGAAAATTTTATATTTGGGATGGATATTTTCATAGTTGGTTCGATTTCTTTGTATTGAGAGCTACAAAAAGAACCCTAATCAAGATGATGAAGGAGAGATAATGAGACACTTTATACTCTTGTGAAAGTTGTTGTGCTTACTAAGGGTGTTGAACTTGGTAAGGATGGTAGCTTGTTGATTAAGGTGGTTGAGCGAGCTTACCTAGGGAGAAATTTAGAAGGTTTTGAGGGTGACTACCAAACACTTAGATAAAAACTACATGTATTTTATAATAACCCTTAATTTTAATGTTTACTATGTCACATTATCCATTATTTGTTACGTATATGCAAAAATATTCAATAGACAAAGAATTAACCTAAACCTAAATCGAGCCTACAAAGGCAAGTCGATTCTAGTATGTTCTAAATCAAAATGCATATCTACAATATATGGGGCAACAAAGTTTAGGTTGGTTTCTAAGTTAAACAACTGAATATTTGAGAACTCATCTATCCATGGGATAGTTGTAATACTTACAAAGGCTTAAAGTTTATTGTAATTAGTTTGAATTTAATTTTATGATGTCAAAATAATATAAAGCAATGAATTATATTTTTTAATCTAAATGATCTTATGAAGACTAAAATTTGTCATAACAATTCATTGAAATAGTATTAGATTTTGTGACGTTAAGTATAACTATGATCTCAAAAAATAATTTGTAATATATGAATTATACATTACTTTTCATATGCAAATATAAAAAAGCTATGAGAAATTTTGAATCAATAATCTTATAAATGAATAACCTCTATATCTAGTTACATATAAAATTTTCAACATGCATTCAAAAGTTTAATTTTATTTCACTTGATAATAATTTCTATAATTATTAGATAAAATATATTTTTTAATATATGCGTAGTACAAAATATTATAATATATTAACTAACTTGTTGGTTATCATATAGAGATTATAATTATAATGATAATAAAATCATGATTTTTTTTCATTTTTTTAGATTGTAATCTAAATTAAATTTACCCTAAATTTCAGGTAAGATTTGGGTCAAATTGTGGTTAAAATTTTAGTTCAATACATATGAAAATCGACCAACTTCGATTAGATTACATTTATTCTTAAAATAACTTAAACTCAACTTCCACCTCTCTTGTCTTCTATGTGATAGATTGATATTGGAGGTTGTATGCTTATTTGTTGATATCTAATTTTAGATTTTTAATATTATATTTCTCAAATATATAAATTCATAATATTAATATATATAAAAAGTGTAAATAGTCTTAATTATTGGTTTTTTTAATTTCTTGCCAGCTGAAAAATGGTTTTTGAAAAAAAAAAGAATTATGTAGATGGATAAGAAATAATTTAATAAAAACATTGAAATTATTTATTAGAATTTTTAAATATTTTTGGATTTTTTTTTTACCCAGAGGACTTGGGAAGACCATCGATCTCTTGGCGTCGCCGTCGTACACTCGATGGCATGTTACCCAAAAGAGTTCCTGTGATATGAGGGAAAACTTCCCTTTCAATCCTCGTCGGGGCGCAGGAAAGTTTTCCCAAGGTAAAGATCCAATAAAAAGGAAAGCTTTTAAGGCAGATACAAGAGCAGAGGGAAAGGATGTACGGCAATCCATAACTTTAATGGCATTATTGTGAGCACTAACAGTCCATCCTTATCTAGGCACGAGATTGGCATGGAAGGTGGAGCAGAAGAGACAATCCACCTGTTTCCAACTCCCTCCTACTTCTTGTCCACGTTAAACTTCGGAGGGCTTGGTGCAGCTGCTTGCTTCTGCTGCTTTTATTCCTCGAGTTTGGCTGCTTCTGGTGTATCTGTTGTTTAGTATTTATGCTCTTCCACGGTCTTCCGCCGCGAGTGATCTCTTCTTGTACTCTGATTCCTGCTTTCAAACATGCTCTCGGTGTGGGCTCCCATTTCTGGTCTCGCTCCGTCCAAGGGATGTAGCTTGGTTCTTCATTCCTGGTAATGCCTTTGATCCTTTTCCGCTGCCCTTGCTCGTCAATTCCTATTTTGTGTAGTTTGTTGTTGATGAGTATGATGTGGGAAGCTTGCCGGCGACTGAAAAGTGAGCACACATGTCAATAATGAGCAGATTCAGTAATATGTTATAGTTTGGAGTATAGGAATTTGAGGGACATGCATATGTTTGGGTTTAGTTGGGTGCTATACCACTGTTTCTTCTTACGATCAGGTATGGTCGGTTATGGAAGGGGAAGAAGAGGCACGGTTGGAACACTGCGTCTTTCGTTGCCTCGAGCGTACTGTGCAGTTTGACGAATTACGGCAGCACAAGTTGCAGTCTTGAGGTCTGTTACCTTCACTGCTACAGCTGCTGACATTAATTTGTACTGTAATGTCCGGTTGTTGATACTCGCTCAACTTGTAGAACAGCATCTACTTTAGGTCGTTCTGTCTTCTTTTGCTCTACGTATCTCTGTGTTTTTTTTTCCATCTCTCTATGTTTAGTTTCTTCTCTCCGTTATTTTCTCTTTGAATGATGGTGATGCAGATTATGAAGACCGCCAGGCTTAGGTTTAATGAAGAAGTTTCCTACAGGAATAAGGATAAAGATATCTCACTTGCAAAAGTAGGCGCAATTTATCCTTGCGTGGTTGAAATTTTTATCCGATCACTTTCATTAGTTCATATATTTCATGTGTCAGTTACAATCAGCTATGCAGGTTTTATTATGAATTGTTTTCTGAGTAAAGATTTTTGGAGAGAATAAGCTGGATCTAGAAGAAGCTCCATCAACCTTAAATATCCAATTTAATATATACGCTTAGTAAATTGGTCTTGAAGTCTAAATTTCTTAGAAAGACATAATATGTCAGGATTTTTTCCCCACTAATTGTTGAAATGCGTAACATGTTCATATGAAATTCATTCATGGATTCTGGATATCTTGTTGTTTCATTTATTTTCATGTTATGAATTGTGGTTTAGTTTGGCAGTTAAAGTTTTGCTTGAATTACTATGTCTAACCCTTTTTTCCTTCAAAAAAGTGTAGCTCCTATATAAGAGTATAAGTTTGTGAATAAAATCTCTTATTTTTCTCATGTGTCAATTGTACTCCATTCACCTTTTAATTTGATTAGTATCTCTGTTTCCAGTTTGAAGCATCAGTTTGTTAACAGTGTTTGAAAATCAATTTTGCAAAAGAAGTTTACTTTTTTCCATTATGATTACATGCCAAAGAGCAAAAGTTGTCCTATAAAACTCTGTTCTATGGATAATTGATTTGTACACTATTACTTCTTTTCAGTAAAGAATTTTTTTTGTGCTTTTGGAATCTTCTGATGTAACTTAATTATACTAGTGTTGAAAACGTACTTCAATTATATACCACAGGCATTGTTGTATGTTGCTGTTGAAGATGAAGCTTTCATGGCTTTTAACAAGACTGTAGATGAACAAGCCTGCGTAAAGGAAAGGGAAAGCTCTCCTGCTTCTATTGGGTCTCAGCTATGTTCTGGTGGAGTAGAAGAAATTTCCTTATCTGGAAAGAGTACATTGGGTTGGCTGAATGAATTGGACGTTATTGCCAAGGAAGTAGAAGCAAATTTGTTATCTAGGAATAGTGGATCTCACCTGGTGGATGTATTGGAAGCAGTCAACTATGTACTTTTTGGCACAAGAGATTTCAAAAGATTTTCTGTTCTTGTAGATCCAAAGCTTTTGTACTTGCACAATGTGCTTGCCTCAGGGTGTGGAAGTGGTACATTATTTTTTTCCTTATTATATTATTCTTTCAGTATATTGGTGTTTTTTGAAACATTGATTAGTAAATGCTTTTTTCCTTTGCTTTTTTCCTGGTAAGAACTTTAACTCTTAAACAGCTATTATGCTTAGCATCCTTTACATGGAAATCTGCCAAAGGTTTGGCGTTAGCTTAGTGGGTTCTCGTATTGGGGAGGATTTTTTGATTTGGCCCCAGGCAGAGAGCTTGGAGGTATGCCAGTTCCAAAATTTTGCTTATGCAAGTTATTTCTACTTTAGCTTATGTTGGTTGCTGTTGTTGTTTTTCTTCTTAACGACTAATATTATTACTGCATTTTTATTGTTATCAACGTGAAAGATATCGGCACATTTTATTTTTTTCATCTTCCTTTTCTGAATATAGAGGACATTATAATTACCATATTTGAGAAGACCTATATTATCTTCCTTGTTATGTGGAGCTTTGATAAAGCAGCATGGGCATTGTATAATATGGTCTTTGAGATGGTGTGTTTTAATTTTGTAAGATGATATTATTCAATTTTTTGCGACATGTGTAAGATGGGAAATAGTTGCATTTGACATTATTTGGAGTCTTTGAGTGTTGTACCACATGTTTCGACGATCTACACACAATCATTGTATGTTCTTATAGAACATTAATTGAAGATTTGCTTTTTGGGATGTGTAGCAGCATCAAAAACTCCCAACAAAAAGTGCACTAGCTATGATGTGGTGTGTTATGTTATTGTATATTATGGAAGATTCCAATGTTTTAAGCTGATTGTTGGTGGGTTTTCTATGTATTTGTTTTTCACGTTGGACCTTGCTTGTGAGTATTACTCATTGTAGCAATCCCTAATCTTTTTGATAAATGGAAAAGTTAACACTACATAGTTTTTTTAATACCTATCCTCAAAATTTTTGATTGGTGAGAGACTATTATTGTCTCCTTCCTTTTTTTTTCTTTCTTCAATAGCATTGCTTTTTTGTTATTGTATTTTTTGTGGGATTCATTTTAAGCTTGAATTCAACCATATCCTTTTTATAAATTGTTTCTTTAGAATTAATAATGATAACTGGTTGTTTTCCCTTGAACAATCTCACATCTTTCTTTTTTGGTTTCATTGATAAATTCATATCAGGCTTAATATCTTTTCATCTTTTATATTTTAAAATAATATTTGAATAATTTAGTAAATCAAGAGAGGTCTTCTTGTCCAGTCCACATCTATGCATATTATAGGAGTGACGTTTGCTCATAATGCTTTTCCATATTTCATTTTTTGCAAAATTTTCCTTCCATTTTATGGACTGAGCATGAAAAAAGTCATTTTTTGAACTAAATTTTGAAAACATTAGGTAAATATGTTATCGATATAGATTTGTTATTTCATAGTTGATGAGTACTTCCTAATCATTGCCTTTGATATATTTTAGTTGCTTCAAGTCTTAAGTTTTCTTCTCTTTTGCATGAGAAAGCTCATATATATGTCCACAGTTTTTAATATCAATTTTCTAATAGAAATCTCAAGAGCTTTTTTTTTTAATGTGAATAGTTGTTTTTTAGCTTCTGATTATGCTAATATTTATTTTATTATTTGTATTCATATAATTGAGTCACTTATTTTGATATATAAAAAGAAATATGTTGTTCTATTCATGCATCTGTCTTCTTAGTGTTTGGTACAATCACATGTTGTAATCATCATTTCTATCTTCACTGTGAATGGTTGAGGCCCCTATTTCGTTTTAAATCATGTGATGGTCTCCAAATATAGAGATTGGAGATGGATCATCTTCACCAATTTTAGATGTATTCTTACTTTCATGTAGCAAGGTTTTTTTTTCCTAGCAATCAACAATTAAGTGAGTTTGCTCTTAGTTCTCAGCATTGGATCAATTGCCTTAGTTTCAATTGCATTACTTGTTACCTGTTTTGTTAACATTGTAACTTATATCTCTTGTTCTACATTTTTTTTATTTTCTCATTTGTTCTTCTCTCTCTTCCCAATTACAAATTTTTCCACTCAATTTGTTGATACGAAGCTAGGAAAGAAGTCTATTATGATAACATTTTATTCTTCATTTTTACTTTTGAACTTATTTAGTTGAACTTCTAATTGAAGGGAAATGAAAGACACCAAACTTGAAGAGGTTTAGAAGATTTGATGGAGAAATGAAGGAATCCACCCAAAATTCAAAAAGAGTTCACTAACAAAAGTTAGTCTAGGTAAAGTTCCTTATCCCTAGGTGATTCCACCATTTGGCCTTTTCTTTGGAGTCATTACGTTTCCTTCTAAAGTTTGAGTTTTTTTTTTTTGATATCCCAAGAGGTTCTTGATGCAAAACAACAAAAGGATTATGAGTTTGGAATAAAGATGAACTAAACAACATTCCTTTGCTAGTAAAAACCTTCATCATACTTGCTCCTTATTTGCCCGCCCTTTTTTTGAGGAAAAAAAATGTTGGGAGAGTGAGAAATTGGATAAGTGGAGAGAATGTAGAGGGAGAGAGTTGCTTAAAGCATGTGATAGGTATTCTCATTAGCTCCTTTAAATAAACAAAGCCTAGGGGTATTCATGAAGAACCATTTAAAGTGGTTTTTCCTTTTTTGTGCTTAGATTATTAGCCATCCAATTAATTATCATATGGTGGAGAGATGGTCCATTCCTTAGTTTTTTTTGAACCAAATTTGAATCTCATAATCAATCTACCTTTGTTGTTCACCCTTTGCTCCAAAATTTGGAATTTGTGTTGAGGTTTGTCTAATAACTCCCTAACATTCTTTTGACAATTGGGGTTTGTCCATCCAATTCTTGATCAAATGGTTAGTGAGTAAGCATGGTTCATTCTTGTGGTTTCTTTATGAATCAAATTTTAATCTTTTCAAACCACCCTAGCTACCCACCCTCCTCAACTCTAGCATTTGAAATTTGAAATGGTTTTAGTTTATGAACTCCATAACAATCTTGTAGCAACTCAATAATTCAAATATAGGCTAACCTGGGTTTGGTCAAGCTACCCTCTTGAAGCAAGGGAGTTTGTGCCCTAGTCAAGTTCTCCTATGTAGCTCTGGTGATGGAGTTTTGAAGATGATTATTGTTATTGAGTCATTTAAGTTTGTATTGGGTTCCTAGGCTCATACAACCATAGGTATGTAAAGAAAGCAATTTTTTGTACTCCATGTTCTTCATGGTTGCCTCACTTGTAATAATGATTTCTATAGTTTTGCTTATCTTCTCCATGATTTTGTTAGTTTTCTTTGTTTCTTTATTTTATTTTTGTAAGACTCGTGATTTGATGTCCTTATCATCTATGATAAGCTAAATTCTTGGTTTTATGTGCTTCATTCGTGTAACTAGATCTTGATGTGCTCACACATTTGGTGAAAAGGGAAAAGTTTCTATGTTAGGGATTTACATCGGTACATACTAACCTTTGAAACATGTAGATTCAGATATTTTTTGGTATGTTCTTTAATATAAATACTTCAAGCATTAAAATTGAATGATATTGGACTTGATTGGAGTTGGGAGACATGTAGATGCATGTGCACAATAGCATAAATTCTTGTGCATGCATATGCTACAATTCTATTAAATTTTTTCACATTGAAGTTCAAAGAGTTTCACTTATTTTCACACATTTATAGTGACATTGTTGATTTGTGCATATATCATGATAGATATAAGTTTTTATTCATAAGATCATGCCCAACGTTAACAGGCAAATAGAAGCTTGTCTCAATTGTGGTTTTAGGCATGCCTAAGAAGGGCATGAATTGAGTCTTTTAATTTTTTGTCTAGTAATTCACTTGTTAATTATTAGATATTCAATTCAAAAAGAAGTTAACAAGTCTAGATATATAAAACCAAGAAATGAATAGAATACTCTTCAAGTGGTTTGATGCCAATATTGTGTCAATTTTTATCCCAAACAACCTTTTGGGAACCATTATAAGATTATTCACTTCTTAACTCAACAAGAGCGGGTGGAGATGAATATAAGGCTCTAAAATAGGTATTATCCAATCTTTCTAACATTAAGCCTAAGTTTAGGCCTTATTATCCTCCTTACGAATGCAAGGCCTTACTACTCTGATCACTCACACAATGGTCTAGTATGACACCCTAAACCCTCTCACCAACATAATGTTTAGATATAAGTAATAGTCCCTCAATGAGAAGCTTTGAATTAGGCATTCCCTATCTCAAAAATGGAAAATATATAATAGAAAATATTGAGATTAAGGACCGACATTACCAAGAATAAGCAAGAACTTGAGCACGTGAAATGAGAATGTAAATGAAGTCCTTGAACACTTTGAACAGGCATTGATGAATCTGGCAAAGATCTTGCAAATAAATTTACTTAAAAGGTCACATTCCTAAGAAAGTATGACTTATAGTTGTATGTAGAGAGTAGTCATTCAAAGAAGGCTGTTGGAAGTGTATTGATAAACAATCAATTCCCAAAACACCTCTGATGTTTACATGATATTTATCTCAATTTCATATAAAACCTATTTTGTTATTATCATTCAAACTACTTTTTATGGCCAATCAACACTCCACTTGCTATTATGTATTACCATATGTGGTGATGATGTATTTTATGCATTCCTCTTGGGATTCAGCATTCTTGGCCTAAGAGACACAGTGTGTGGCATTTGAACTCACAACAAAAAAAGTAACCATGAAAGGAAAAACTAAGATAGGTTAAATATCAAAAATTAAAGAACATTGCCTATGAAATCACATGTACAATATACAAACAATCAATCCATCTATCTATTTTTAAGTGATTTCGAAAATGCATGCTAGATTTAGTATATGATGGTATGCATTGCAAAAATTTGTGAATCACATGTAAAAATATCATAATTAATAGTAAAAAAAATGTAATTTACAATTTTATTTCAAAAAAAATGTGTTTTAAAGCATTGATTGACTTGAATTATTTTTTTTTAAATATTGACCCATTCAATTTAAGTGTCTAAATCATCAAAATGATATCCAAAATCAACGAGATTTGAGTTAGAACATAATCATGATATTTGAATTATATTTGTTATATCAAACATTACATGAAAACTGTACACTTTGATGTAAAAGTGAATGCTATACATGGTGCTTTTGATTATACTAATAAAACTCATGAGCCAAAGTGAGTGAATTGATATCCGAATGAATTGAATCCTAAATTATAGAATGAAAATGATATTTCTAAGATAATTCACTTATTATTTCTAGATTTGCACCAAGAAGAAAGATATTTTTCATGTAGGAATTATCCATGATGCCACTCAGTTAAATTATGAACCTTACGGCTCGAATTTTTAAATCAAATTAAACTCTAATCTTTTGAACCATATGTAAATATTGATATTTGAGTTAGGATTTTAGTTTAATTTCCTTAATACAATCAAATTGATTGTTTAACTTAGTTTGAGTATAACCATTCAATATTTAAGCAAAATTGAGCAAATCTATGTCTCTTAGTTATTAGTTTATTGTTTTAAGATATACGACAAATGACCTTAGGATTTAAATGCAAATTAGATTATTTAATTCAAACTTGATCATGTCTAAGAAAACCACTTAAATGATATGTTATTGAATGAATGGTGGGAGTGTGCATGTTTATGATCTTGAATTTTGAAGAAAAGCATTAAACCTCAATCATTATAGAAGTTCTAATAAAGATTAATCTATTGTAGGATTCATGGATAAAGAATTCTTATGTTTGGTCTCATAATTTAGCCATGTAATTATTTTCAAGGTTCTTATTGAAACGTTAATTCTTGCCAAGTTATAATAATCATTAATGCCATCTATCTAAATGAGTTGAGTAACACACTAGATAAGGGTATTGGATTACCATAAAAAAATATTTAATAAGTTTGTTATCATTAAAATCAAATTTAGTCTTCAAGCTCATATTTGTTTGACGACATCATCTATTTTGATAATGTCAAACAACTTAATGACATTATGCATGAAGACTTTTTGGCATTCTATGTGCCCATATACTGGTTTCGTCTTCAACATATGCATGAATTTAATTATTAGAAACATTGTATTTTCAAAAGGATAAGCATAACTGAAATAATATAAACAATGAAATATCGATGATATGCCATATATGAATATTATATCACATATTTCATTTTAACTCTATATACCACAAGGATAATCATTCTATCATTTATTTTTTTTCTCGTATACATAGATTATTTTTATTGATTTAATTATTTTAATTTGCACATGGAACATTTTCTCTCATTGTCATCATCAAATAAGCCAAAATGTGTAAATATAGCATTATGTTTAAAGTATAAATTACAAAAGCTATTTGAATTATGATAAGTATTCAAACATAATATTTTCAAACATGGTCTTTGGATTTAAAGATGTTTTGGCTTCATTAAATCTTAATTAAAGTGATTTAATTTAGAAAATATTTTTTTAATTATATTTCTCATATATAATCACTTTATGAGTATTTTCGATAATTACAAGAGATTTTTGTCTTGTGTTTTTATGAGCAAATAGAAGGGGTGATATTACACAGGTAAAATATACCAAAGTCACATCGTAGGACAATAATCATTCAAAGATGGCTATTTAAACAACTTGCTTTCTTCTTGATATCAATTGTTCTTCATAAGGCTAATAGTTTTATATCATCAGTGGTAATTCTCTTAACAAGGAGAAGTTTAAGCTAGTAAGATGATGCGTTTCTTAAGATTTATTGAGGTTGATTCTAGTGCTTTCTTTAGTGATATCTTTCTTGAGAACAAGATTGAAACCAATACCAATTAAGTTCTTTGATTTATGATATCACCTTTTGGAGTTAAAAATGGCTTGAGCAAAGGGGTGTGTCAACTCTTGTGGTTAAATTGTCATGTATTCCAGAAGATGCATAAAAAATCTTGTGTTACTTCAAAAAAAAACTATATGTTACACTAGCATATGGATAACAAAATATGAATGATATTAACATTCATATTTACAAGGTAAGGAAAAAACTTTGCTTATTAATCATCTTGTAGACTGTTACATCCTTGTGTTTGATGAGTCAAATATAAATGTGTATATTTTATTTGGGCTTGATTTTAAGTAAAATTGTTAATAATTAATTAAATCAAGCCATGTATCTTAGATGTCTAAAATAATGGTCTCTAAGGGCCTTGAGGTCATGGCATACTTCAAGAAAATTTGAGACATGCACAAGATTTTTTATAATTGAATTTCTTTTTATTTCTCTTGATTTTGATATGTCCAAACTTTGAGATTATGAGGCATACTAGTAGTATTAACATTTAAAAATATTATAAAGTTATTTAATACTGAATTTTGATTTTTGGGCCAAGCATATTTGACAAAATGTATAGACATTGGTATTTGATTTTTTAATATTATTTTAAAATTGTTTTTCATGAATTTCTTTTCATAGCTATTTAAATAACTTATAATACTATAAGAATATGAAATTATTTTTATACACTTATATTCAAATTTTTGGCACAAAAATTCGTCAAAAATACCCTAAAACAGCTGAAGTCTCGGGAAAATGCACTGTAGCAATGGGCGGGTCGACCCGGCACAAAAACAGCCCGTCCAGGTCTTTTAGAAATTAAAAATTTAATTTAAAAACAAAAATTTGGTTGACACAAAAAGGGCGAGCCAAGCCCGCCGAGAGGAGATCGGCTAGCGCTGGTCAACGGTCAAATCAACAATGCCTGGCTAAGCCAAGCCCGCCCAAAGCCCGCCGAGAGGAGTTCGGCTAGGTCAAATTGCAGCGCGGTCAACGGTCAATGAACAATGCTTGGCTAAGTCAACCCGAACCAGGTGATCAAGTCCTGGTCAAGGAAGGGGGGAGCCAACCCCAAAGAGGCTCGCAATATAAACAGGGTGGATTTCTTATATAGCGCTCCGACACTTTCGCATACGCAATGTGGGATTAAAAATCCCAGTTTCAGCCTTCGCGGGATCCAATGGCTCAGATCAAGCCCGCCGGGACCCAACGCACAGGATTCATCCCATAAGGTAAAATCTGTGTCGTTCATCTTTGCGCCCGGATCCTACGCACGGGATTAAATCGCGTAAACGGTAATCGCGAGATTTAATCCTTGTCGTTCGATTACGCGCCCGGATCCAACGCTCTAGATTAAGCCCGAACGGTAAAATGCGTAAATCAATCTGCGCCGTTCGTTTTTGGGCCTGGATCGGACGGTGGCTGCTTTCTGTCCGTTGCCCAAACGGCTAATTAATTTTTGGAGCCGTTGGGGGTGTTTTTAAAGCTCAAATTTGAGCTCTATAAATAGGGAAAATTAATGT
Organism: Vanilla planifolia; assembly: GCA_023846275.1. Lineage (NCBI taxonomy): Eukaryota > Viridiplantae > Streptophyta > Magnoliopsida > Asparagales > Orchidaceae > Vanilla > Vanilla planifolia. The sequence continues at coordinate 18,560,148 of CM043871.1, read as the reverse complement.
ATTTTTCATTTTAACCTTTGCTAAATTTTCCAAAGATTTCAGATCTCAAAATTCGAACACTCAAGCAAAAACGGTGCATCCAAGCTCAAAAAGCAAAGCGGCAAGAAGGCTATTGGAATTAGAGGTTTTTCAATTATTTCTCAATTTCTATCCCTCTAATTTGTCGATTGTGTGTGCCTCCTCTCTTCTCCGATTTCTTCTAAGTTCTTTTTGCCAATCGTTGTATTTTTTGTTTTGGGGCAAGGGCATCCCGGCAGTAGTGCTAAAGCCTCGGGCTTGAGTTGAGCCCGGTAAAAACTCAAGTAGGTTTGGGATTAGCCGTAGTAAAAAATCCCAAGTAGGTTTGAGGTGAACCGTACGAAAAACCTCACTTGTAATCGGTGCATTTAGTGGACTTTTCCCAACACCGGTTGGGGGTGGACGTAGACTCGGTTTTGAGTCGAACCACTTAAAAATTTGTGTGTTCAACTCTCTTTACTCTTGCTTAAAGGTTTTTAAGTTTAATTTCGAAATTCATAAAATTTTAAATACACAATTCACCCCCCCTCTTGTGGGATTTCCTTAGCACGAAACACTTCATAGACATCATATAAGTTTTTGGTTTTTGTTAAACCTATGTTAGTTATGTTATTTCATGTTTTCATGCGGATCACAATGAGAAGTTTTCAATTAGGAATCTTGGATAACATAGAAGATAGTGATTTAATTCTACAAACTCAGGCCATATGCTAGGTAGCTCATTTTATATGAATTTTTAGTAGAGAATTATAGATATCACTTTGAACATATTTGTTCTTGCAATTCTTATGGTCAACAACTAAAATTCTTAACCTAAGGCTAAAAAAAATTATGAAAATTTCAACTAAAGAGCATTGGGTAGAATGACCTTAATGATATAACAGAATTAATCTATTTCTATGATGTAATTGTTTTCATTGAGTTTAAAATAGCTTAGAAAACACGTATGCAGAAGTCTTTATGCGATTTATGTTGACTGATCATATTACAAATTAACAACATATTCATAGTATATGGAAGACTAAACAATATAAACATACATCTCTTAGAAGTTTAGCAAATGAAGATCTAGAGATTACCAAGATGCGGATATAAGAGATCCATTATTAAGATTAAAAATTTTATGGTCCTAGTCCCTTCATCCAAAACTTTGTAAAATTTAAAGTACAGTGCTTATGTTGATTAAGCTACATTGTTTAAATTTATTCAAGTAAACTCTTATAATTATCTTAACTATTAATTTTGTTGTCTCAATTGTGGAATAGTTATTTTATATTTTTAACCAATTTGAATAAATTTGTTATTATGTCATTTTTATACTTAAATTATGATGGAAGAATTTAAAAACGTAATTCTTCCAATAAATATTAATAGACAGTCATGATCCCTATTCCATAGCATTAATTTTGATAAGAGTGATGGGAACATATATCAGTCAATTACTTGAATATTTATGTAAAAATAAATCATAGTTATCTACTAAGATATCAAAGAGCTCTAAATTATGATGGAAGAATTTAAAAACGTAATTCTTCCAATAAATATTAATAGACAGTCATGATCCCTATTCCATAGCATTAATTTTGATAAGAGTAATGGGAACATATATCAGTCAATTACTTGAATATTTATGTAAAAATAAATCATAGTTATCTACTAAGATATCAAAGAGCTCTAATTAAGATGATCAGGAAGGTCTCTTTCCAATATATGATGAGAGGGCCGGGACCATGGACTAGCAAAATACTCTTTATCTGTTTTAGTGATTAAATCGAGTTCTTAAAGACATTATTATACTAGTGCCCAATGCTGATTTAAGATATCCAATTCACAACTCACTATGCTTAGTTAATGCACTTGGCAGATGATATGAGATCAACCTTAAGTGCAAACTAAAGTGCATTGGATTATATTTTTGTAGTTTGTACAGAAACTGAAGTACAAAATACTTTTTTATGCACATAACATAGATAAAATAAAAGAGAATGTGTGTAAACTAATTCTGCACAGACAAGTTCGATCAGGTGTGATGTGCACTGATTGCTTGCTTTTTTTCTGCTATCACTATATTTTTACTGGAATTTTCTATAGGAGACTTTAGGCAAAATGTTTGTGGGATGTTTAGCTATAAATACATCACCATAGGCATCCCCTGTATGGTTATTTAACTCAACTAAACCTCTTTTACGAAAATTTGTTGTGATGGGAAATTTTGGGTGCTGCATTGCATGATCTACTTGGGCTAGCAAGGTATGTATGCTCAAGGACTTGTTGCTGGCATTTACATTCATCTGCACTCGTTCGGTATTCTTAGATAGTTTGTTGATAGTTCTCCTCGACTTACTTTTACTCTTCATTTGTATAACTTCAACTAAAGGAAAAATACTGAGTTTTTTAAGAATTTATTTTGTTTCTTGTAAGTAGGGGAGAATTGGTGCTTATATTTTTGGAAGTAAAAATTAGGAAGCTATCACTGTGCATGTTGTTTAGTTGTTTACGAGATGCTACTTTCTTTATCATGTTTGGTTGTGGAAAGTGTATGTGACGGATTGAGAGCGGAGGAGAGCTGTTTGTCCTTCTAGTAGCTACAGTGGAGTTATGGATGGACAATTTTACAATAGTGAAAGATATGAACTTTTTGGGCTCGACTCAGAGAAGGAATTGGTAAAACAAGAGAAAGTTATTGTGATCTTTTAATGTATGTTGCTTTTTTCATTCAACTTTTGAAAGCAACTTGTTAAAAAAAATTAAATATTTAAATTATTTGAGTTTCTAAACCATTTAGCTGAAGGAACATGTTTGGGTTCTTGTCATTAGGTGACAATGCCCTTGTGCTTCGTCAACAGAACAAGTATAGCCATGGTAACAACTCAGCAGCCAACTTTTACCTACTGCATTGGAGGCAATAGGGCTTGTGTCTTATGGTGCTATGCTAATCCACATAAATTTTGTATGATTTGAAACTAAAATGATGCTCATAACATGCTGCACAAGTTTTCATTTAGCAATAGTTGTTTGGTACTAAAGCATTGAAAGTTTTGTCAAGCATTCCTTAACAGCTACTTGGTCTATCATAATAGGAGGATTGTCTATCCAAATTATGGCATCGTATAAGATGATTGTCACTCTATCGACAAATGAAAGATATTGGTCATTAGTATCCATCGCTTGGTATCTTTGTGAGTAACATGTGGTTGAATCTGCTTGAGCTCTCGAAGGTGCACCCCATTGACAACCTTCAATGGGGCAAGGAATTGTGGGCTCTTGGGATCGGGTTGATTTAAAACCATACACACCTTGTCATGTGCTTGACATCAAGCCCAACACAAACATCTTTTAATTGAACCCATACTTATCCTATCTTGCCTTACCTCAATTTATTTAACTTCAAGTATTATGTGAACATAGATTTTTTATAAGTATAATATTTAGGTTTTATTTAGATTTTAATTTATATTAACACTTCTACAAGGGAGACTAGTGGAATTAAAAGATGCAGTATAGATCATAGAAATCCCAAATGATGGATTGAAGGTGAGGACTTTGCTTGTTTATTAGATTTAGTTTTTTTTTCAATGTTAAACTTGTAAATTAATTGGTTGGGATAGGAACTGCAATGTTAAACCCAAACCTCCTACCCCACAATAGATTTTACTTTTGAAAACCCAGACCTATCCTATTAGTTGAAATTTGAGACCCATACACATCCCAGTGGGGTTGGGGTGGGTTGAATTTATATGGATACAAATTTTCATCTTCACACAACCATGCAAAAATGCGTTGGTTGTTTATTCTGGTATGCTAGCCATACCCAAGTGTTATGCCAAGCTTTATTGTGATGTGTTTGCTATTACATTCACAAGCCCTAATGTCTGCAAACTAATCTTAGTCAGTTGCTTAGGGCTTGTGTTGCATGTAGAACATCCTATTTTATTCAAAAATAGTATTTGAAATTGCCATCATATTGAATGAACTTGGGTTAGTTGATACCATCCAATAGAATCTATTTCAATTCTTCAATTATTGAATGAGTAAATTTTGAATTCAACTAGCCATCCTTTTTTAATGTATAAATGAATGAGAATAATGAATCAATGTTTTATTAATTGATGTTTTTTGTGTCTTTATCCTTTTGAAATTGACCTTCTAGAATATATTTTTTATTATCTATGACAAAATTTGAACCTGAATTCTATTTATAATTTATGATTCTGATCTCATTGACCATTTGTTTCTTTATTTTCTTTTTCAATTATAGATTGCATCTGATTTGTTTGGATTTGTTACAACCACAAAACATTGAAATATGCAGAAGGTAATAATTCTAATTTCGCATGCAATCCTTTGCTGAGGTAAACGAACTACTAGGAAGTAAGCACTTGTCTTGTTGCAGGCATGAAAAAGGTAGGTTGAGATTGTTACTGAATGTTGAAATTGTTATCAGACTTCCTTGGGATCACTTCGTAAAATGTGGGCAAAAAAGGGGTTGAGACATTACTGTAGCACGGAGTGTTAGTTTGGTTGCACATGCCGGCATTGTAACTTATTTGAATGTCAGGATTGCCCAATAGTGTTACATCTGCAAAATAGTTCAGAAAATAATTATCAAATTTTTATATGTTTTTCTTTTAAAAGGTTAGCATCTTTATTCATTAGTCACCCCATTCATAATATCTTTCCTTCCATTGTTATCCACAAATGTGCCACCACTATTGCTTTGCCTGTCTATTGCAACGTCTATCAAATTTTGGAATTTTAATTGGCATCGTACTTGACAAACAATTCTGATTAATATGCTTGTAAAAGTAAATTTGCAAATAATTGGCAATTGTTCTTTGGCATGTTATATAAGTAATATAATTATGCAAGTAAATTTGTGAATATTTTGCAATGGAATGCCAATTAGAAGAACACAACAAAAGTTGAGAGATGATTTTGCCAATGTTTTGACAATTTTAAGTCATCTTCATTATATTTATAGGTAAAGATAAACTAGAATGTTATTGTTTATCCAAAATTTATTTTCTTATCAAATCATTAACTGATAAACATGCTTGGCATGCATAATATTGAGTAATTATTGCACTAATGAGTATACATTTATTTTGTTAACCTTTTTTCTTTGGCTAGCTATTTCGGTTCTTCTTACAGTTAATGCAAATCTGATATGCTATATTGCCATTCATTCTGGCATGTTAAATTGTCCTCTATTGAACGTGCTCCACTCTTTGACTAGAAAAACTCATTTGCACCATGGTTCAATGAGGTAGGTATATTATCATTCTTTTTCAGGGACTTCTCAAGGACCAATGGGGACGGAATATTGTTGCCATGCTCAATGGAAGGTTCATTGAAGATCTTAAATCAAAAGCTTCAAACATGCATGCTAACTTTCTTTTGGGACATGATATTGCTAACAAAAGAGAGATTATTGGCATTGCACTTGCAACACTTATTGTATGTTGGTTTTAGTAATATTAGTCCCAAAACTTCCATTTATATTATTTTTTACAAAATTTAATGTACGTCATATTTGCGCCTATGATTCCACTTTCTAGAGGCTTTACTGGAAACGTGCTTCAAGGGTAAATTATGGATTGATGCTTAGTTCACCACTTTGGGAAGTACATGCTGGCACTGGTAGAACAGCAGCATCACACATGTCAAAAGCTCCTTTGCTGCGGCCGCAAGAGCTGAGGTGCTTTCTCAATCTTAGTGTTCATTCATTCTGTAATTTTTTATGTAGATTTCATTTTTGAAAGTTAGTGGATCTTCATAAACACAACCTATGCCTTAATTTGTCTCTACCTCTGTCCAGATGAAAACAGTTTTGCACTGATAATTTTCTGTAAACAATTAGAAGACTTGTCCTTAGTAAATATTCTTTCAAAAGGTCATTGTATTTATATGGTAGTGATAATCTTTAAGCTTATTAAATTTCATTGTTTAAGTGATTTACTGGTGTATATGTAACTTTTTTACTTCTTTTTTTAAACAAAGAAAAAGAATAAATCAAAAGTCCTCATATCCACCAGCACTGTCAAAAAGGCATTGATATGCTTTCATGTATGCTTATTTAATTTTCTTTGTTCTTCTTGTTCCCATATGTATGATACGGTGGAAGATGAATCTTAAAGAACACTGAGTACTTCCAAGGAACCATGCCACTAAGTGAGGTCAATTGTGAGAGATATCTCAAAAATTTAGAATCATAAAAGTATCATTCATTCACAATTCATGGTCTTTAAATATAATTATTATGAAAAAGCTAAATAAGTTGTGAAGACATACTTTCATAACAAGAGCAAAAAGTCTAAATTATCCTTAACACTTAATGGCAACAAAACATGAAAATGAAAAGAAATATTCACGTAGAATATCTTTTAAGAATAAAGAGATATAAAGAGAATTAATGAGAGAATTTAAGACCTTAGAGAATATTTTCGTAAATGAAGAGAACATTAAAGGAACTAATGAGATAATACTGAATATCTTTTATTCCCTCCAAAGTCTATGAGTTTTTCTTCTAATTCTAAATCTTTTCTCTAACTTATGTATTTTCTTTCTGACGCTCTTGATATCATATATGAATATTGAAATGGGCCATGATAACCTATTAGTTGAAGTGTTTGTTTGCTTGGGTTTTTATTTGTTGGGCTTTCAGTTGACTCATTTTAATGACCTTGTGTTTGGTTTTTCATTTGCTAATGAGTGGTTCTTTTGATAATTGTCAAACGTCAGCTCCACTTCAACTGAGCAGAACTCTACTTTGTGAGTTAAAATCTAGATATTGCTCAATTAGTTGCAATGCCAACTTCTATAGGTTCTTCTTTGTTAGACATGACTTCCAAAGGAGGTTGGTCCTTACATCTAACAAGAAATTTATTGCAACCATCAATATTAGAATAAATCTCTTTAATGATAATACTTTTGATGTCTAAGAAGTTAGGTTTTCGTGACAAGTGCAACTGATCATCAAGGATAGTTGTACTAAAATTACTCCACACACTTTTGGCTTGAAGCATTCCTCGATATGATCAAAAGGTACATCCATGAAGTTAAGCATTAGTCTCAAGTTTCCTAATGATCTTAAATGACTCATAAACATTTTTGTGTCATTTTTTTTACTTTAATAAACAAATAGTTTTTCCATGCCCCATATGATTTGCAATTTAACTTGAATGCATTTTAGTGATTAAGAATTCTCTTTGGGATGATCGTGGAATGCATAATTTACTATCTACACAAGTAGTCATCATCATAAATGATATATTTATGGAAATTGATTTTTCAGACAACCCCAATTAAATTAAGTTCAAAATTTGAACAATTCAGATATTCCTCCTTTAACATCTTAAAATTTGGAATTTTGAATTTAAATGTATTGATCATTAGATTAATTCATGATAAGGCATTGATTACTTTATATCTATCTTGTGCTTTTGGTTAAGAATAAAAGAAAAATCCTATTAATGTTTGACCCACTTGGTATGTTTATAACATAAATTCTTTTGCATATTGATGAACTTTAGAACTTAATGATCAATGGTAAGGATGAATTTCATGTGGAGAAGTTGTGCTTTCAATGTCACAAGATTTATATTTTCACATAAAACTTTTTCATAAATGGACCATCATTTCCTTGTGTCATTTAGGCAACTAAATGATTCTTTTGTTCTAATACTTTATCTATGTCTATCGGATGCTTATCACGTAAATATAGAAGTTCTTTGAAAAATTAAGTAACCTTAGAATTGGTGAGGAGGTCACTTAGTCTTTAAATGTTTGAATGATTTTTCAAGTATAATGTTCCTTATATTTTATTAGAAAATTGGCTAAACTTATGATAAAAGATGGCTAATCCTAAAAGCCTTCTAGCAATTGTGATAGTAGTGGGGATGAGCCAATCTAAAATGGCTTGAACTTTTTTTGGGTTTGATCGAGTTCCCTTAGAGGAAAAACTAAATCCTAAAAAAAATTAATTTCAAGTTGTAAGAAAATATTTTTTTTGTAAAATTTAAGCTTCTCTGAATGTGCTTTTTCAATAATAATATGAACGCGTGTCAAGTACGTGTGCTCATCATGACCAAAGTGAAGATATAGATCGAATATACTAAAATGAATTTTCCTAGTATGTGCTGTGATATGGTGTTCATTTATCTTATAAAAATGCTAATTGTGTTGGAAAGATCAAATGGCATTAGTCATTAGTGTTGTCCATTAGGGGTCTTAAAAGCTTATTTACATTTATCTCCTGATTAGATGTGAATTTAGTAGTAATCACTTAATTTTTCTAAACTAGTTAGAACTCGAAATAATATTTAACATATAATTTTGTCTTAGGATAGAGAGTCGATATTTTATTATTATTATTGTTTATCAGTTTACTATCTATGTATTCTTCAAGAGCCCCTTTTTTGGGCTCAATAATCTAGGTGTATTGAAAAGAAGAAATGGCATCGCTAGTCACTCATTAGTCCATTGGGGTTCTTAAAAGCTATTTTGCATTCACGTCTTAATTGGATGCGAATTTAGTGATAACCATTCTTAATGTCAATTTTTGTGAACAAATGCACATTCTTTATGAGTCCTTTTTGGGGGTCACTAGTGTGGGTGTGGTGTAAGGAATAAAGCGCATCTATTCTAGGAACCTTTTTTGAACAACTCATTAACTTGTCTTTTTAGTTTTGTTTGCTTTGTGGGTTTCATTCAGTAGTGAGAAGTGTTAAGAAGTTGGGAAACAGGAACAATGTTGCATGGATCACGTCGAAGGAGGGGGGAGTGGGGAGGATAATGAAGCAATCTTGGATGACATAATTATATTTTTGCAAAAGTTCGATATCATAGGTGTTAAGAGAGCCTTGGGATGGTTAAGTGCTACCTCTTTTGTTAGTAACATATACTATTAAGAATAAAAAAAAAAACTCATACACTTGTATCCTAAAGTGGTAATAATATGGTTGAGAATACTCACACTAGGCTGAATGCATAGATTTAAGACTATCAGTTGATGTTTTTATGGTTTTTTCAAGGTATGTATAATGGATTGATGCAACACAAATGCAAAACATTGTAACGTAATAGCAGCATTGACTCAATAAGATCTTAAACTCAAATTAATCTGATCGAAACTCTCCAAAATTTAATACATGCAATGCATGTCTTAAATTTAAGAACTTTTTTATGTGTTGAGAAGTTATAGTTTATCTTTATATTATCATGATTGCACAGTTGGTATTATTTTAATGAAAGTATTCCTAAATATTCAAAGATATATGTATGAAAATCTTTAAGAAATAGATAAAAAGGTATGTATTTGTATTAAAGAATATATATATATATATATATATAGACAATTTTTCAACAAATATATAGAAAGTATGTTTTTTGTATTGAAGAGTAATATGGGTATGACAATCTTTAAATAGATAGAAATTTTTTCTTTGGTATTAAATAATTACTTGTAATTTTTAATTTAAAGGATCTCTTAGGAATAAATGAATGGTGAATTAGTTTTGACTAAAGAATATGTATTGCTTAATAATATTGTGTTGAGAGAAGCTTAGTAGCGAAACCCCATAAAATATTTGGTGGCCTTCTTATATTCTCTTGCTCTCTCTCTCTCTCTCTCTTCTTGTCTTTTTTATTCACATTTTATTGCCCAACTCAATATTATAATATTCATTTGTTTTCTTATAGCAACTATTGCATTACACATTGCACATAGACTGCACACTTGCACATAGACCTAGCGTAGCTTGTGCATCAGTGCCTTACCTTTGTGTGCCAATTGATCCCTACATAGTGCTTGTGCAGTTTTTCTTGCATTTCTTGAGCCTGACTCCCCTTGGCTCCGTCCTCCTATGTTAGGGTTTCTCTAGTAATGGTTTAAGCGATATATGTGAGGATTTCTTTTAGGGCATTGAAGGGAATAACTTAAAAGTTTTCTATTGAATTATATAGATATTTTTGTGCCCTTAATGTGTGATATTATGATCATATAACCATAGTTGACCTAAAACAATATATGATATATCTAATAGAAGAATATCATACCAAATCTTATTCTTATAACTACCCATCTTAATTGGGACTAAACATTTAGATTTAGTTGTTGTAAAGTGTGGTTGACCCAACTAACATGAAAAAGATTTAGATAAGACTTAAGCTTTAGGTTCCTTTGTGATAATAAAATACTAAAATGATATTCATGATACTACCACCATCAAATGATCAATCTATAATGTTTCTCATTGCATATGATAAAGATATTAAAAATAATTTTTTCTTCAGTCTTTCGTAGCATATTTGGATTTGAAAAGATATCTTGTAACTTCGATGAGATTATCTTCTAGATGTTGCTTCTCATTAGTGAGGGTTATGCCTTCTTCTTCTACACACTCTAGTTTAAAATCATAAGATTCATCAACTTCTAAGATTAATGTTTTACATTGGCTTTTAATGTGGTTTGACTTGCTATTTTAAATAGCTACCTTTGGAGCTAGATTTATTGGGTTGAGAACTAAAAGATATCGTGGTGGGTTTGTCTATCATAATAGGGGATATAGAGGGTCAAGTAATAAGCCTTTGGTTATTTGAGTCAGGTATAAAGATTTTAATCCTTATAAGTGGTGGACATAAATTTCTTGTACCACTCAGTTGGCATGGCCTAGTTTCTTGCTCTTAATAATGTTTATGGATGTTGGGGTTCTTTGTTGTTGTGTATGTCTATATTAAGGTCAATGACAAATTTAGCAAATTACTGTTTTGAAGTACTGTGATGTTTCTGGCTACTAGCCCATTAATAGTGTTTAGGTATTCATTTATAGACATAGCTTTTGATCATAGTCAGACAAAACTGTGTACACAACTTTTTATCATGATAAAGGGGACAATATTTTGTGCAATGTTAAGCCTTCATTTCAGGAAAAGTTTTTGTTGCTCTATCCATAATACTTTCCTTTGCCTTGATGTCATTCCAATAGATTCAATCGTCCCTTTAACTTCATTCTAGCAAAGGTCGTCAACATTGTTCTTACCATGCCAATCAAAGAGGTTGTCTATTTGAGTAAAACCAGTTTAAGAACTTATCAGAGCTATGGGTATCATCAATGATATTCTTGTGTATATCATGATCTAATTGTAGTTTTAGTTCTTATGGTTGTGACCATAAGACCTAGTTCTCGTCATTAAGTAATCATGGATGGAAGGGGGTGAGGACCTTATGTTTAAGCGATTAAGTAATCTTGAGTTGGTCTATGGCTATTAAAAGTTGATGGAAGGGGTCCTCATTTTTGGTTTCTACATTCCTCAAGATTTGTTCTAGATTTTATATCTTACTTTGGACTTTCTCGAGTTGTTCTATGGATGCACTTCGAGGGTTGTGTAGATGGACCAAATGATGCAATGACAAGAATGGTAGGTCAGACAAAGGAGGAAAGATTCACATAAAAACTTGGGAAAAAGTGAGAAAGAAAAAGGATGGAATGTGAAACAACTAAAAAACGCACTTCTAAAAGCAATTCAAAAGATGCTACACTTTTTCAAACTTGCAAAGCATCTTGGTTTGATGCTTCAAGTTTTTGCATTGTTAATAGGAGTAATAGTTTGGATGTTTCAATGCATATCTTCTTAATTGGGGGATACTTGAGGGTCTGTTGGATTATAAAAGATGATTGGTTGGCTTATTTGATGAAGTTAATAGTCTAATAGTAGTACAAACTTGCTTTAAGATATGAGTTATCTTATCTTTACGATTTTAGGTCATTTACCAGATCATAGGTGAAGAATGTAAAGCTTGCTAAGTATAATATTTTGTGTAGTAGTCATATCAAATGAATTTGGGCCTCGCTTCTAGAAAGGATTCAGTACCACCTAGACGATTCTTCCTACATCATACTAAAGAAATTTCTGATACCATAAATGATGGAACCCAATGGAGACTTTAGACTTATGGATTGAGGTTAGGGCAAAAGGCTAAGTAGGCCATAATCAAGCACACTTATTATGAAAAGGCCGCCAAGCATTTCCAAAGAATCATGCCACTAAGAAAGGTCAATTGTGAGAGTTCTCAACAATTTAGAATCATAAAAACTTTTTCCTTTAAAATCTATGATCTTTAAATAAGCTTATTACAAGAGGTTAAATAAGTTATGAAGACATATATTTATGACAAAAGAAAAAGTCTAAATTATTATTTAACATTAAGACAAAAACTATATGAAAATTAAAAAAAAGGATTCATGTGGAATGTCTCTTATTGATTAAGAGATATAACGAGAATTAATAAGAAACTTTTTAATAGTTTGGAGAATATCTTCATAAATAAAATAAGATAAATAAAATTAATAAGAGAATACTCACGATTTTACATTTCCTTTACTAAAGTTGATATATGTTTTATACCCAATTTTGAACCTCTTCTTAGAGTTTTGGATTGTCTTTTGAATGCTTATTGTATCATGCATGAAGATTGAAATGAATCATTTTAACCCATTGAGATGTTTGCTTGTTTAGGCCTTTGTTTGTTGTGCTTTTATTTAACTCATTATTTTGGGTTTGTTTTTTATTTGCCATTTGTTGATAAATGGTTCTTCTAATGATTGTCTTGCATCACTTCTTGATGACACTTAATTTGAGGCATGTATATCATAAGGATTGAAACTCATCGACTCATTACAAATATTAAAGAATCAACGTGACCCAAGAGTCTTTATAAAATTGTTTACTATTTGTTCTTTGCTAGAGACGCAAGTAATAATTTTTTTGATAAAACATTTTTGATGAAATAATAATCTAAATGAGTTTGGTTCTTTTGTAAAAGATTTGATTCTTTTCAATACATATGACTACTCAAGTAATTAAGAGCTATTGGGTGAGAGACTTGAAAACAAACAATCTTTGTAGCAATCAATTGTCTATAAAAAAGTAAAATAAAGCAAACAGAACAAGAAAGTAATGAAGTAAATAACACAAATTTATAAGAGAAATTTCTAAAGATAATTTTGAGATAATCTTCTTAACATCCTTGGTATTATTTGTAATATTTTTGATAATACTTTCCCTCAAGTTAGAGCATATATATCATGAAGATCCAATTTATTGTTCAGATTGGAGAATCAAAATTTTCTAATACCCTATTAAAAATATATGCTATCTATTTTTTATAAAGACTTTGGTAATAATTTTCTTGAATGAATTTTCATTTTTGATGAAATGACAATCTAGTTCATTATGATTTGTTCTTCTGTAGAAGATGGAATTGTTTGCAATATAAATTATTATTTAATTATTAAATTTAAAAACCATTGCTTTAGTGACTAAAGGATTGACTTTTTCAATGAGCTTTTTTTATCCATGTTATTTCACAAGAAAAATGGGCTATTGTTCTATGTTCAACCTTTACGCTTGATCTATGAACAACTGTTTTATTTCTTTAGGATGCAAGATTTTCTTCCACAAAGACAATATTCATAGTTAGACCTCTGATCTTTAACAAATCCTACATAGTTAGTATCAAGCAAGCTTTAATTTTCAAGGAGTTGTGTTATTGATGCACATCTTTTTTCTAAAGATTTTTTAATATATCTCAAAATTATTAAAACCCTAATATTTCTTTTGGGATTGTTATATATGATGGTTTATCGAACTTACAAAGGAAATATGTTGCTCTTTGCATACCCCAGGTTGGCACGGCTAGGCCCAACACTTCACTTTCACTTAGGCTTGGGCCAAGTCAGTGAGGGGATCTTTTTGGGCTCCTTCCCCTCTTATGGCTCGAATCATTCTTAGATGCCCCAAGAGGCATCCTAAATTTTTCTTTGGGGGTGGTTCATGCACACACAAATGAGAACCAATAGATTTTGTTTTTTTTTTTTTTTTATATCTTATATTTAGTACAAATCTTTTTGTTCTTGAAAAATAAATAGTTTCAAAATGTTTAGTTGTATGACATGATTTCTAGATCTAGAGATTCCTTAAATTAAAATCAAATTGGTAAAAGGTAAAAAATGTCAAATTATTGTCGATTGATAAAATTATATAGAATTCCAAACAAAAAAAATTCTAAAAAATTTTGTAATCCAACAAAAAAAAAATTCTAAAAAGTTTTGTAATCCTTTTTTTTGTATTTGTTTTGTATCAAAATAATTCTGATTTTTCTTTTGTCTCTTATTCTCTTAAGATTCTTCCTTCTCTTTTAGATAATGATAATATGATGAGCATATTGACTAGCCATGGAGTCAAACGACTTGCAAGTAAGAAGCTTAGGCTCATTTATTATGGCATTATCTTTGGGAGAGAGAGAGCACCTCCTTTGTTATATGCAAAATAAATGTCCAAAAATGCTTTGGATAATTTAATTTTTTTATAACAAGAATCTTTCAAAGATACTGTTTAATTACCTTAATGATCAAATATGTCATTCCCAACTAAAGAAATTCATCCATATAAATGGCAGGAATTACTCTTTTAGTGGAAGAGTGGCGAATGAAAATGGAGTGGCTGTTTGTGCTGTTTCACAGATTAACTCAGGTTGTCTTACATAGTTTTTTAATCAAGCATGAGGGATTTGTTTAATATATATATATATATATATATATTTTGAAATATATATATATTTGAAGTTTACAAACCTTATTCTCCCTTTGAGCAACATGCCTTGGAGGTTGCTCCATATAAACCCTTTAGAGAGGTTTTTCGTAAAAAATGACATTGCTTATATCCCTTTGGAGAACTTTCATTCTTGGTTAAATGAGATAGAATTAGTCAAACCATAAGGTAAAATGGATCTAGTCACGCATCTTGGGAATGGAAGCAATAGAGCGAGACATGGAAAAGGTAGAAAACAAGTAGGATCATTATAAAGCAAAATAAGAGATTGTATAGGGTAACAAGTACTTTAGTGTGCACCTTTGTGAAGGGCAATTGACAAGTTTTGATCTGATGTAGTTGTTGAATTCTCAACCTAGATGACATCGTGGTTGGCAATACATCAGAATGAGATGGACCAAAATTTTTAGGACAAACTGCAATGGAGTAGAGATAGGAGCTAGCATAACTAGTGGAAGCAAAACATGGTAGGAATTTTGGTAGTATAATATCAATACCTGCATGAATATTGGAATAGACAAGAAAATTGCACTTACTAACATAAGAGGAAAGCTTATTGCATTTAGGATGAAAGTGGATAAAAAATACATAGTCAGAAATCTTAAGAGAGATGCAAAAGGAGTTGGTTAAGATAAAAAAGAGAAAAGACTAAAGCCTTATTGAGGCTAGTAGATCAAGCCCAATTGATTGAGTTGTTTGTTATAAAAACAAAATCTCCTCAAAATTATTACAAAAAGTTTATGGAAATATCAAGGTATAGGCATCATTAAGATGTTAGTGTTTATGTTCACTCATATCATATTATTGTGAGGTATGAATAATGTTATGTTTAGTACAAAAACATTAATTATATATATTTTAATATATGATTAGATAAATATAAATAAGCAAAATAGTGCAAATTAGATAAATATAAATTGTAGTAAATGATTGAAAAATAGAGCTTAGGCCAAGGTGGGGCTTTGGCAAAATTCAAATGAAAGTGTTCTCCCGTTGTCAGTTGTGTCAAGCCTAAAAGGTCAATGAAAATTGTCTTAACCTAAGGCAAAATTCAAATAAAAGTTTTTTATCCTATTCTCATAGGTTTAGAGAATATTTTCATGAAAAAGGGGATTCTCATTTCACTTGCGCTACTCTTGTTAGATTTCTTAGGCTTATTTTTTTAAAAGTCTTATGTTCATTTTTTCTTCCTAGACTTTTCAAGAGATCTTCGATATAGCATATTGATATTTTAACGTAAAAGAACTCTTGGTGAGAAAAAATGGAGGCCTAAGAAGTATGAAAGTTCTTCTTTGGTGATTATTGAAAATCTCCTACTCCATCTTTGTTCAAAAACCCAAATTCTTACTACGCTTTCCCTTTGTTAACTTAGAGAAATCGATTTTCTTATAAGTCTTATCCAACAACTCCACTCAATGCTTCTTATGAAAAAATTATCATTATAGTACAAGATGGGTTGCTCCAATAACTTCACTAAAAAAGGGTCGTTCCTAAGTTCTAATCCAATTCTAGAATGAATAGAGACGAATCCAACTTTTACAAATTTTATAAGGACCATATTATCTTTGAATGTAGAGAACTAAAATTTTTTATTTAAAGGCTATTCAAAGATGGGTGCGTCCTAGAGTATTAGGCTAAAAAATAGGTAGCATTATACATCCTTTGGTCCCCAAGCTCTCAAACTTGTTCCATCTATTAAGCCTTAAGATGCCTTTGAAGAAGCTCTTCCATTGCATTTCCATGACAAAGAAAAAATGTCTATTAGTATTGTATATGTTATCTTCAGTCGAAAATAGGTGTACACTTGAAGGACTACTATAAAACTCTTGGAATCTGTTTTTGTCATTAATGCTACTTCAAAAAGAGCAAATTATCTTCCCATTACTTTTGGACAAGAAGACCTTCAACATCTTGGCAGCCCACAAGACATTGTTATTGTAATCTCTAAACTTCGCCAATATTGAGATTTTCTAGATGTAAGTCGACATCAACAGTTCTGTTCATCTCTTATTGCTGAACACCCTCAAAAGAGATGGACAACAAGAATGAGCGTCTTCTTCTTTTTGTAGAATCCCCTACTATCTTCATGAGAGAAAACCCACTAAGTTTGTGGGAATAATCTCTCTTCCAATCCTTAAGAGTACCTTTAGATCTATCATGCATGTCATAGATTTTCTCATTGTCAAAACTACTTCACCCTATAATGTCGTATTGGATCAAACAGACATAAGTTTTGTAGTTTTGACTCGACATCTTTGTATCATGTTCAACTCATCTTCTAGAGTCATTCATGTTTAAGGCAATTTATTGTTGTAGATGAGTTACTAATTATAATCATGAAGTTAGTCATTGAACCCTCGAGCCAGTTCTAAAGCTTCTTGATCTAGCTCCAATTCATTTTATTTTTCCCTCTATTTCTCTTTTTTTATTGATCTACTAGATATTGCAAAGATTGTAAATATTTATTTAGATCTTAATGAAATGGAAGGATAGCCACCTTTTGTCTTTTAGTTGAGTATATCAATATCTTTGGTGGTTGTCTTTTGATATGCTAGAAGTAGATTAGTCTCTACATGTCTACTTAACATTAACTTCAAAATTTTTCCTATTTGGCAAAAGAAAAGTACTTTCAATCATGGAAACTAGATTGTAATTAAGGACTAATTAGATGAACTTCTTGATATCAATTTCATTCAACTTGTTTATTATGTTTATTGACTAGCTAACATCATTCTTGTAAAAAAAAAGTAATAATAAGTGACTTATGTGCATCGATTACATTGATATTAATCAGGCATGCCCTAAAGATTCTTACCCAAATACTAGCACATTATTAATTTTGTGTTTTGGCATCAAAGAGGTCAAAGCCTTGAGGCAAATGTTGCTGAGTTCCTCATTTTTAGGAATTACATTAATATAAAGGAATCAAGCTAACCCCAAGAAAGTTAAAGACTTATTCAGTGTGCCTTCTTCCTATACCTTTCAAGATGTGCATCATCTAATAACGAGAATTGTTGGTTTTTTCGAATCATTTCTAGATTAGGAGAATAAGCTTAGCCATTCTTCAGACTTCAAAACAAATCTAGAATTCAATGAACAATGGATTGCAAGAAAGGCTTTCAAAATCTAAAGACTTCTCTCCTAATCTCTCTTAAGTAGTCATGTTCCATGTCAACCCTTGTTCATATGTTTGGTTTTCTAGGGCTTAACTATTAGATATATTCTTATTTAAGAAGAGGAAGATGTTCGACTCCTAACATACTCTTTTGCATATTCTTTGAAGGATGTTGTGCAAAAATATCCCCCTCCAGAAGATTTCCCTTAACCTTGGTCGTGTTTGCTTGTCGATGAGATGACAAATCAACCTTTTTGATGGATTCTTCAGTTGACAAAAGTTTAAACCACCTAGGATAATGGTAGATATCTTTAGTAAGTATGAAATACATTTCATTTTTTACTTACCTTTGAATCATAAGTTTCAACAAATTTTCCCGCAAATGGAAACTCTCTCAAGGATGTCGTTCTCACCATCTCCAATTGTGTGTAGGTGTAGCCCCAAGTGAAGGGTTTAGTGGTATATGCATATTCTTCTCAGCTTAGAACAATTTAAGCATTAAAAAATAAACAAGATCACTTTCAATCCTACTAATAATTAAGCTAAGTATGTAACTCGTCCCTACTCTTGAATTTGACGAGTCAAAATTATTAGAGTTCCCATTGTCGCTCAATTGATCATTGATCAAGTCAATGGCTTCTATGAGATCATGGATTCAATTTTAAAAGCTCATCATCAACCACTTTCTATCAAATCAAAAGCATATTGAGGTTTTCCATGTTCCTTTATAGCAAAATCAAGAAGCAAATTTCATGACAAAGTTTGGGAATTCTTATGAGAAACCAAATATTGATATTTTAGAGCTCCCTTGGGAGGCCTTTTTATTGGATTGATGATCTCGAGGCCTAGCTTAAGTAAATAGTTCTTCCATCTCTTCAATCAAAGGCAAGGATGAAAGTAGAGTCAAAGTATTTATAAGTTAAGTGTATAGAAAGGTTTACCTCTAACCTGCTTAAGTGAGTTCATCCCCTCAAGTTTTAAGATATTATTGAGTTAATTCACTTAGAGATGGTAACAATTATGTCTAAAGTCATAGCTCATGATGGTTTTGTATCAAGGATTCTTTTTTATGCAAAAGGATGTCTTTTATCGTTGTTAGGAAATGTAAAATTGTGGATTCATGGGTCTCTTCCTCATCAACCAACTAGTTCAATTAAAGTCATTTTTATCTTGTGACTTTTCATAGTCTTGGACATGGATTTTCTTGAAGAATTTGATGCAACTCAAAGTAGTTGAAGGTTTTGTTGATTATAATCGATCCATTTTCAAAATTGTTTGATGCAAAAACCTTGTTGGATTGACAACTATAAAGGTCAAGTTTTTTAGTTAGATATCTTGTCTTTTTGCTATTTCTTTAGCTATTGTCACTCATAATACAACAGCATTCCATGCTGAAGAACTACAGAATTTTTATCAGATGTGTTTGTTAACTTGAATATGTTTTAGTTACTTATCTAATAGTAAATGACCTGATAGAAGAAATGAGTAGTTGAGCTTCCTACTATGTTGTGGGTTCATTAGACCTGTCGATCATCAAACCAAATAGGGGTTCCATTTTTCTTAGATAGTTTAGAAGAAATGCTTGTCGAAATTTACCATTAACCCTTTGAGTAAAGATGCTTAGGGAGATGGTACCCCTCTTGATGCAAAAAAATAGACTGAAAATGATGAAGCTTATTGACTTGATTTAGATCACATTAAAGAAAAGGCATTGTTAGCTCATCATAGTTAGATTACTTAAAAGAAAAGTATATTCCTTCAAAGTTTGAGATTTAGTTCTAAAAAATGTGAGGTTTCTCAATGTCAAGGAGAGCTCAACAAGCTTCCTCCTAATTGGGAAGTTACGTACATCATCAAAGCCATTGTTGTTCTGAATGCTTTTTATATTTAGAGAGAGGAGAAGAATCACCTCAAGCATAGATTGGAGATCAATGGACAAAGTTCTACCTATTATAATTTAATTCATTCTCCATTCAACTTGATAAATTCCTAAAAGGTATGGCCTAATATTGCTAAGTTGTTAATTTATTAAGTTGTTAATTTATTCCATGCTTCTACTTTATTGGCATGTTGATAATATTTTCTTAATGATCGCTTGTAAACAAATTTTAATATGCATTCTTGAGACATTTAATTACTTAAAAAGAATTCCAATTTATTCATATTGTGGACTTCATTAAGGTATCTTGTAAGCTTATTCCATCATTGAGAAATCCAATACTGCTTAAATGGTTTACTTGATTTAACTTCAAATAATTTGATTTATCACGACTTGATAAGTCCTAACTTAAATCTAATAATACCATTTATTACTTATTTTATTTTGTTTTGTTCATGATGAATCATACATGAGAAGATTTGCTTCCCCTCAAGTCAAAGTTTATTCTTTTCCAATTTTGAGTGGTATGATTTCCCCTGGAGTTAGTCACCTTGTGATCTTATAATCATATTTTAGCATATTCATTCATCCCTAGAGGTTTATGGTTTTTATTTCCTCGTTTATAAGGAAACACTCTACGCATGATTATTCATGTTTCATTCATATATGTTAGTTTTTTGTGGCATTCTTACTAATCAAGGATTTCTTGAGACTAAATCAATGTAGTTCATAAGTTGTTGTAGTTCTTAACCTTACATTGTCTAATAGGGGTCTTTACTCGAGATATGAAATTCTTTCAATAAGCATATGTCCAAGCCAAACGAGCGTTCAATACAATTAAATCATATTTAATCGAAAGCCCAGTCTTACATTGGTATTAAGACCAATCTAGATATGGGAAATTTAGAGATCATATGTTAAGTCTAATATAAGCAAGAAAAATTGGTTGTGACATTTTGTTTTGAGAGAATTAGCATTTCATATGACAATTACCCACAAGAATGAATGAAACAATTGTGTGTGGCATGAAAAGTCTTGGTGTATTCACAAGTTAGTGACCATACAACATGTTAAGTTATGCTTAATGTGTAAGATTAAGAACAAAAATTTGTTCATAAAACATGTTTATCTTGTGTCTCTCTTTAGACATTATCTTGACTTAATTCATTTTCATTTAAGACTTATTAATCCATACTCATAAAGCTAATCTTCATACTTCTTTTCAATTCTCTTGTTCAAATTTCTTAATGCTTAACTTTATTTTTGTTCCATCATATGAAGCTCTTGAGAGTTATTGTCATTAAATCATTTCTCAATTACCTTCATCATTGTTTATCAAATGAAGGCCTCAAGAGGTATAAATGTTATATCATTTCTCTTATCTTTATAGTTCCATCATAAGAAGTTTAGAGAGACTTCATCTTTTTATCATCTCTTTTATATTCGTCATTGTTCCATCATGCGACAAGAGGCGTCTTTTTTATCACTAGAGTCATTGCTTTCTTAAATGAAGTCTATTTCATCGATATCACTGGTTGAATTTATTCAGTTATTCTAAACTATTTAAAATACGTTCAAGTGTGTGATTTATAGTTTGAGACTTTATCTTAAGCCTTTGTCATATAATCTTGAATGAAATAAGTCATGCAATAATTATTTACCTATATTAGGTTTATGAGTTAAACTTGTGGATTGAGCCATCCAAAATCATCACAAGTGATTTTGTACTTGAATTGTGTTTTTGTTTCATCTTCTCATTTCCTTGTGGAACATTGCTTTCAACTTCTTGAGAAATCTATTTTACTTAGCTACATTGCTTCTTAGTATATCTATTTTCAAAATAAGTTCTATAAATTCTCTTACATGTGTGATCAACACTTGGGGGATTAAATTCTATCTCTTATATTTCTAATTTATCAGCAAGGAAATCTTGCATTCAATATTAATCACATTTCAATCATAATATACCATAACAACGATATTAAAATAAAAAAAAACATTTATGAACATGATTAGAAGTCAAAATTCATACTTAAAACTTGAAAGCATGATGTATCAACTCAAAATTATATAATTGTTTCAAAACTACAATGCATCACTTAAAAATTTCTTCTGGGACTGTTTTAGTTATTTAATTTTGTCTCCTCAATAACTTTCTCTTGATTGAAAGACACCATGTCAAGCAATTAAAGTGCTGTAGGTTCTCATGTCATCTTGCCTCTATCTCCTGTTAAACTTTTGTCTGTTAGATTTTCATTCATCCAACAAATCATTTGCTACTTGCTGTAGAGACAATGATTTTTTAATATGACAAATGTGTCATCCAACGAGGTTGGAGTTGAAGAGCTTACTATTGCAACTCTTCTATCTTCATGACTTACTGAACTTCTTTGCAAGATCCTTGGTTTTTTTTTTCTTGTTAAGTCTCTTGAATCTTTTTAAGATCTTCATCTCTTCCTTGGAAAATAAAAGTCTATCATCTAGTGTCATAAAACATCTCAAGATACAGTTAATCACGTTAGAAGTTTTACATTTCTTAATAATTTCTTGTGAGAATCTAAAAGTGTAGCTTGCTCTTTGTTCATTTTTTTTATCTATTGCTCTCCATATATTTTTCTTTTCTCTATATAATACAAAATATCGTTCAAATTTCTACTTCATGTTTTCTTTTTGGTAACAGTTTCTCATATTTCTTGAACATCTTATAAAGCGCCATTTTTGTCATCATTTTTACTTGAGTACTTGTTCTTCCTAGTTCTTTTATTTCATTGTCATGTTCACCCTTCATTTCCAATCTTATTCTTAGTTTAAGTATGTTAGTAATTGCAAGGAAAACATCACACACATATATATATATACTAATATTGAAAGGAAGGAAAATTTAAGACTTTGAGAATTAAGAAATTCACATTTCCATACAACTTTAAAAATCAAACATAACCTCTCTTAGATGTAGATGTTGGTGCATTAGTTGTTAATTAAAAAATTTGACCAAGCATTGCCAATCCTTTCACCATCTATGCTAAACAAGCTTGCATTCTGAGGATGAGGTTGATGGAGGACAATAATTATATCATTTATTAACAAATGATAAACATAAGTTCATTATAGTTTTACAGAAGTAATAAAAAACCTAAGTAAACAATTGTCTTACCCAACAAGTTACAACGTCCCACATCAATATTCAAGCATGACACCATGAGCATTGGATGGCAAATCCAAAACTTGGAGAAAAATTCATGAAGTTTGGAGAGAATTCAAGATCTTGAGATTTCTCTTATTAATTATTTTTATATTCACTTTAGTTATGAAGGTATTTTATAAAATCTTGAAGATCTATTTATTAATTTTCTTTATGCATCTATATTAATGAAGGATGTTGTTTATGAATGTTTTTTTCTTGTTGTTTTTATCTCTAAGTATTAAGCATAATTGACATCTTTTCTTTTTATCATGAAAGTATACCTTCATGACTTACCCATTTAGATTCATTGTAATAAGCTTATTTAAAGACTATAAACTATGAAGGAATTATGTTTTTGTTATTCTAAATTGTTGAGAACTTCTGCGAACTGATGTCACGTAGTGGGGTGATTCTTTGGAAGTGTTCGATGGCGATTTGACGGTAGGTGTGCTAGGAGGCGACGTACTTATCTTTTTTCTTTCTCTTTACCTAACAATCTCTACTCTCTCTTTGATCTCAACCTTTGCATTTAGGTGCTTCATTGGGTTCCATCATTTATGGCATTGGAATCAAAAACAACTTAGAAATTAGGAGAAGACTTCCTCTTTATGGTATAAGAAGAACCATTTGGGTGATGTTGAAGGTCGTTTAGGATGAGATTCAGATTCACTTTATATGATCTATTGCTAAGCAGTTGTATCCACTAAATAAGCTAATTGGCCATGCTCTATAACCCAACACTATTGAGTTTTCTCCTATCAAGAAGAGATCTAAAATGATAAAAATAAAGTAATTTATATATCTAAGCAAGTTAAATAGCTATATCTTGCTAATAAGTTAACTCTCCAATAAGCCAATCGGTCATACTTTATAACCCAACACACTTGAGCTTCCCCTTATCAAGGAGAGATCTATTAAAACATCTAACTTATTATTCCTATCAGCTACATAGAAATTTGTAGCATTGAACACACCAAACTAAACAGAAAATTTGGCAAGCCATTAAGAAAAGAGTTATTGCAAGAGATCTTTAGTCCATACATCATACCCCTATTGTTAACTACCAAAAGGATGGCTCTTGGAGAATATGCTAGGATAGTAGAGTAATAAACAAGATAATAAAATATCAGTTGCCCTTGCCATGACTAAATGATATGTTATTATTTCAAGAAAAATTGACTTTAGGAATAGTTACCACCAAATTTGCTTCCAACAAAGAGATGAATAGAAACAGCTTTTAAAATCCTTGGACTATATGAATGGCTAATGATGTCATTTGGTCTTTCCATTTTTATGAGATTAATGAACATTACAAATCTTTCTTGAAAATTCATTATAATAAGATTTTAATGACATCCTTATTTTAAATCATGAAGAGCACACAACTCTTGATACATTTTCATATACTTGAATAGTGATGTGTAGAGCAGCTTAATTTAAAAAAAAAATGTATTTTCTTGCAACTTGAGGTTAATTTTTTAGGATTTTTATTTCCTCTGAAGGAATTCAATCGGACCCGTCAAAAGTTCAAGTCATTTTAGATTGGCCCATCCCAAATATTGTCATTGTTGTTATGAGTCTTTTAAAATTAACCACCATTTATTATAGAATTATTATAGATTTTCGTTTAGTTTTTGCGTTTCTCAATAATTTGTTAATAGAAGATAAGTTCTAGTAGAACCTTAAGGCTGAAAAATCATTCAAATAATTGAAAACCATAGTGACCTCATTAGTTTTGAGATTTCATGATTTTTTAAGCACTTTTGAAGTTACATATAATGCATTTGGCAAAAGAATAGTTGGAGTATTGAGACAAAAGAATCATTCAATTGCCTGTTTTATGAAGTTCTTTATTATTTCTAATGATTATTTGTTTTGGGTAGATGATTATGTATTTTATAATCATCCCTAAGAAAATTGTTAATTATCGAAATGCATTAAGGAGGAATTACAGGGCATATGGTTATGAAAACATTATTTGTTTATTAGAGTTAAAACATTTTATGCAAGAGGTTGTGAGTTTTATAAGATCATTAGAAAACTTAATACTAGTTCTTATATTCTTGATTTGCCTTTTGATATGTTCATTAGCCTAATCTTTAATGTGGAGGATATCCTGTCTTATTGAGGAACATTGTAGGCTGAAAGTGTGCAGGGTAATTCTATTACTACTATGCAACAATCAGTTAATGTTGTCGCCAAATTCCTAGAGATCGAATTATTATCGTTGATGAGATTTCTTCCATTATTAATGTCCTTAGTAGGTTCCTTGTTAGATGAAAAGACTGATCTCCTTTGGAAGACACATGGCTGACACAAAAGAACCTGCAGAAGTTTGCATCGTAATTGATTGAGAACTATCTAGATTTTAACTCTACGAAGTGAAGTTATGCTTGGTTGGTTGGAGTTGATGTAAAGCTTCTATCAGACGAACCATGTGCCCCACCTTATAAGTTATGATTCACTTTAATATTCATGCATAACACTAGAAACATTGGAGAGAAATTCCAAAATTTTGGAGGGAGATTCAAAATTAGGAGAAGAAATCATAAACTTTGGAGGGGATCCAAAGATTTTGAGGATTCTTTTATTAATTCTTTTTATTTTGACTTTATTTATAAATATATTCTTAAAGATTTGTAACATTCTCTTGTTAATTCTCTTTACTTATGAAGAATATTCTTCGTGAATGTTTTTTTTTCTTTTTCATATTATCCTTGTCATAAGTTTTAAGGATAATTTTTTTTTTGTCATGAAGATGTAATCTACCTATTTAACTTCTTTGTAACCTATTTAAAGACTTTGAATGATAAAAGAGTGATGTTTTTGTGATTCAAAATTTTTTAGAACTTTTTGACAACTGTCTTTGCTTGATGGCATGGTTTTTTAAAATTGCTTAGCAGTCTTTCGATAGTAGTATTTCGTGGTGAACTTAACCTCATTTCCCTTGTTCCTACTCTACGACTCTTACTCCCTCCTTAACCTTAAACCCTTGGTTTGACTTTTTCATCGGGCTTCATATTCTACACCAATGGCTCCTTTTTATGAAGGTTGAAACATCATTCACCAATTCATGTTTACTTTTGGCTCTCCTCAAAATTAGTGACTGTCTTCAATTCCCTAGCCACTTTAATAAAGAGTTCTTGTAATACAAACTCTTGATTCGAATCATCAATGGCCCCAAGTTTGTTGCTTTATCCTTTCTTGCCTCCACCTCTTGATGTTGTTTTACCAATCTCTAGCCTTGACAGTGGCAAGGGAACTAGGAGCAACATCATTAATACTCTTCTTTGAATTGTTATCATTTTTGCCTTCCTTCCCAAAGGCTAACCTTTCCATAAGAGAAACTAAAACCTTTAGTATGTTCCCATGGCTGTTCTTCTCTCATGGCCATCTGATGCAGGGGAAGCAACTTAGAATCACAAGTTGAAAAAAGAGCCTTAAGAATGAGAAAGAACTTTATTGGTGCTATTTATTGTTCCAAATGATTTGTTGGTATTATTCATTCCGCAAATGCCTGCTACTGGGCACTATTGGTGCACTAGTTCGGTGGAATGGTGCACCGGTTATGCTGTACAGTTGCTACAATACTAGTAAGGTAATTGCTATAGTACAAGTTTGTAGTTGCACTGAAATATTTTAAGGAAAGTGAGAAAAAATTAAGGATGAGTTGTGGATGATTATCAATGATGAAAAATGGGTTAAAAGGGATGGATGGATGGGTAATACTCTCTAAATGGACTTGCAAAACTCATTAAAGAATTGCTCCAAGGAAAGAAAAGTTGTTAAGTTTCACCTACACTCGAGCCATTAGCAAGAGTTCAAGGAGAATAATTCAAACCTAGTAATTTAACACTTTTGTTTTAGATTTTGTTTGCATATTTATACAAGTTCTACCGCCACAACTACTGATATCCATTAACACTAACTTTTATAAAGTAACAAAAAACTAACACCCACTTATGTCAACTATCAACACTATTTTACTTTCATAATGGAGTCTCTAAAAACTCTATCTATATGTGCAAAATTTTTGTTTATAATTTCTCATAGTTGGTTGAAGTTAACTTTATGAGTCAATACAAAATTAGTCTATGTGGACTTTCATGTCATGCTTCTTCTAATGGGCTTATGGTGCATATGTTGGTTGTGCATTTTGAGTTCTTTTTCACTTATTCTCTATGGAACCTCAACATCTCCGTGATCATGCTAAGTGATCTTTCTTGTTTTTCTCCTCGAGTGCCTGAACCATTTCTAGCTAGTCTTCTCAAAGACCTATATGTTGAGGCCATCTTCTCTCACATGGTTGCTCCATGATGGTCCATATCATCTTTAGACATCTCGTTGGGATTACAAACTTCTTGAGAATAGCTTTGGAGACCAAAAACTTGAATTGATGTTCATCCCAAGTGTAATCTCCTTATCAATTTGAAAATCAAATGAAGTGTCAAAAATTGCTAGTTTAATGTCAATCATTGATATTGATATAGCCACATGGCATTCAAACAATGGCTAGAGCTATTTCTTTCTTCATCACAATTGAAAATATTCTCGAGTTACATGTTGAAGTTCAGGTTTATTCACAAGCACGATTTCTCTCTTTCACCATTCCAATTGTGGAGAGCTACTTCGATTGTTACATGTCCTTCAAAGGCTGTCTTTCGCAAACCTTCAACGTTTGGAACAATCACTCTCTCAAGTGCTATGTAACGCTCGAAGAGGTTTGTGAGACCATCTGATTGTAGAGGAACATCTGACCTCTATGAGCACTTTTCGAGTGACAACTTGTGCTCAAGTTTGATATGTTTCATTGAAATGCTTCTCTGGCTGAACCATTTTAGTGAAATGTGGATTTCAATATACAAGTCTTACCTTTGTTAGTTGTTTATATTCTTCCTTTGATATTCCTTACCTTGTAATCTTCCTGACCAAATGATTTTTTGAAGTGGAATTGTGATGAAGTTTGAGTGTAACATAAAAATCTTTAATTAATCTTCTTGAATGCTTTCAGGTTAGCAATTTTGGCATCAGAAAGGCTGTTGATCTTGCATCCTCTTAATTGGTCTCTGAGGAGAGACCATGGAATGCTCTTATATTTTGGCAGGTAACCCCTCAATTGTTTCATGGTTTTATTGGGGATTTAGTTGAAACATTCCCTGAGAACTTTATGTGCCTTTGTTATGAAATTGCATTCACAGGAGGTATGGCGAAGCAGTTCGAGAACTGAGCATTTGCATGGCGTTTGCGCCGGTGGAGGAGGCGGAGGAGCTGCAACCATTTGTGGAGAAGCTGCATCTGCTGCGTCTCGAATCGTCTTGGACAACGGTGGAGAAGAAGGGTCCTTTGGCTGTTCCATGAGCTGCCTTCTTTATTAGTTTTTATCCATTTGAGTTGCTTTTGTTCTACCATGTTAAAACAATTTATGCTGCTCTACTGTTTGCGTTAGTATATAGTTATTCCTCAACAAGTTAGAGACTTTTGTCTGCCCTTCTGTTGATGTTTTATTTGAAAAATAAAGAAGAGGTGTGGTAAATTCATGGTGAAAGATGAGTTTATGAGAGAAAAAGGAGTTGATAATTGACCCAATGGATGGAGCATTTATAATTATGTTATAATTGACATGATAATAATTTATGGTCAAAGACCATAAGGTTATGATTTTTGCGAATGTTGGTAAGATTGTTCGAGCAAGGTTATGATTTTTGCGAATGTTGGTAAGATTGTTCGAGCGATCTATTTTGGTTAAAGAATGACATTGAGAAGTTTCTCGTCTATTGTTGGGAAATGGTTGTCTTTTAGAATTGTGGGTTTTGGGTGATGTTTGTTATCCATCTAGGTCTTGAAGGTGATCGAGTTGATCAAATATGTTGTGCTTGTTGGTGTCTTTAAGTTTTTGTTTTTATTTATTTTTAAATTGGATATAATCATTCTAAGAATTCAAGTCATTAAGATAATGTTTAAAATAATAATATTTGAATAATGGGATTTTAATAATATTTGAATTGTGTTAATTGCATGAAATTAGGTTAAATCATGTATAAGGCTAGTTTTTAACAAATGCATTGCATGATGCCTTTAAAATGAATTTAAACTTGAATCATTGGGTAACTATGTTGTTAAGATTATACTTAAACTAGGTTTAGGTTTGTAACAAGTATTGATAATTTATAAAAATTATCAACAAAAAGTTATTTATATTCAAAACACATGTAAGTTATGTTTGGACACAAATCTTTTAAAAAGGGTTGAATTTTTAATAGAGATTGAACTCACATAAAATCTAGCATTAAATTTAGTATGTTATTTTTTAATTTATTTTTTTATAAAACTATTCTTTAGAATAGTGATTGGAAGTTTGATTATATTTTTAAATATAATTTTTTACCCAAAAAATAAAAATAATACAAATAAAAAAAGATACATTTTTATTGGTTTAAAATAATTAAAATTTTTAATTTTTTTATTAAGAGTTAAAACCATTTTTAATTATTTTTAAAAAATATTAATTAATATGTAATTAATTTATTAATAACATTTTTATGAAATGCATAATTTATAAATATTATTTAAAATAATACTTCTGAAACATTTTTTTACTAATCAAAACATAACCTTTGATTTTGTACTACTTAACAGGGCAGCTGAGCGCCTATCTCGGCCGCGGTGAGGAAGAGACCGTGGAAGCCGTACGGCACCCGACGCGGGAGCTGAACCACCGCCACGATCTCCAGTTGCGGGGAACGTGCATCCATCACCATAAACACCGACTTCCCCTTCCCCTCGTCATGGACGAACGACACGAGATACCCATCATCTTCCTCATTGCCTTCGTCGGGTGCGGGAACGAAGAAGGGCTCTCCCCCGAAGCAGCCCGGCCCGAAGTCCCGAGCGGCCACCACGCAATCTCCCCTTCCCGCCAAGGAGAAGTCGAGCTTCCTCACCCCGGATATGTTCGGCATCGGATCGCCCACCCCGAGGTAGGCGTATCGGTTTCTCCGCCCAACGTAGCTTGGGTTGATGAGCCCGAAGTCCAGATTTCCGGCCGAGAGAGGCGTCCTCGACACGACCCCACTGCTCAGTTGGATGCGCACCATCTCGACGCTGGAGTGGATTAAGTCGATCCTCTCGAGTGCGTGCTCCACCGACAACACGTTGGGAGCCACCAGCACGATGGTGTCCCCGTCGTCCTCCTCCCACGCGTTGACGGCGTGCATCATGTTGAATCCAGGCACGTCGAACCACCGCATTCCCGTCTCGGACCGGGAGTACCTCGGCAGCAACCCAATGCGGGGGACCTTTTCTTGGTTCGACCCAACCGGCGATCCCCCTCCGGCCACCATGTCCAAGGGATTCATCACCAACTGGATGTCCGGGAATATCGCGAACCGCTCCGTGATGGCGAAATCGTGCACGAACGTTGGCTGCGCCATCGAGAAGATGGGCACATCCTCCCCGGCTTTGTTCCCGGCCCGGTCGAACCGGAAGTAGGTCAGGAACGGCGGAACCGGCCCGTAACGAAAGGCGAAGAGCTCTCCCGTGAAAGGATCCTTCTTCGGGTGGGCCGTCATACCCATAATAAGCCGGCCGTTGAAGTCGCATCGCTGCAGGGTGCGGATGTCGCCGTCGTCCGCCGAGACGTGGACCGCGTAGGGGAGGTCCGACTCGCCCATAGCATAGAGACGACGCCCAAAGAAGGCAAGGCTTGTGTTGGCGAGGCCGACCCCCATTGCGAGGTTCATCTGCCCAGTGAGGACTCTGGCCGCGGTGACGGCTCCACGCGCGATGCCGGCCGGGCCATGAAAGCCGGAGAAAACGCTGGGGAAGACCGGGCCACCTGCGTCGCGCTCGAGGACGTACTTATAGGTGTGAACGTAGCGGGAGCAGAGGGTGGCGGGAGCGGTGCCGCCGCCGCGGGGGAGGAGGATGGAGTTGAGCATGCCGTCGCCGTCGAAGAGGTGGTGTGGCCCGCGAGGGAGGTGCTGCGGATTCGGACCGTTACGGATATACGCGCCGCCGCCGAGGCAGGACGGAATGGCGCCGTGGATCACGTGGCAAGGAGTGGGGGGGAGCTCGTCAACAGGGTACCAATTGGAGGACAGCACGTGGCGAGGGTCCACTGAAGGGCGGAGGTGGGGAGTGTCGACGAAGCTGTTGATAAGTACGTCGAGGACGTTGCAGAATGTGGCGGCCACTGAGGGTGGTCGCCGAGGGAAACGGCGAAGAGGTTGCGGCGGCGGTGGATTTGTCTTGTTCTCGGAGTCCCTAAGACCAGTCTTCCACCTCGCCTCTCTGCCTCTGTCCTCATCAATTCCACCTTCCATAACAACTGACGATGGATGGGATGTGGTGACGCCGGTGAGGTGACGGTTAACGGCGGGCAAAACAAAAGAGGACTTGGCAACCATGGCAGCAAATCCAGCACCTCTCTGATTCCTTGACAGGATTTGGGAGGGAGTTAAGTGTCTTGCTTCATTTTTGAGAAGTGTATGGCGTTAACTTAAACGGGAAGGTGATAAAAAATCTGAGGGGAACGGCAAGCTGCAGTGGACCAACTTCAATTGCACCGTGCAAGCTATGGATGAGAACGAAATGGATCGTGTGATGTAACTTGCTTCGACTCCCATTGTGTCTTCCCTGAGGCCAACATGTGAACTTTGATTTGGGGATGAATCTCAGATTTTTGTTGCCAAGAGTTCTATCCAATTAATTAACAAGAACAAAGTATAAAACGAACACAAATGCAACATCAAACTCTGTCAACGAGGCATGACCCTTTCTATATTAGTGGATAAAATACACTCATCAGTCTACATTAAAACAATTCTTAGTTTGGATAATTCTTTACTAAAAATTAGGAAATTATTTAAAAGAGAGAAAAAATCTTAATAAGAAAAAATATCATGTGCAATCTATGTTAAACTAATACATCAAAAAAGAGTGGAATTTTTCTTTTAAATTTTTTGTTATCTTAAAAACTTTTTTTCTGAATAAAAATTTGATAATCATAAACTATTAATTTAATAATTTTTTAAAATAAAAATATAAAAATATTATTACTTTATAAACATTATATATATATATATATATATATATATATATTAGATATTATTAAATAACAAAATATCATAAATTACATAATAATAATAATAATAATTTTAAATGATTTAACATAATCCATAACAATATCCATCTCCAATCAACTCGACAAAACTTCTACTATCAAAACCATTCTCTTTCCACATAATAAGTTTAACATTTACAAACTATTTCACAATCTCAATTATAAAAACTTACAATATTAAACCGCTAAACTAAACAATAATATAACATTTCACTATTTACTTATAAAAACATATATGACATAAATCTATAGATAATGTTTATTATGTTGTTGAAATATGACCACATATAAACAAAATTATAACCTAAAAAATCAAGTTTGGAAATATTAAATCAAAAACTTTATCGATATGTGCTAATAAAAATGGAATCGACAACGATT
The DNA here is from genome assembly GCA_023846275.1 of Vanilla planifolia. Taxonomy (NCBI): domain Eukaryota; kingdom Viridiplantae; phylum Streptophyta; class Magnoliopsida; order Asparagales; family Orchidaceae; genus Vanilla; species Vanilla planifolia. Next base: position 18,527,840 of record CM043871.1, on the reverse strand, counting down.
TTGCATTAATACGATCTTTTTTTTGAAAAAATAAAGAGGTAATAAAAATAGGATTGCAATTTTTGCTTTTGCTCATTATTTTCCAAAAATATTGATGCAACAAAATAAGATAAACAACCTAATTCCATTGACATAATAATTACAAACAAGTACTTCAACATTCTAAACAAACACAAACAGTTTTCTAAAATGTTGTTGAGCAGCGACGACCGTCTGATCGAAACGGACGAAACGAGAGCCACTTGATCAGAATACTGAACAAAGGGTCCCTATCTAATCCAAACAATATTTTATATGGATCTTTCGATACCACATGTTAGAATATCTCAAATGTTTGATCAGGCTTTATCGATTGTGATTGTTTGATCAAGCATATTGTCCTTATTTCATCAAGCATGTCACATAGCATCTAATTAAATAAAATCTCTACTAGCCTTCGCATCAAAAAAAGTATGCACATAAAAGCTATAGATACAAAGGCATTCTAAACACATAAGTGAACGACTTAAGACTTCATAACACATAAATTTGAACATCCAACATATAAGAGCAGAATGCATTAGAGTTGCAGCAAAAAAGAAAGATTAAATGGTAAAATGTTTCAAGGATTTTACCATGTTTTAAATCCAAGTTGTCAAAACAAAAGACATGCTGCTTTCCAACAATTTGTTGCAAAAAAATCATACATTTAAGGTTAGTGAGCATCATGCAGAGCTCTCTGCAAACCTTTAATCAATGCTCTTCGAACAGGCAACATTAAAACCCTAAGAAAATTTCTTGATGTCTCTAATACGCAAGAATACAATGGGTTTAGCCTGGTATTTAATGGCCAATATCACATATTTGCAGATTGGATTGTATAAATCTTGACCATTATAAGTGTGCTTTATTATGAATAATAACAACTTGCCTGTGATGCAGGGAATATGCTGCGACGGTATCATTCCTCGTCGGAAACTTGCTTCGGTCTCGACGACTCGTCGCCACAATTGTGCTTTTGCCTCTCCACTCGACCACTGCAATTGGGGCATTGCCAGGATTCCAAGAATGCAAAATAGGCATATTTGATATCAAATTGCATGTCATACCCTGTAATTTCAGATAAGCCATTGCAGTGCTTAGTTTTTCAGATAGGAAAAATGCAATCAAGCATATCATCTAACTTCATGGCAGATGTAACTGTACTAACAAGACTTACAGTAGTTTATAGAGATGGTCCGGCCATTGCAATCTGGGGTTTGCCTAACATGATGGAACCACATGCTTGGCCTGCATAACAAGTAGCAATATGTTTCAATGCAACATAAAAAAGAAAATTTATTAGCTAACAAAGAGAGCTTGGGTATGATCCTTTGTATTAAAAGTAAAACCGCCGCAAGGTTGGTCATCTTCCAGCTTAAACCCAGAACTAGGAAAGCACTTTTCCATGAAATTACACTTCAGATTGCCAGCAAATGATGGTCATGCAAATAGAACATCAGCATTTTGCAAATGAACATTGAAACTGAATATTGTGCAGATTGTCAGCTAGTGGAGATTAGGTAACTTCTCTTCTGACAATCAAAAAAATCAAGTCAAAAGCTAAATTGTTTATATGTTTCCACCTTAAATATCTCAACATTAATTCCCAAGTGAGTTCAGGAATTCATTGTGTTTTGACTTTAAAAAAAAAAAAAATACTGTGAGAAGAACACTATGAAATTTAGTAGGCAAGAACAAAATGTATCATAACTATTTATCTTTAACCAGTTAATGAATTAAGTATCAACTTAGCCCTAAGAAACACCTTTGTTATTATAAAAAACAAAACATGTTATTTTACGCCCTCTGTGGAACGCTTGCTGTTAACAGATTAGAAGCTAAATACTTAATTGTAGCAGTACAACTGCTTTCTATTTTAAACAATCTTGCAGTATATATGCTACAACGACATTGAATGAGACAAACAAAAACAAAGTAAAAGATGGCATTATTAACACAACAAAATAAAAGTCTAAGCAAACATGATGTACTTAGTAGAGTCGCCAAAAGCCCTATCAGATACCAATTCCTCATTAAGCCCAGAGTAAGACATTTCATAACAGAATCATGCAAAATATTTATGGGTTTGAAAATTTCTTAATTAAACGATTAGACTCATTTTATGTATCACTAATACATCCTAAACACCTAACAGATAGGCTACTCCAGAAAACACTCAACTTCAACAATGCCTTCGATGCACACCTTTGTAATTGCACATTTACACGCATAAATAATGAATTTGCCTAAGCATCCTCTTTCCAGCAAAAATTATTAAAACCTATTAGCTAGACGACAGTTGATATTCTATTGTATGATCCAAGCTACTGTGGCTTAGTGCTTAACAAAATTATCATATGGAACAATATCCACTATAATGGGTCTATTTTACGTTTATGCAACAAATTATGTCTAATAATGATGTCCTACAGCTGAAAGAAATTGATAACTTGACCTGAAGCTCAATTGACAATCATCTCAACAAGAATCTTTACTCATGAAGTTAATGAACTTGGAGATCAAGAAATCAATAATGAATTAACACTAATTCTCTTGAGTTTCAGAATCAAGTTTCCTTGCCTTCTTTATCCATAGGTTCACCTGCATAAATGCAAATGTTTTATTTGAAATCTTCTATCTTCTAGATACTAAACTTCAATACCCTTTCCTATAGTGTAACATCAGAACCATAGCAACATCTTAAGCTCAATTCTGACTCCTGAATAAATTTGATATATTACAGCATAAATATGGATTTCAATTCTTACCCATCTGAATGTTTACTTGTTTTTATGTGTCATAAGCAATCCATACTATTCAATTTATCCAGATATCTATGCTAATAAATTACAATTCTACGATAACATCTCTGATTTAAGTAGATAAAATTTGCATCTGACACAAATCTCCTACTTTTAAACTTTTCGTATGCTTCACTGATTAGATCCATGAGCTTTTCTTCATTATATTTGATCCGTGATAAGTTTATAAATGATTTTTATGATCTAATTTTTTGTACTTAAGAATATTTTTCAGGTCAATTACACAAGACAATTAGCATTTGATATCACTATGGATTGGAGTCATTTGCACTTGAGTTTGAAACTAGAAGACTATTCTCATGGCTCAAGGATATCGAACAATTAAAGAATCTCAAAGGCATATATGAGGTCTATGCTAAAAATTGTTTTTTATCTTTTAGAACTTGTTTAATGTTTAAGATATGATGTTTTGTCTTTCTATTTAAGAGCCTGTATGTGCACATCAAAATTCTTTTTGTTGTCTTATTCTACGTGTCGTATGTTCATAGGCATGGTCTTAAATAGACTTAAACTAGGAAAAAAATTATCTTTACCTTAGGCATCAAGAATATTATTTCGTGCCTTGAATTAATGGGTTAATCATAAGAAAAATGAAGTTCTCCAAATTTATTGAATTAATCAATGGTTTATATTAAAACTAAGCAAAAAAGCTAAAATGATTGATCAAAGGCAAATAGATTAATAACCTATGTTTAGCATATGAACTTCCTCAAAACTACCATTCCAATATTATGATTCAGGTTCATATTCATTTGAATATCAACTATCTTACTTGGACCCATAAGTTTATATTTCGTTGAAGACACCGTTTATGCTGCACATGTTAATATTTTGTTATACATATGGCTCTAACTATTTGATAGAACTAACAAATTTCAAATATCATTTTTATACACTAGTCAAAACTTTACATCATTTAGATATCATTTCATGTATTCAAATACTTTGAATGATTAGGTTAAAGGATTGTCACCTAAATATCAAAGTCTAAATCACATATTTTGAATTTAAATTACAAAAATATTTTTTATAATCTAATCACATATTTAAGATGCATATACAAAATTTTATTACTTCTCAATGTAAAAGTATGTTTCTATTATTTTTTAAAAGTTAAAAAAGTCTTAAATTAAAATTATATATATTTCTTCCTCTTCCCAAAATATGATATTTGGATCCCATATACGATGGTGGTGATCACATGCAATATGTGGAACCCCACGTACGGTACATGAAATACTATTTTCTAAGAAACACATTGTATAACACATTGACTAAATTGTCCAAAACAATGTTTTATGATTGCATGGGAAGACAAAGGATGTGATGACCATTTGGGGATTTTTTTGGGATTTTAATGTAATTGCTAAACAAACATTTGGGGGTTCGTTTTAAGACGTCAAAATCTATAAACACATTACCCCAAACAAACCTAATGGTTACAATCCTCTCTAAAGACTCCTTGCCCTAATTCTTCAAAGTGAGTTTCCCTTTTAAGTAGTTTTCATTACGATATCAATTTGGGTTTTAATGGGCATGTGCTTAAAGTTTGTGGTCATTATTTGTGTTTAGTCACACACAACAAAGCTCATGATTCAATTGATAATATCCTTCCTCAATTCCTAGTAAAACTTTTGTCCATTTTCCTCAAAAAACATTGAGTAGTACTATTGTTTTTTGCTCAATGCGCTTGAGTAAACCCTTGCTTGATTTGTGAGATACATAGAACCATTCTTACTACTTTGTATGTGGAGTGTTACTTACAACTAGGTTATGTGTTGGTGAGTTTATGAATTCCTATTTCTAGGCATGGCATTGAGAGATTGTAAAGGCTCTTCTGCATTCTCTTATATTATTAAAAGGTAGTGGCTTCTCTACCATCCCAATTTAGGAGTGACTAGCGAAGCTCAGACAAGGTGCTTTGGATACATAAGCATGCAAATTAGGCTCAAACCACTTGAGAAATCCTAGTATACTTTTCAATTGATTTTTCTTATTTGCTTACACTTAATTTCATTAGAATATTACAATAATTAGAAAACATTAATCAAACAAAAAATATTCTAAAGCCTAATTCATCCCCTTTCTGCACTTGGGCTCACTTAAAGATCAACATTCATAATATGAAATAACTTTTTTCATTGAAAGTTTTCTTCTATAAACCTCCATGCACAACCAATTTCAAATTTGAATGCACATTCATTAACAATCATCAAAAAGTGTCTATTCTTAGATCTTTTTCCCCACTACAAACAAGCTTCTTTTAAAGTTCAATTGAAACATGGCACACACTAATGGTTATTTCATCTGCCAAACTTAAAAACTTCAAAATTGAACCTTTTGAACATAACTTTCCAACTAAACTCCCCTTTGACTACATAAATCTATTTAAAAGAATTGGATGGCCCTTCTTGAGAGATCCATGAGATCCTTCAAATGAACCATAAAGCACCATTTACAATGTGGAGTTTCTTCCTAATACACAAAATGCAACCTAGAGAAAAGGTAATCCTAGCCAAGAGTGGAACAAAAAGAAGATTCAAGAAATGCCTATGCTTTTAGAGGTATTTAAGTGATGGTAAGAGAATGAGAAGACTGAAGGAAAGCAATATATCTCTCTTCTTTCTATGGTTCTTTATTGCATACATTAACAATTGTCCTTTAGTTTGAAGAGAGGCCATTTATTATTCCATGTTTTTATGTCCTTAGTTTAAGAATACTGTGTACTGCTTAAGATTTTGCCACAAGACCAAAGCAACATTGAAAAATGCCAACAAGGGTGCATAGGTAGTTGACACAAACTATACTAAAATCAAACATGTGATTTATATGTGTTTATTCTACAAAGCATTCATCTAATTTTACTTGCATAAAAGTTTCACAATGTTATTGCATCCACTAGTCACCTCCCTCTATTACTTAACCAAAAATTAAAAATAAATTAGCTTGTTCTTCAAATTTGATACTAAAGCATAACAAATGAAATCCGAGACGAATGGTGCTTCTCAACAAAAAAAAATTTCAAGAGATGGTTGATAAAAAAATGTTGGAAAAGATCAAGCAAAAAATGGACAAAACAACCTTAAATGCCATAACATTAGGATTTTTAGAAAGAATTGTCCATCATTGAGGCAACAAAATGGAAAGAATGGGAAAAATAAGGTATTAATTGCCATATGGCATTAGTGTGACAACAGCTAACCTTAACCTTATGAAGAAAAACAACTATCATTTTTTATTAATGCCCATATGTGAGAAAATATATAATTCAATCTTGAACTCACAACCAGAGGCATCATGCCATTGCATTCTATTGACAAGCATCACTTTATTAAGTTCAAAATGATACCACCTTGTCAAAGCCCCCACCTACATCCAAGTATCACTGTATAACAAAGTTAACATTAGAGTCTCCAGATACAACATCTAAGTGAGAACAAAGAACCAAAACTAAGGTGGGGACCCGACGGTGAGACAAACATCAACTCCAAAATCTAAAGTATATAAACAAGAACATGTTTTTTTTTTCTTTTTAAACTTTAATCACACCAAAACCTTCCCTTTCTCATACTTCTCGTGAAAATGGCTCTTCTGTAGCAGCACAATTCCCATCTCTCGACATAATGGTTGCATGACCTGTGATGTAAGCACTAAATGAGATTTTATATATATCAGTAGATAAATCACAATATCTAACCAATTATGAAAAAGAGATATCAAATTACTATGAACAGTAAAAATGAATCATATGTATAAAGCTAAAACCATACCAGATGCCATATATAATGCCAGATGAAAAACCAAAAGAAATGTCAGTTCCTTATATTGTGTGTTATTATCGAGCCCAATTCCCTTTAACGCATTATCATCTGGATCCAATAATGACATCCAACCGACATCCAACCAAACACATAACACTAGGCAGATATCTGATCCGAAGATCGATACCCTGCAACACATGCTGGGCCTAGTGCCACCAGGCAGGTATGGTACCATACCCTGTAACACATGCTGAGCCTGGTGTAAATCATCATGGAGTCATAGCACATAACATATAACACTAGGCAGATATCTGATCAAAAGATCGATGCCCTGCAACATATGCTGAGCCAAGTGGTGAGGATAATGTTCTCTGGGAATCCCATTTTTATATTTGCCATTTCTTCTTTGCGTCTCTCCTGTGAGTCTGGCGAACATTATCCTCACCACTTGGCTCAGCATATGTTACAGGGCATCGATCTTTGGATCATATATCTGCCTAGTGTTATATGTTCTGTGCTATGACTCCATGATGATTTACACCAGGCTCAGCATGTGTTACAGGGTATGGTACCATACCTGCTTGGTGGCACTAGGCCCAGCATGTGTTGCAGGGTATCGATCTTCGGATTAGATATCTGCCTAGTGTTATGTGTTTGGTTGGATGTCGGCTGGAGGTCATTATTGGATCCAGAGGATAATGCGTCAAAGGGAATTGGGCCTGATAATAACACACAATATAAGGAACTGACATTTCTTTTGGTTTTTCATCTGGCATTATATATGACATCTGGTATGGTTTTAGCTTTATGCATATGATTCATCTTTACTGTTCATGATAATTTGATATCTCTTTTTCACAATTTGTTAGATATTGTAATTTATCTACTGAGATATATAAAATCTCATTTAGTGCTTACATCACAAGTCCTGCAACCACTACACTGAGAGATGAGAATGGTGCTACTACAGAAGAGCCCTTTTCTCGAGATGTGTGAGAGAGAGCTGGTTTTGGTGTGATTAAATTTTTAAAAAAAAAAAACACATGTTCTTGTTTATATACTTTGGATTTTGGAGTTGATGTTTGTCTGAACATCGGGTCCCCACTTTGGGTTTGTTCCTTGTCCTCACTCACTTTGATGTTAACTTTGTTATATAGTGGTACTTGATGTAGGGGGGGGCTTGACAAGGTGCTCAAGGTCAATTCAAAGCCCAACTATTTTTTTGACATAATAACAATAAAAATAAAGTATTATAGCCTACATGTAACATAATTGTTTGGAAGAGGATAATTCTCATATTTGGCCAATATACGGCCAAAATTGATTTAATTGATAAAGAAATTATAATCTAAATATTTTAGATAAGAAACAAAGGACTATTTTAAAATTGGTTTGAAATTTAAGATAAACAAATAATATATAATATCATGTATTTGGATGATATTTGGCATTGATTTGATCTCGGATTCAAACCGAACCATATCTCCAGCTACATAAAACACTGAAGAGGCAAGATGGTTTAGATGTGAGAGCTCTCATTTAGTAGACAAAAGCACCAATAATAGGAAAAAAAAAAGAGAGAATGGCCCACAGTTGAAAAACAAAATAGTTTAACAGTTATACAAAGAATAATAACAAAAGGAGGAATTCAAATCTTCTGCACATGCTCAGCCACCACCATAGTTGTGACTACTTTTCTTCACAGACAGCCATCCTTGGATCAAGCACCACCAACATGCCCACGACCACCTCTTCAGCCCATGATCCTCCATTCTATGTCATATGGCAACTTCCACAACAAATTTCCATTACCATCCTCCTCGTTAACATGCATTAACCACTTGGGACAACAATTTCGAAGCCAATCCTAACCAGGCCTCCCTTCTAGCTGGTATCACTCAGAGGAATCAGGTAGTTACCTAACCAGAGGTAGGAGAAACAGGAAATAAACGAGACAATAGACCAATCCAAATTAGCCAAGTCTAGTCCAGTTGACTTGACCTAGTCCAAACTGACAAAAAAGTGTTTTTCTTTCTTTGCAATCAAAGAAAAAGGGCATTTGAAATCAGACCCATACTCATGAATCAATCACCACAATCAACATGCTTTAAATGCTAACCAAGTCAACAACGTCATGGACCCACGCACCCACTTGATGATGGCCATCCAAACAACGCAGCAAAAACCACACCCAACAATCGTAGAATATACCACCAAACAGACCTATACATCCAGTTCCTGCATTGTTCATTCAAATTGAGATTTTTTTACTATCCAGGAAATAGTGCCCCAAATTTACTGAAAGGTTCAAAATCAACCAAAATCAACCAAAAAAACAAGATTTAGTCTGGTTCAAATTTTACAATCAAATCGTATCTAAGAATTGACTGAAAGCCAAAGCAACGAAACAAGATCCTTGCTACCATATAGAAGGACCTCCACATGGGAGCATTAAGGAGAGATTTTATCAATATAAAGAAAACTTTTAACAAGACATCATATTTCAACTTGCTGGGGGTTTGCAACGCTCAGCACCACAAGAGTAATCGCAAACAAAATTGTTTTGTTCGTGAACCAGAAAGAAGTTGAGAATACCACTATCGAACAAACCAAGTAAATTCTTCATCCTATGGAGTACATGCCATCATGCTTTGAGGAGAACAAGAAGCTTGGTTAACAGAATGATAACTGACACATAACCAACTCTGACAAGCAGAGGTGGATAGCAAAAAGAAAGCTATGAAGCTGTTATTTTAGACTACAACTCATAGAAGGGAATTCTCATCCAAAAAGAGGAACCGAAAATTATGGGACCAAATCATGGTTAAGGATTAACAACACAAGACAACTAGACCACACTCAAACATGACAAAAAGACTAACAAATAGACTCGAATGAGTGTAATTTCTATGTTGTTCATCAAGTTGGGATTTTTGTACCATCTGATGTCCCAAACCTACAATAAAAGACAAATCAGCCAAAATCAATTGGACACTTGAAACAGGGCTACTTTAGATCTAAAATAGATCTTATATGTGAATCGGCCAAAATGCCAAAAGCTTACTATTTTGTACACCCACAAATCAACCAAAGGTTAGAATTGATTAATCAACCAACGAGAGTCAATAGGAAGAATAGTACATAAGAAAGGAAACGGACCAAGTAGATCTTATTCTGTAATATAGTATATGATAGGATTGATCCATCAAAACTCAAGGCAAGAATAATTGTATTCCATTAATTCGGGGATTTGAAATTAAATTGTTATTAAAAAAGGAATGGATCTCCACATTGGAGTACTAAAGAAGAATCCTAGTGACACAAGCACCAATAAGAAAACATTTTACAAGCCTTGCTACTTCAACCCTAAGAAAACAAGAAAAACAACAAGCTGTTACTTTTCTCAATCCTCTTTGAGAAGGCTTTGTCTCATATGTAGGAGAAGTGATTTATCAAACAACAAGCTCATAAGCGGAGTGTAAATATGAAAATACAATTTGTCATAAACAAAATAAGATGCTTCCAAAGTACAATTGGATTTTTTTAGGCTAAAAAAGGATAACAATTGCAAAAAAAAGAAAAAAAAAAGTAAAATCCAAATCAATTAAGGGCAATACGTGGTGGTTGAACATTTTCTTATGAAGTTATGCACATCTAAAATTACAAAAAAAGAAAATGCCAATGGATAGCCAAAACATCATAGTGAAAAAAACAGCCGTTAATCCTAAAGCTCCAAAAATTGCCCTAAGGTAATGAAAGATTGTTGACCACTTAAAAAGCATCCAACCATTCACATATTATCAAATATTCATGTGTGATCAAATGAAAATAATGACCAAAGGAAAAATAATGGCAAAATTAAGAAAACTGCTCCCAGGCTTCCAAAACTGGTCCAAGGATTACAAGAGATTGCAATGAACATTTATGGACTTCCAAAATAACCAACATTACATAAAAAGGCTTAAAAGCCTAATGACCAATGTATGCCAAGCAACAAATAATGATGAAATAAAATCAAAATTATTAACAAACTTCCAAGAATAATTTTCATAACCAAATTGAATTTAATCCCACAAAATTAGTATATTTGGCAGGGTTATATTCCAAAATAAAATCCCAATCATATTAATAGGTCATATTCCCTCATTAGATCTAAATCTTGCCTTCCCTCATTAGATCTAAATCTTGCCTTGACCCAATTTACTAAACCATATCCCTATCTTAAGGGTGGATCATACTCCAACACCAAAACCCAGCCTTGATTGGTTCATATACCTAAATTAAATTCATATCCTATTGGTAGGTTATATTTTCAAACCTAGTCCAACTTTTGGCTTGGGTAATATTCTCAAATCAAATCATTTTCTCAGATACATATTCCAACAACACTCACAACTTAGCTTGGAACATATTCCTATACCACACTTAACATCCTAGCTTAAGCAATACTCAAAACAAATACATATTTTAAGGGTAAGATCTTACCCTCACATTAGATCCAAATCATGAATGATACCCCCTAACTATATCCATCCCAAAAGTGGAGCTATAACCACAGATTAGATCCAAATTCTAGCTTGGACATATCCAAACCATATGTCTATCTTAGACCCACACTAAATCTAAATTCTAGTGTAGTCCATATTCATGAAACAACTTTCATGTCCCATCAAACTTTTATTTCTCCAAATTTTCAATAATCAAACAATAACGATCAACTCAAAATCATGTACTAAATAATTCTTTTCAAATAGTCTTATCTAACAAAAAGCATAAACAATTACTTTACCATTTTGTATTAATAAATAATTCAAACCTTGAAAAAAAAACATTATTGAAACTTTAAAACCCTTCAATCCCTTCAAGTAATGCCAAGAGCTAAAATCAATTGTTCTTTTAAACATTGAAAGTCATATTCATCATCTGAATGCCATTCAAACTTCATTGCTTTTTGGGTCAACTTTATTACAAATAGAGTTACCTAACAAAATTAATAAATTACTTATATTATCTAGTAATTCCCACAAAGTTATGAACATCTGATACACTAATAACCCTTGCCCAATCCACAACAAAACTAATATCCTGTGGTGATTTACCAATGGTAGATCAATGAATAATACACTATGTAACAAAAATTTACATTTAAAAAATTTAGCATGCAATTTATGTTCTCTCAATGTCTGGAATATTATATGCAAATACATTTCATGCTCCTCTTCTTTTGAATAAATGAGAATAGAAATAAATATTGTTTTGAAACAACCCATATGTGATTTATATGTTTTGTCCATCAAACCCATAAATGCAACTAATGCACTTATCAATCCAAATGATAAAACTAATCATAATACACATACCATGTCTAAAAGCTACTATTTAGAATATCGTCTTTATTTTTAATTGATGAACCAAACCTCATATTTATCTTAAAAACACTAATTTCTTTTATAGTTGATTAAATAAATCATCAATTATTGATAAAAAAAATGATTTTTAATGATTATTTTGTTTATTTCAATATAATCAACACACATTCTCATTTCTTTCCTTTTCATAAATAAAATAAGAGCACCCTATGAAAAAAGGATAATATAAATAAATAATTTATCTAATATTTCTTGTAATGGTTATTTTATCTCTAGCAACTCTACTAGCATCAATCAATAAGGAATTTTTGATATTAACTCTATCTCCAAGATTAAATCTATAACAAACCCAATTTCAAGAACTAAGCGAATGATAAATAAATCCTCCAAAAATACATTTGAATATTCACAATCAATAGCAACATTCTACAATTTAACAAATTCTTTATCATTACTACTTAAAATGGATAAATAGCATTCACACGCCCCTCTCAGAGCTTTTGAGTTTGCATGACAAAAATAATTAAAATCTTCACTCATCAACCAAAATATATCACAAGTCTCAAAGAATTCAAATCCTGATCTTTTTTTTTTTCAAGAATCAATAAAAACTTGATGATGGGTTAACCAATCCATATTTAAAATTATGGTCAAATTCAACTAAAAGAATTATAACCAAGCTACTTTTATTTATTTCTATAATTTCCCTAATAAATGCCTTAAATGCTGTATTTAGTAAATAAATTCATAATTAATGAGCGCATAAGTTCACACAACTTAAAAGATATCTTTTTAATTATAGTAAAAGATATCTTTTTAATTATAGCAACAAAAATATAAGAATATGAAAGTCCATAATCAAATAAAATTAATACTAGTAAATGCTAAAATAAAAAATACTAACGAAAACGAGTCTATATTTAAAGTTGCCCCACACCAAAACAATAACAACAACAACAAAAGGTCTAATGTCATCTCTATCAGGAAACCTCTACCTACATCGTCCTTTATAAAATATTAACATTAGTAAGATCTATGCCTATCATAACCTTATGTCAAGATACAAACAACAACAAGCACCGTCACATCATATCGGGCACAACTACAGGATAAAATCATACAAAAAATCTTATCATTTTTTCATTTCTATTATTTCTTGTGATCTTAAAAAGCAAAAGAGTTACATAATTAATATTTCTCTTTTCAATTAACTTTTGTATTTCATTTTTCTTTCTTATCTCATATGTAGATAGTCAAGTGTGTGTGTGCGTGTGTATATACACACATACATATATAACTCATGCTATCATGTTATCTTATAGATTAAAAGATATGCACAAGCACTCGATTGTCATGAAGCATGCTTACATTGTATTATATCTCATAGTAATACCTCAAGGTAATTAACAATTAATCTACTTACATCATAATTATTTTACTTTATCTATCTAATGATTTTGAGACATCTCTTATATGGTTTTTCCTTTTCTTTTATTTTTTCTTTTCATTACCTATACAAAATTTATCTTCAATATCAATATATGTTTACTTTCCAATTACAAAGCATTCAAGAGTCTCAATTTATCCAAGTTCCTCTTTTTTCAATTCAATTTCTCAAACTCTACATAATTTAATTGCTTAACGCATTTCATAACAAAAATATACCATTTTTGTGGTTATGTCGCAAAATATTATTCATCTTCTTAACATAGCATATGTTCGCCTCAATATATGGTCTATTATGCTCCACTACTAACATACATTGACAAAGCAAACCGACCATTCCAGCTCTTACACCTTACACCTATGCTAAACTTAAGGCAAGTTGGCCTCAACTTATAATATACCCTTCACAAGGAACCATACATGAGTCCAAACTGGTCATCCATCACTCAACTTTCTTAAACTAAACGTATGATATGCTATACCGTTCGCTTTTTTCAAGAATGATTTGTCTTAGGCAACTTACTTGGCATACTATTACTAACACTCAATGTATAGTTCATTTAAACCTAACGTATAAAAGGACGAAAAGCCACAACTTATCAAATTTGACCCAGATCCTACCAAATCTAACTCCAACTCTCGAACAACCCCAAAAATAACTCACAAGCATCCCAAAGAAGGGAGATCTTAAATAAAATCATACCTGTGGATAAATTGTTACTCAAAAACAAACCTAGCTCTTCCCAGGCTCTTCCTCCTCGATCTCATGGGCCTTTACAATAGCCCTAGAAATTCCTTTGCTCACAATAGCCTTATAGCCCTTCACTAATTCTCCTCCTTCCCTTTATCGAGCTCTCTTCTCTTCCTTACCGCTTCCAAAGATCTCTCGCTGCAAGACAAACCCAAAAATCTAAGATGCAAGGAGGGTTATATATAAATATCCTTTTTATTAAATAACAATAATTAAATAAATCAAATAGCAACTTTATTCTTTTGAAAACATTCTAGAAATTCCAAATAACTTTCAAAAATTACAAATCATATATTGATAAATTCGTCTTGCAAGACTCTTCTTAATAATACACTCTAAACACCAATCTGGTATGACATGCAATTCAAAAAGCTTTGAAACTAAACAATTTCTCAAAAATAATTTTATATACAACAAATACTAGTACCATACCTCAAATAAATAGATATTTCATATTAAAATATACAAATTGTTACAATCTCATTCTCATTTCTCATATTTTACATATCTTATTTTCTTTCCTCTGAATATATCAATATTAATTACATATCAAATAAAATTAACAAACTCATTATCATGTTGTAACAATAAACATTATAAGAATTACAACAAAAAGATAGCATCAGTCGAAACCATAAAACATAACATAAAATACATCTTAAAATTACATATAATAACACTGTAAGTAATATAGCATGCGATCAATATCATCCAAATTTGAGTATATCCACCGGCGTTTTCCCAAAGATGATCTTCCACTTAACCCATTTCATCTATATAATCATATAATTTCATTTAATTAAAATAAATAATCCATTAATATTAGAATTTAGAAAAATCATTTCCCCTTATACACACACACACACATAAGACCATTTGATTCTTTCAAATAAATCCATTAAACCATCTATAATAGCTTATTAATAAGTAATTTAGTACAACCCTATTGTTTTGGCTATGGCTATTCTGTCTGTTATCCAAATTAAGTAAATGTTAACTCGAAAGAAAGCTAATAAGCAAATCTACTACTTCTTAGTTTACCACAAAACCATTTCCTAGGAAAACATAAAAAACATTTTCTAGCAAATTCAAAATAAAATTTAATAAATTCATAGGTTCTCAATGGATAATGAACCACACATGTAGTTTCATTATTTTAAGCATAACTCTAAAACCAATTATCCAAATTTAACATTTTTTTATATGATCAAAAGATAAGATAATTATCTATGACTTATTAATTCATCACTCAAACTAAATCTAAAAAAATCTTTCTAGAAATTGAATTGACCTCTCATATAATTTTCCACATAAAAACACATTTACATTTAATTTTTTCACCAAAATGATGTAAAAGTTCATTTAATTGAAAGGATAAAGTTGCCGCCAAAGTAACATTTCTTTTTCCTTATAAAACTTTACAATACTTAAATTATTCAAATCTTTTCCTCAAAATAATATACGATCACAACCCAAAAATTATCATAAAATTCGTTTTAACAATCTTTTCCCAACAATACCTTTACTTTAGAAATCTGAAATCCTTTAACAATTCAAAATACAAAAAACAATTAATATTTTATTATTCTCCTTCAAAAATGTATTCAGCCACAATTTTACCTTCAATTTTAATACTACAAAAGAACAAAATGCTCATCTTAATATGCTCTTCCCAAACACATGTTTATTTTTAAATTTTAAAAAGGTTTTATTAGTTTTCCAATTTTGTCACAAGCATCACAACACCCAATTAAAACATCAATTTTGCATTAAAACTTGATTATTACATTAATACACATCTTATTATTTACAACATAATTGTTTGATAACCTTTATGACAACCCAATTAATCAGAGTGTAATAAGGCCACTAAAGAAAATGGTAATGATCAATCTATGTTGAGAGATGGCATTACATAATGAATAATAATTTATAAAATTGTCATAAATCTCATGTCACAATAAGCCACTATATCAAAACCTTTAAAATTATTTTCAAGTACATTAATACTTGCAAGAAAAGTAGTTTGGAGACTTTTTAAAGTTGATTGTCTCAAGAATGCTTGATGCCACAAGAAATAATGTAGATGCGTTGACTTGTCCCTTTGTCAATCTTCGGGATCAATGCTCAAGATGATGAAAAGGTACCAATTATAGCTTTGAGAGCCTTAGAAGAACTACTTGTGTTCACCCATTTCTTGCTTATACTCCTAGAGAAACCTTTCCTTAATTCTCTTGATGACAGACTTCAACGAATAAACTAACCAATGATGTGATCATTATCTTCATAGAACTTGCAAAATTTGAAATTATAATGATGCATGCCCTTCAGGAGAGGATGCATAGAGTACAAGCCCTTCTCCTTGAAAATAACAAACATCTCATTAGAAACATTGAAAAATGTTATCGAACTACAAAAGCAAATGGAACTTTAAAAATAGGAGTAGAATTTATAGGAATTGATGCTCCAAGCAAAGAATCCTAAGGGCTCAAAAGGTGAGATATCGCTTAAAAGGTTACCATGTAAGATGGATTGCTAGAAGGAGAAGATTGACTTCAGTGGGAATTTAAAGATTTCTTGCCAAAATTTGAACAAGAGAAGGAGAAGAATTCATGGCCATAATAATCAATGGGACAATATTGCATCTATTGCTCCAAATGGTGCAGTGAAACATGGCATTAAGAACCCACTTAACATCAAAGAAGCTTCCTCTACACAAAAAAATTCAAAATGAAGAAAATCTATTATCAATAAAGCTAATGCAAATATAAACTTCATAAATGTTTGCATCCAATGACAAAAAGCTTGAAGAAAAATATTAGAGACAAAAGAATCATTGGATTTCCCTGAGCACAATTGGGGAGTTGTCGTCCACTTCCTAAGTGATAACATGAGAATTTTCAAATATGAGATTTTGTGAAAATTGGATTGAATTTTCATACAATCAACCCCACCAACAATGATAAAAAATTGTTGATGCTTAATCTGGATTTAGAGGAATAGTAGACATCTTGCATGAGAACATCATAAATTCAAAAAGTTTAGAAAAAATGCAAGATAACAAGAGAAAATGAGCTGCCTCTTCCTCAAAAACTTTTTTGAATGTAGCACATCTAAATTTTGATTTGAGTAAAATATGGACAAATAAAAGATGCAAGCACAGCATATTCATACCTTTATAAAGCAGGAATAATACTATTTTTGCAAAATATAGCACATCACAGCATTTCCAAAAGAATCTGGCCATTTAAAGCTTAAAATGCCACACCAAAAAACCCAGCTCCATGAATTCTAGCTTCGTCATTGCCATTATTAGCTTGCATTGGGTTCATATGTTAGTATGTTTGATTATGGGCAATAGAAGATCTTGTAGAAGGCAATCATAGTTAATTAAAGAAAAAGTGTCTTCCATCTAGCATACGTGTTTGCTAGAAAGAAACTAACAAAGTTGATACTTTTGCAAAAAATTCAAGAATCACTGGCATGGTGTCTTCCATATGGTAAGTTCTTGATCCTAAAAAGCAAAAATGAACATAAAGATGCAAAAAAAAAAAAACATTTATACCACAAAAAAAAACAATGCTTTTAAGTGATAAATGAATATTCAAAATTAAGGAGGAAACAAAGCTATCATCAATGCTTATAAAACAACTAACACTTTTTATTGATGGAAATAAACAATCATTTTGATATAGAAACCTCATGTTTGCCAATAACAAAACTAAGAATTCGTTTAACGTCACTATTGCAACTAAAAAAAGATGATCAAAATTTGATGTTAAAATATGCTTTACATGGAACCTTGTGAACCCACTCAATCATTTACGCTTCTTTCTCAACTCAGATTACTCTAAAGTGGATAGTGTCAACTTCAATAGTTCGATCAAGAATTCGGATGTGACAAACATCAATGTCGTCATTTAGGACCAGCCAAGCAGGGCACTTCTAGCCATGGAGAGATGGATTTACTTCTATGTGATTCAAGTGGTGAACATGAGAGCAATTTGGCTTGTGAACAAAGTTACTTGTGGGTGGACCAAGGAGGTAACAAGTGTTTGGCCACAAAACAAACCTATGTAGATAATAGTTACCATCCAACAAAGATGTGGGCTTAGATGGTGATAAGATTGTCCTACCAAATAGCATAATTTTTATCTCTTTTTCAAATACTAGAATCTCACATATGTATACGGACACTAACCCTATTATAAATAGAGCTCCTAATGACTATTTACTCTAGGAATTCCCTTCTACCCAATTTTTGTGCAATCACAACTAAGGATCGCAACTTTTACAATTAGATTTCAAAAATTAATTATAAATAAGATATTAATATGAATAGGTAATCTTTTCATACGATTAGTATAAATTTTACAATCGCAACACATAACAAAAAGAAATGTTCAAACACACTCTAATTAAGGATGCGAACTCATTTTAGCAAAGATTAAGCCCGCCAATAATAAAGAAGAAATCTAGAAAAGCGTGCAGTGAAGAGTACAAGTAATAAAAGACCCATATTGTAATAGGCTTACAGATAAAGAACCTCTCCAGCCCTGACAGTGCACTCAAATGGCGTTGGGCCATCAAAATAAAGAGGATACAACTCCATCTGCCGTGTCATTTCCTCAGGTGATGAAGGAAACGGGTCAACACTACACCATGGCACCTGCTTCTCTGGCCTCTCCAACTCCAATGCCAATTCTCCACTTTCCTATTCTCTCCTTGCCGATATCAGTGGAAACCGCGTTGGAAACAATTCATACAAAAAAAAAAAAAAAAAAAAAAAAAAAAAAAAAAAAAAGTTCTAGAACAAGGCAAATGACGGTGGTCGAGGGTTTTCAATTTTGCATACTCACAGGAGAAGAAACATATAGAGCTGCGGGATAAGTGCGGACGTAAAGGCGGTGAAAATCAGTCGGGGGCAGAAGGAGGAAATGCTTCTCTCCAGTGACAACGACGTACAGATTCTCGTAATGGTCCTTGTGGAAGGAGGTCTGCGAAAGA
This sequence comes from Vanilla planifolia, assembly GCA_023846275.1. Classification (NCBI taxonomy): domain Eukaryota; kingdom Viridiplantae; phylum Streptophyta; class Magnoliopsida; order Asparagales; family Orchidaceae; genus Vanilla; species Vanilla planifolia. Next base: position 18,508,663 of record CM043871.1, on the reverse strand, counting down.
GAGTTGCCAATCCAGAGATTCACCGCTTCGGGAAGACATCCAAGAGCCTCGGTAGCCCATGGAATGTGTGGCTCAACGTCCGCGGCAAGGGCCGAGTACTCCGTCCGGAAGCAGTCATTCTGCTGCTGCGCATAGGCCACGACCCCAGAAAACGACGACGAGCTAGATGAACTCCCATCCGGCGCCGATATCAACCGGAGAGCTTCCGTGAATGGCATGGCCCGAACACACGCGGCGGCAAAGCATAGGGAGTCCACCGATCCCGAGCTCGACTTGGACTCCAACCCAGGGAGCGGAACAACAGAGTCGGCACGGCCGTTCGGTGTTAGATGTACAGATACTTTCTGCGACCCCAGGGTGTTGCAGAGATAGTCATCGTCGAGCCACAGAGAACGGGAGAAGACCGGCCAGTGTGCTGTGGCCGACCGGGAGATGATGCACGGCTTGTTTGCCGACACATAATGGCGAAGGAATTCAAGAGGTGAAGGCGCCGATTCGAGGCGCTCTAATTGGCCGGAGGTACCCAGACTTACCTCCCTCACCTCCGTCCATAATGCCCTCACTCCCTCGACCATCGCCGGCACTGCCCACCACGAACAATAATCACATTCCTAAACCAATTTATAAGTGAAACTAAAGCTCGTTTAATTCCTTAAATACTAAATATTAAGAATATTAAAATTAATCCTAAACGACTTTATAATATTTCATAAATAAATTTCCTTGAGAAATGATATAAAAGCACACCTTAAATAGCTATAGATAAGGATGATGCAATTTGTAGAATTTATTTCTTTGTAAATAACAAGGTTTCTAGAAACCCTCTTTGAATATAACCTCAAAAGTGAGAGGATCATTATGTTATTTAAATATCTATCAAATATTAAAAGTTTTAAAATATTAAACTATTTATATTCTTTATAAAAAAATAATAAACTAAATTAATTAGATAATTTGATTTATAAATTATACAAATTTTCTAATCTTGTGTTTTTTATCTATTCATGTATTTGTTCTGGCATAATATATGCTAGCTCAAGTGTATAGTATATCGAACAAAAAGGATCATTCGTTAATATATTGTCTATTAACTTTGGGAATTATTTGCTTAAGCTTTTATCTATAATACTCTCAAACTTAATATATCATGCAAAGGCTAAAATATGATACCTCATAAATAAGTGCATCATATGTAGTCCATAAGACGAATGCAAAAAACAACTAAACTTCTCTTTGTTTCTTGTTCAATTTGTCTCTATACTTCATATAAGTGGCAAGCTTATAATCCTACATAACTTATGCAATATATAAGCTATGATTTAAGTAAAAAATTACATAATTTACTAATACATCAAATCTAAATTCTCACAATTCTCCAAAATAGAGCTTATTTGTTAATTTGATTGTTAAACCATGTTGTATCGAATTGGAAGCCAAAGGAACATGCACAACTCTTAAGAAGCATTTCTTATTATATATTTTTCATTCTAATTGCAAGAATTTAATCAAAACCATTGTTCTTTGTTGATTTTAACTAACTTTGTAGTTTCAGTATCCTCTATTTTTTTCCTCTTTCCAACTATTAATCATACCTTCTTTGTTGATCTTTTAGTGTGTTTTTGTAAACAATGTAGCAATTAGCTTGAAACATACAACCTTCTCCTCTCTCTCCCAATGCATCTTTCCTTCACCCCCAACAAGCAATTTTGCATCAACAAATACTTTCAATGCTTATTTGAATTTTTTAAGGTGATAACAAAAGCAAAATTCTCAACTCAACTTTCTTTTTTAAAGACAATACCAAACTAATTATAAAAAACACCTTCTTTTAGTTTTTTATTTTAAAAATCAATAATAATTCAATGAGAGTTCTTAAAATTTCAAAACAAGTTTTTTTGGATTCCTTATCTCAAGCTATTTCTAACTATATACTTAACTATAATTTTTAAGGTGCTTTACACTTCAATATTTTTTTAAGATACAAATAAAATATTATTATTTTATTTTAACAAATAAATTATTAAAATATTAAATTTATTGTATCAAATATAAATAATTACAAACATATATACTTAAGTTTCTTGTGTACATTTTAGAGAAAATACAAAATCTTAAAATATTATAGCATTTATATCCAACTTTTTGTAATAGTAGTTGTCAATTTTTTTAAAATATTTGTTTAAGTTTCTTGAAATTATACATGTATTTATGTTTACTTTCATGTAAAATACTTAAGTTTATATTTGCTTTAGGACCAAAATATAAAACTATATAATTAACATAATGAATCATAGATGGAAGATTTGAATAAATGTTGCAATCCCTTTGTCCAATCTTCTCTCGAATTTGGTGCTATATCATTTAATTTTTTTTATCTTATATTCTTATCAACTAAAAATAATGCATATGTTTCTTTTTTAAAAAAATTATGAAAATTTTCTTTTCTTTTAATAAAAACCCAACCATGATAAAAATTTATTTGAAATCATTTTAAAAATATCATAAGTAATTTAAAACTTTGATAAAAAATAATATTTTGAAACAACATTTGAAATTCACAAAATTATGCATCTTTTTGAAATATTAAATTTCACACAATATTATGAAATAAAATTCTTGCACATGTTCATCTACTAAATAAAAGTAATATGCTTATAAGACTTTTACGCAACTTAAAAGAAAAGTAAAGTATCTTATATATCAAGTAAATATGATGTTGTCATTTATTGTGTATTAATAATCTCATTTTTACTTAAAAATATTAGGACAAAAATAAATTAAGCTAATTGTTAGTAGCTTAGTGACAATAACTTATATCAAGAATTTAAATTAAACACATTTAGGGCATATTATATGATCGATTTATATCAAATAACTACATAAATAATAAATGATATTATTTTTTAATTCATTTAAAACTCATGCTTCATTTTTAAGAAATCTTATAAATTTCTTCTTTACCAGTTTTCTCATATATCAATTTTCATTTTATTTTTTACTTTAAGTTTGTTCTAAGGCTAAGCCTTTTAATATTTATTATATTACATTGTGAGTATTTGGAATATATTACTCATAACGATCCTAAAAATATCTCTTATGCATTAAATTTTATAGATATATTATTTTTTACAATATTCTTACGAGATATTTTGTTATGGATATTAAGTCATCTATTTTTATAAATATATCATTTTGAGTAGCAATTTAATTTTTTGAAATAATAATTGGTGGTTCAAAATTTACCTAACTCTATTTATCAACTCTTGCTTTTATTTTTCCATATTGTCATTTTTAAATTACATTTAAAAGTAATTTATTAAGCAATATTTTTCTTTCTCTTTCATAGATATCAAAAGAAAGAGGACAAGCTTTAAGGAAAGAATAAGTTTTAATCCTAATTTGTAGAAACTACATTTCAATATAAAATATTATTGAGATTTTTTCTCTCTAAAACACGTATCAATTATTTGGATGGGAAAGGAAATATATTTTGGAAGATATGTGTTGTTGTTGTGGGGTACAAAAGACTGTCATTATCCCAGTTGCACAAATTATACCATATAGTTACTCAAATCATTTGGTATAAGTTTGTAGTAAAGGCTAACAAGAGAGTTTTAGTCAAAGCAATTATTGGCCTTTTGCATATATCATATTAGTATGATACATACGTTGAATAATACAATAAATATATAATATTATCCTATATCGTTTGTTCGAACGCTGATTGAAATGATGACGTATATGAATCGTATTAGTATAACACTTATGTTATATTGTACGATGAAAGTAGAAAATATTACACAAAATTATTCGTACATGTATTATATTAATACAAGTATCTATATTAGACTAGTGCAAAATAGGTCTTGAATTGTTTTGTATAATTATACTATTGAATGATTACAATTGAGGTTATTTTATTATGCAAATATATTACTTATTGTATAAGTACATAATACAAGATGGACTACTATGACCAAGGTATAGTTTTGTGTTTATAATAATGAATTAAAAAAGTACAAAACATAGGCTGGCATTGTATGAAGTTTTTTAACAGCTTAATATAGATCGACTATATGATTCGTTATCTGATTTGCATCAATCATGAGTCATGCAGTATGGTATGCGATACAATACAATACAATACGAATCCTAAAACACAATTAAAGCATAACTCACATAATACAAAATGAGAATCAAATTAATATGATTAGATAATAAATAAGTTCATGGATCATCTGTTTAATCCCTGATATGACGCATTGAATGTCTTACGTCTTATTAGTATAATAATAATGTTGGATCAATACGATCATAATAATGTAATGATTCAGCTTTTGTAAAGCCTTTATCATACAACACGATAGGATGATAACAATGAAAAGATGGCAGTTTGTTAAATGTAGCTTTTGGAAAATATTTTTATAATAAAAATTAAAATTTTATTAATAAGTATATTAAATTTTTATTAATAAGTATTTATGTTAATTTTTACAAAGAATAAGAAAAACTAATAAAGAAAAAAAATAATAAAAGAGATATATCATAGTTGTTAGATAGGCAAACTAATTAACTATAATATAAGTGTGATATTAAATATTTCTTAATATTATTGTAAAATATACGATGCTGTGAGTATTGAATTACATAATATTTTATATATATTGTGATTTATTATAATATTTATTATTATTAATATATATATATATATATATATATATATATATATATAGTTATACACATATTATTGTATGAGTTATATAATATTATAAATTAGAACATATGATAAGATAAAAAATAAAATAAAAAAATAAAAAAGAGTAATATAACCAAAAAAAGTACACCCTATCTTATAATGATCAGATAAATATGATATATACAATATATGTCACACTTAGCATCGTGGTGCCCAAAGATAAGATTATCACATGTCGAGGTTTTGACTTAGTAATGATGAGTCTTAACATAGGATATTGGTATTAGAGGATGAGATTTAATGAGATGCTTCACTCCTGTGCGTTATGGGTACTCAGAGATAAAGTTCTAAAATTTCAAGCATTTTATTGCCTATCAGCATAAGATATTGACATTAAAGGATGAGACATAGTAAAGATAAGATACTTTACTATTGGGTGTTGTGGGTACTTTACTATTGGGTGTTGTGGGTACTTAGAAATCGGGCTTCGACATTCCAAGTGTATTGTTTCCCATTAACATAGTATATTGACATTAAGGGGTAAGGTTTAGTAAAAATGAGATATTTTACTCGAAAATGACATTTTAGAGTATCGAGACTTCTATGTGATCTAGGTATTGGGATAGGGATCATGAGAAAGTATAGGCATAGAGAAAGAATAAATAAAAAGAAAAACATAGAAAAAATGAATTTAAAAATGAAAGAAAGTAAAATAAAAAGCATTATATGCTTTTAATAAGTTAAATACATATTTATGTGATCACATATATATTGTTATAATATTCTTTATATAAATTGTTATATATTATTTTTTTTATTATTCTATCTCTTTTTTTTATTACTCAATTATTTTTTTATACTACTTCACTAGATATAACTAAAGATTTATTTGTGTTGAAAATATTATGCTCATTTTTTACTTATATTAAATGATATATTACTAAAGCTTATTGAGCTGTTCTTTAAAGGATAGTTTGAGACCTAGTTAAGAGACTAATGTATTTAGTGAATGTAAAAAATATTATATATGTGAGTATATTTATATTTTATTTTAAATTTTTTTGTATCTATATTAGTTTCATATTTACATGTGGTATGATGATTATTTTTCTATGTATTGTCGATTGTATTTTTTCACGATAACATCTGCAGATTCCATTGCAATGGCATTTGTAGTTACCATGTTAACTATGTGCATGTGCATCGAAATATGTATGATGGAACTGGTATATTGTATTTGTGGTGGAATTGTTTAATCTTATTTCATGTTTGGTATTGGATACAATTTATCTAGTTAAGTCTTGTTGCTCATATGCTATGCTTCCAAGGAAACTATAATTTATGGATTTAATTATTCAAACCTATTTTTTTTCTAATTGCAGTTCATAACGTACTGAATATGTTATACTTGGGTGAGAGGGTAGTGGCATGCCATTTGAACAAATGGTTTTTGTGTGTGCATCATTTTCTTCTATGCCATTGTGGCTCTATTACTTGTGTTTTTTTGTTCCAATGTGCTTATTCTACATAACAAAGATATAAAGTGCTCAGGCAAAATTGAGAACCTGTTTTCTGGTTGAATTTTCCACAAACCTTTGTTTTTTAATCTTGTTTTCCCTCTGTAGAGGTCATTGATGGGCATAAACTTGTATATTTATTGTATCATTGTCTGTCTGTAGCTGGTCATCGAACTGCTGTACAGAAAACTGGCATAGTGCTCCTGGCATGGAGCAGAATAAGTTAACACTAGTGCAGGCCAAGGTTGAGGACTTTGTTAAACACATGTCAGAGCTATAATTTACCCAAGAAGAGTTGGATGCTGTGTCTTGTGGTAACAGTAATTCTGAGTCATTGAAACCAATTGAGTATCTTGTAAGCCATGCGTAAGCTGAGCAAGAGCAATGCGACACAATTTGTAATCTGCATGCTATCAGCTCTTCTACAGGTTAGTTGGATGTCCTTTCTTTTTTTTTTAGCTCTAGCTGTTCAATTATTATGCTCTATAAGCAAATAACCTTTATGGGACTTAACATGTTTTGTTTTTAATCTGCTTCAACAACCGCATATTGGCTGATGCTATTTCATCTGGTTCCTTGGAGTGGCTTTGTTTTTCTTCATGTTGCAAATCATCTAAAGAGAATTTAAAGTCATAGTTTATAAGCTTGGCAAAGGAGCCTTTGCTTTCTATGATGTGAATGGTTAAATGCATACTTGAAAACTGATTGTCCTTTTGTGACTTTTGATTTCAGTGAGAAATAAATTATCATGATCAAAAGATTTACTTGCATTTTCCCACTAATATTTGTTAAGATTTGAATAGTTGAAGGGTTTTCGTATTAGCACTTCTGTTATTACCATCAATTTCTTGATGGCCTAAAGGCTTCAAATGACTGGTAGCTGAGACCAGACAGATTTTAAGAAGTTGATAAGATAAGAAGAGAAATCAATGTGTTAGCTAACTAGAGCTCTGGCTTGATTATCTGATTTTTACAAGGTATAGATTATCAAGACAAGATGAAAAAGATCCAATATTAGCGATTAGAGAATGAAAAAGGTAACAAACACAGCGTAGCAAAACAATTTTCATGAAATATGGAGAATGGGTGAAAAAACAGAAGAAAGGGAACATTTACTAAGGGCTTAGTCAATGATCGGAAAAATTGATGTTTCAATTGCTGAGACCAATAACATCAGCTTAGCTATCAAAGCACTACTTTTCTTTATGACCACTCGATCAACCTTAAGGCATTATAAGAAAAGTACGTCTTTGTATAACATGGGAAGATAAAGGAATCTCTAAAATGTCTGCTTGAAACAACACTCATCTTCATGATTTGTGAAACCATATAGGTGACAAGACTTGGGAATATAATGAACTAAACATGATGGCAGCTAACTAGTCACACATCAGAATGGCAACAATACAATTGACCAACACTTGCATCGATCTCCCCTTAATAGAATAATTTGACCTTGATTTTATTTTGGAACTTCCTAATGTGATCAATTTCAAGTATCTTGATGTCAACATGAATGTCTTGGCTTTGCCAACATCTTTCCTTCTCCTTTGTTCATGGTGGATAACTTTTGAAAGCGCTTTGGAAGTAATTGTAGTTTAAATAGAAGAGTGGTTTGTTGGCTTTGATTGATCGCATCACAACTCAATGAATTTAGACCTCAAAGTTGTTCTAATTGTAGTATGTGGTAGTGGATGTTAACATCGATGACTACATGGTGAAGCTTAGCTCTAAGTTTTCAATATACATTTTAAGATAATGGGAAGTTCTATGTTAACTTATTCCACCTCTTGTTTTTATAAGATATGTTACATTCACAAAATGGAGGTTGGGGATATACGTATGATATTTTATCAAGCATTTGTTTTTGGAACTTTTTTTATTAGTTTTATTTTAGTAAATTAAATAAATAAAAACTTGATCTTTGAAAAAATAAAGTGTATAAATGCTTGAAATCTAATGCAACACCTATTTTACAAATATAAAATACATCTATCATATTGGTTTCACCAATTGTTGCGTGAGCATGTGTTTTTTTTAGTACTAGTTATGATTTGCACCAAAACGTTTCTTTTAAGTTCCTCAAGTCCAAGTGATCAAACACTCTTCATGATTAACCTATTTGTTTTTTAAATACATGATTTGAAAATACTAAAGAAAAAATATTATTAAAACTAACACAATAGCTTTATTATCATTAAACAAATGTAATAGTCAAAGATACAACAAGTGTTTAAAAGAGTATTGTAGTAATAATTATATTAGAGACATTGATGATATAAATGATACCATTGGTTTTATATTTTTCTTGAGAAATAATATAATTTCATAGAGTGAAAAAAAACTCATTATAACTCTCTTGACATGTGTATTTAACCATGTAACTACCATAGTTAGTCCCTGTCACGTCATATGGCTAAGGAGTTTGCTGAGGGAACTCCATTTTGAGGAGAAAGGCACCATCAAGATGGTGGATAACAAGTCGGCCCTTGCTTTGTCCAAGAACTCAATTTCTCATGATTAGAGCAAAGATATTGTTGTGAGGTTTCATTTCATTCTGAATTGTATTCAAAGGAGGAGATTGAACTTAGGTATATGAAGAGCTTTGATTAAGTTGTGATCTTTTGTGAAGACCCTCAAGTATGAGAAACTCCAATTGCTAAAGGAGATTATCACAATTATGAAAAAGTTAAGTTTAAATAGAAATGTTAAAAATGTTAATTTTAAAGATTTGAATATTAAAAAATTAATAATGATAAAGAATATATAATTAACTTGAAATTTGCAATTGGCAAAAAATTGATGAGTCATTTGGGAAAGGTTTTAGAAGATCAATTAAATAAACAAATGGGATATTTACCTTCCAAAGGTGTTGCTTTGGAATGAATTAGAAATTTTCTTACTATACTGACTTAATAAAGATTTGCGAAATCCAAAGATATTTAAATAATGAAGACTATCTAATATATCGAAGAAAATTTTCTATTTTAATTGTGAATATATTTTTTAAAATTTGTTTTAGTTCTATAAATAATGTATGAGTGTCAAGTATTAATAAAGTTAGTCTATTTTCATTTTTCTTGTACTTGTTCTTGTTGATCCCCCATCAATCTAGTAGCCACAGTAAGTAAAACTCCTCAAGCTGCACTTGAGATTGAAGATGGCAAATAAAAGATGTGAGTGCTTCTCATGAGATGACTACCATAGATTCAATTCTCATAAGCATCAACAATTGGATTAGGCAAAGAGATATCTTGATAGTTACTCCTGTCATTTCCCATCTCAAAGGGTCAATTCAAACACTGATTCCTATAAATTATAGTGAATGCTTTTTTCTAATAATTACTTAATTTTTTATATAATTGTCAAGTTAAAAAACGCTTTAGCTATATGCATAAAAAAGATATAATGAAATATAATGCATTTTTTGAGGTTAAATGCAGCTTGTGTTTTCCTCTAATTGACATAAGCTTTAATTAGTCTTTTCACAGCATTGATGTGAACTCTCATGAATTTTATATGCACTTCAACTTTTCATGAATCATATCAGAAGTGGTCATTTGCTTGATTTTAAATAAGCTATCTTAAGAAATCAGACGAATATTTTATTGCTATTAGTGGGTTATGATTGAACTATAGATAATATTAGATGACATTTCCTTAGTTTTACCCTTTTATTTTATTTAACTTGAGCTTCTCTATGCTAATAACTTGTCTGCTTCTTTTCTCAAATCTCTTTTTGTTCCCTATATTGCTCTGCCACTTTGTTCTATTTACCATCCATAAGCATGCTCTTGTTTTCCATATCTTTTAAAGTTATCATATCCTTATCCTTATCAATACCCAGCAAAGATTGGTTCCACACTTGGGGATTTTGGATTTCTTGGTGGTTGCAGACGAATGAACTTGGCAATAACAAGAGCTCGAAACCATGTTGCCGTGATTTGCGACAGCTTGACCATATGCCACAACACTTTCTTGGCCAGGCTGCTGCACCATGTTCAACATTTTAATCCTGTGTAAGTTCGAACTCAACTATGATCCGATGTTACCTTCCATTGCTTGATGCCTGCTTTACCAAAGTTCATATTCTTCCTATTCTTTGCTTGTATAAATAACAACTATAAACAAAAGCATGTTGTCTAAAATGAACAATTGGGTTATTTCAATTCTGTATCTGTTTGTTTGTCTGCTTTCTTCCATTTGTAATGTCAAGGAACATATTAGTGATTCATTTTGTTATTGCAATAAGGCCTAGATAATTTCTGAAAGAACAGTTGTTTATCTTTCTGATGTTTTAATATTTCATTGTTTTGAATTGTCATTTATTATTGTAACATCTTAGTTTTCCTAATGATTTTGTGGGTTTTATATTTGTTCCTTAAAATTCATCTCAAAAGACTTTTTTTGTTGATTATTCATTCAAATGTGCTTAATTTTGAAATTTTAATGAGATTTAATATTGATGTGAATAGATTAAGGTGAGAATTGGGAAAAAAATAGTTAATGTTGAGAATTGTTAGGATTTAGATTCGTAGGTTTTATTTGTCATTTGAGAAATATAATAAAAGGAAGTCCAAGGAGAGATAAGTTAGTTGGGTTCGTTAATACTAATGAAAACATTGTTCTTCAAAAGACTAAAACAAATGGTTGAGGGAGACAAAATGGCCAACAAGTATCTTAGTTCTTAGGAAACACATCCCTAAATCAAAATAAAAAAGTCCAATAATTGATTATTGCCAATAAGAATATGTTACCAAGAAATGCAATAAAAATGTCTTAAAGTAAGAGACTAAGCCTCATCTTAGGAAAAAGTTTTTCTATAAAAATAAAATAAAATTCCTCAAGAAGAGGCAAAGGGAAATGGGTGACTTGATATTAAAAAAAGTAGTTTTTTTTTTCTTGAAAATTAAATAAAAAATACTCAAGGAGAAGTTGAGGTCAATGGGTGCATTGGTGCTTGGAAATGCTCTTGTTTGAAAAATAACAAGCTCTTTAGAAAGATTGAGCATAGCCAATGCCTAACAAACATATTTTTACTAGACAAATTATATTCCAAATCAAAACAAAAATCAAAGAAGTATCTTTAAAATTTGAGAAAAGATAAGTATTAACAAGTGGCTTACTTAACCCTCGAGGAACTTTAATTGTTTTCTTTCATTGCACCATTTGTTCACCATTATTGTGAAGGTTACACTAACCATAAGAAGTTTGCAAATTATGATGAACACCAAGCCCAAAAGAATCTTATATATAATAATCTCTCGAGCAATCAAAATACTGCCTAAAAGAGCCTCAATGAACTAACACTATATTAGTTAAAAAAAAGCAAATTCAAGGAATAAAATGTCATACTCTACATCATCCTTAATAGCTTTAATAAAGGAAAAATTGGAGGTTAAAATAAGCTAGAAATATCAAGAATATAACAATTGTCTTGAATGTGTTTGATAAGTATTTATGTCATGTCTTACAATGTAAGTAAAAGAATAAAATAGATAAATTAGTTATTAAATTAGATAAAGTAATGTAAATATAGTAAGAGGAATATAACATTGATCTATAATACAATAATAAATATATAACATCTAAGGAATGATCATAAATATGTCTCTACAAATATTATAAGAATATCATAATATCTTCCTAATGCACATGTAGATCATCTTCTTTTATGCTCACATGTAATATCACTTATCATTCATCTTAATTACAATTTTATTTTTTATTATAATAATTATATTTATTAATAAAATTCTTATTAATTTCAAAATATATGACCCTATTTTTTCTAAATGATTTTTATTATTGAGATTTTCATCTTATCTTAATTAACATCTCATCATATCAATCGTCATATTATACAATAAGTAATGATCTTCAAATCAAACTATAAGCGGCTTTTATAATCTCTCTCTAGATCTCAATCACCAAATCATATAATAGTAGTGATTACCAAATCACACAGAAAGTAACAATTCTTGATCATGCGGTAGGTATGTCATAAATTATTTACTCAATCAAGGCATTGTCATATCCACGAAAATTTATCTCCACAACACCTGAAGTAGCAAATGCGTAATTCAAAAAGAAGAGCTTAGTTAGAATCATATCTTTAATTTTGATAAAAACAAGATCAGAATCTCCTTTTTTTTCTCAAGTTTTTCCTCTTCCTTTTTAATTTCCTTGAATCTTGCAAGGTATTGAGCAAGATTTCCTCAAAACACCACTATATTCCTCTTCTCGAGCACTCCTCTCTTCTTAGCTTCATTTGCACACGACTTGGAACCAAATCAAGTGCAAGTAAGAAAGGATAGGAAACGACTCTTAAATAATATGTAAATAGTTATTTAATATTATTCTTTATTCTTCTTTTAGCTTTGAAAATTTTGTAAAAAGTCCCAATGATTTTAAAAAATTACTACATACTTACAGATTCCTCATATTAAAACCTTCACAATGATATGATCAAAATTTGTGATAATGATACTAACAAGCTAATACGTTTTTTAAGGCAACCACACCAATGTATTCCTTGAGTTTTGAATCTAAAATTCTCAAATTTAAAAAGAGGAGTTTTGATTAATAGTTATGTTGCCCATGCATGATTTGCCAATTTAACACATGTTTTTTAGATAATAATTAGGTTAGGCCTAAACATTTTGCTAATTAGCTTTTGGGTCATAAATCAAGGCTCCAATTCTTTTGTGTTCGATTAACAGTTAAATAACTTTTCTTAACATTTGTCCAACTATAAATAGACATGATTCAAAAAACTATTAAAAAAATACAAAGTCACAACTTATAATGTTTACATATGTTGTATAATTTCAAGAAACTTAAAAGAGAAGGGAAAATTCATACTACTAAATCTTTGGTTTAGACCACGTGATTTATTTGTATGTATGATATGCATGTTTATACATGTGATCGTTGACTCTACTGATTTGTTTGAGCAACCTTTTTTTTCTTAAAATTTTTCATATTTCATACTATATTTTTACTTTTATTTTACTATTTTTATTGATATTTTTAATATTTTCTCTAAAAATAACTTCTTAATCAAAATAATTTTGTTTTTTTAAAATATTTTCTCAACTCTTTCTTCTAAAAAACTATCCCTAAATCTAACAAAACTATTATCGCTAAATTTTCTTAAAATCTAATCTTTTACAAACAACATTTACTTTTTTCCTTTGAGCATTTTTCATTTACATTGATTATTATGACATTTTTATTAAAAAATTACTCATGATTATTTCTCATAATTATTTTATAATAATTTTTTTATAATTACATATGTAACTTAATCATACTCAAAATATTTAGTTTACATTTTTGGAATGTCACAATCGACTTTTTTAACCTTTAATGTCGTTAAATCACTTAATATCTTATTATCAAAGACTTATCAACATTGATATTAAACGTAATAAATATTTACTTATAATATAATTTTATATGGCATAGGTTTTTTCCGATAGTGCATGTGTTATGTACATCGGAAGATGAAGATTCGAAGATTATCCCAACATACTAACCTCTAAATTCCAATCTCTTCGACATCTCATTTTTCTCCTCTGACTACCGCCGGCGATCCTCGCCCTCTGCCGACGTTCGCTGTCATCTCCTTAGGCTTCGACCCGCAACCCCGCGCCGCATGGCTTCCTGCCCGCCATTCGCTGATGCACAAGCCCGACGCCCTACCAGAGGCGCCGTTTGGATCCGAACTCCGCCGCTGGCTTGCATCTTCCACTCCCGAACCCTCAGCCGCACCGTCCCCAATCCACCCGCTATCGACCGCACGTCTCCCCCAGGATCTCCTCCAGTATTCCCGCCTTTCCCGCCCCAACAACAGTACCGAACCGGTGAACCCTAACCAGCGAGCCGTGTTCCAGCGCTATACGCCGAACCGGATCGAACTGCCCCGAAATGGTCCGAATTTCCAACTTACGCATAATCCGTTTGGTAGCACGTTTCAAAGTGCTTTTCACAACGTTCTCACATAGATTCATGTCAAAATCGTCTTAATTTACTTTAAAATTTATTTATGATAAAAAATAGTTCTTGAGAAGTCCACGAGCCGACATTTAATGCTCGACCCAAGTGCCAAAACTAAAAACCGCCACATCGCAAACCGGGTGAGAAGAAGTCAAAACCCATCGAATTGGCGTATAATTAATGCCACACATATCATAGCAAAGATGGATGCAAGTCAACAAGCCACAAATAAGACAAAATCAGCTCTGCTTCATATCGGTGTCCTCCAGCAGCTTATACATAGCAGAAAATGATTTTAGAAAGAGAAAGGAATGATCTCGTGTGGCCTTTCATGTAACTGGCACCTAGTGACATGGGCAAGGAAGGAGCTTTCTTGCGCTCTTTCCTCGCCAAGAGGTAATAGCCTTCTTCGGCCATGTCCAACTCTGCCGACGAGCCTTATCCGCCGGGTCACAAGCACTAAAGCAAATAGAAATCAACTTATACGTATATATGTATTCAAGCTTGCTTCTTTTCTTGACGGCGGTCGATCTTGATGGGCAAGCCGTCTAAGGGTAGCACGAAAGGACCGAACTGAATTCCATTTCTGAATCCAGCAAGGGACCACCTGAAACATCATAAAAAAAATGCTTTTATTTTAAAGAAATGGGAAATTTACATTTGACCCGCAACCCTACAGATGATTGATAAGTACTTTGCGGCGGCCGGAAGGATAAAACCCGGCGATGATGTGATGAGATGGGACCAACCTGTATTGTGTGGTGAGGTGGTGGAGGAGGACGAGCATCTCCAGCTTTGCCAACTCATTTCCAGGGCACGCATGGGTCCCGTTTCCGAAAGGCAGGTACGTGTTCTGTTTCGGAGCAACCTGTTCGCCGGAGGCAGGACAAATCAAATCAGCTCCAACTATACCAATTGAGACGGCTTTGATTTTCTTGGCCAAGGTCAGTTATTTGTCATGTACAGCTAAAAATTCAGTGTATAACATGCACACAGGACAAGTGCGACATAAGGCATGAGGCACTTGTGCTTTAAGGATTCGGCACTTGGAGATGAAAGATGAGTGACAGCAACGGCACACTGTCATGTAATATTCAAAGATTAGATTTGATAGATTCGATTGCTTCTTACCTCGAATCGGGAGGGATCAAACTTTTCTGGGTTGGGAAAGTTTTCCGGGCTGTGGTGAATGTTGCGAAACAGGGGAAGCACCTTCCATCCCTTTGGTATGAGGTACCCTGCAAGATTAGGGGAATGTTTGGTGTCTTGGGGAAGAAGAACTTTTGTTGTTCAGATGGTGAATTAATAAGAAATATTGAAACCCACCATCGTATTCAACGTCCTGTACGGTCTCCCGGAAAGTGAAGGAGAGGATGGAAGCCACCCGCATGGTTTCCTGTATGACCCTGCAAGTAATGGGCATGACCTTGGTATCTGCCCAGTTAAGAGAGCACTTCTCCTCGCCTGCCATCGTCTTCTTGCTCCTCCGGATGTCTTCCTGCTCGGCCTGCGAGAGCCAGTTGTTGGTGAAATCATTGATGTGTGTGAAGGAGCGGGACGGAGAAGTTGAGGCTTACGGCGACGGCTTCGAGGATGGATGGGTTCTCGGCGAGGTACTTGAGAATCCAGGTGAGGACACTCGCGGTGGTGTCGCGGGCGGCGAACATGACGCCGATGATGTTGTCGGCGATCTGGTCATCGGTGAGGGCCTCCTTGGCGTCCATGAAAGAGGCGAGGAGGTCGACGGCTGCCCTGTTTTGGAGATTCTCTGCTCCTCCATCTCTCTCCCTTCTCGAAGAGATGATCTTTGCGACGAGGAGCCCCAGTTGCCGCCTTGCCTTCATCGCCTTGTGAAAGAGCGTCCCGGGGAGATTAACCGGCATGGAGTTGTAGCCCTTCTCCAGGGTGTAATAACACTGCTTCAGCTCCTCGATGTTCGATTGCTCCTCCTTGCCGAAAATCGAGAGCAGAGCAACATTCAACGCGTACTGCACCAACAACCCAAAAGTCAATCAATCCCTAGTCGACGGAGTCGAACAAGGGGAGAAGATTGATTCGATTAAAAAATCTACCGTTTTCATCTCCTGGTAGGTATTGATGAAGCGGCCGTCCCAGCAGGAGAGGGCGCGAATGGCGATTTCCTCAATTCCCGGCACCTTGGCCCGGATGGCATCGGGCATGAAGGCTCGGAGGACGAGGCGGCGGAGTCTGGCGTGGTACTCCCCTCGTTGGAAGAAGATAGCCTGGGGACCCAACATCCTCTCCTTGCTGGCCGGGAAGGTGGGCTTGAAGAGATGCGCCTTGGTGACGAGCACAAACCTGGCCGCCTCCGGGCTCGACACCATCACGCAGGGGCAACCCAATATATGCGTTTTGAACACCGCCCCGTACTTCCTCTGCTTCTCAGCAAAGAAGATGTTAGGATTGTTCGAATACAGCTGAAACGTCTCGCCGATGTAAGGCCACCCCATCGACCCCGGCGGCAGCCGCCGTTCCTTCTCCCCTCCCGCCGAGGCCCACATTCTCCCCGCAATGCGGCGGCCAATCCACCAAACCACCGCGACCACAGCCATCGCTGTCGTCAAGTAAGCCATGATCCCTCCCGCCATAAAGAAAAGGAGTAGTAGGAGATTCACGCAAGATGCGAGTACAAGAGAGAGAAAAAAAGGAAGGACTTGAGCGAGTATCGGGGAAATGAGGAATAGGGTTTTTATAGGGATGGATAGAGAGCGGAAAGGTGGAAAGTTTTTGGGAGAGAAATACAGCTCGAGTCCACCCACGGAAACTCGATCCAGCTCAACGCCCAACTTCGTCGAATAGAGACATACAAGATTGCAAGGATGAGTGAATCACACATTATTCATTAACACGACAGATGCAAAAGGCAGGATAGGCGTTTCCCCCCTCCTCCCTATAGGATTAAAAAAATTGTCTCTTCGAATGGAGGACAGGCAGGAAGAGGAAGCTCGAGAAAAGCCAACGTCAAGGACTGGCTCCGGGCCGGGGGAGATGAACTCACCATGGACTCGACGCTTCGCTTTGGCTCCGTCTCCGACCCTGGAGACCCCAAACCCGAACCAGACCGGCCCGGGTTTTTCCCCCAAATCGGGTCCCATGTAACACAAAACACCTTTATTTTTTTTTAATTAAATTAATTGTGCATTAATGTCACATGAAAATTATGAAGTTATTCTTAATTATTCTATTTATTATTATTATAATTTGTATATCTAATTGATTAGACTAATATTATGGTTGACAATCGGGTTGATATCATTATTAGGGTAGCACGGGTGATCATGAACCACGTTTCTTGAGACTTTTGGTTGTGACGTTTCTTGTGGAAATTTAGTACTCATGTATAGTTAGTTAATTAATTTTTTTTTAATTTTTTTTTATTTAACTATAATAAATTCAAACATATTTTATAATGGAGTTTTCATATGCTTTTAATATCGTTATGTTTTTAAATGTTATGGTTTAGAACATAATGCATGTGAATAAGTTGTTTTAATTCTTTTTATTGAAATATAATGTATTTCTTTTAATGTGTTTCATTAATTAGGGTAATACTAAACATTTGTTAAAAAGTATCTTAAACCAAACATAATCTACTATTGTGATTATGTTGAATAGCTTTATGACATCATCCACTTGGTTAAGGTGAAACTATCTTCTTATATTAAGGATGAGGGCTTGTTGATTTTATTGAAAATTTTTTTATGTATGATTTTTTATATTAATAAATAATATTGAACTAATCTAGTGTATCATATAAGGTATTTTTTGTTTATTTATATTTTTAATTTGTTTTAAGTTATAATCGATCATTTATCATTTTTAAGAGTTTTTTATTTTCTTTACATAGTTTTATATTTTTTATTATTTTATAAAGAGGTTATTTTTGTCATATTTTATTAAGTTTAAGTTTAATATCATGATTTGTTTAAAACTTTACTATAAGAAAAAGATTGACTTTGCATATCATTTTTAATTTTTTTTTTATCTTGCATGTATATCGTTGATACAAAAAGGAGATTCGAAGAATTTGAATAAATACTTGGGATAAATATGGGAAAACATTTTGTAGGCGATGTTGTGTTTCTAAGCTCCTTGTTGGGACCTTTACAAGGCTAATTGTTGAAGTTGGAATGAAATGACATAATTTGGCAAAGTTTGGTTTGGTTCAACGTGTCTGGCTCAAATTTATTGTGATTGTGATTTGGGTAAGTTTGGCATGATTTGATGAAATTCATCTTGCTCTTGTTCGACTTAGTTTGATTCATATTGATTTGGCTAAACCTGGTTCTATTTGATGCAATCTAGGGGTGAATTTGTGCACAGAGTGGTTTGATCATGAACGGTGGGACGTTGTCAAATGTATTAGGTGTAGCATGATGCAATCAAGTGTAGGCACTCGGGTGCGAGTGGGTTGGATCTAGCATAAGTGGCATGGTTCGGTGCCAAGGCATACAAAATGGTGGGGTTGGGCGCAAAAGTGGGGGCACACAAGCGTGTTCTTAGAATCTTCTGGGCACCACAGGCAACAATTGGGAGTGTCAAGTAGTCGTGTGCTACACGAGTCGTTGCTAATTGAAGCTAGTTGACACATGTTACGATGAGATGTTTGGCTTAAAGTTGCTCGACATGAATAAAAGTGGGCCATTAGGTAAGTCAATGCAAGCAGACATGTGAGTTGTTGATCAAGATGGGGCTCGATGGGCTATTGGATTGGAGCGAGTCGACATGGATTGAAGTATGCCACATTAGTTGAGCAACTTCCAAACCCCTTTCCAGCAACATGGGGAGGCACATGAGGCTGTCAAATAACTCATATAATGGCAAATGATATCGTCAATGTTGGAATTGGTGTGGAGGGTTTTTTATACTTCAAGGTATTGAATTGACATAAGAGTGTTACGAGGAAAGTAAGCACATAGAGATAGCGATGAGAGAAGGTAATTGTCAAACTCTTTGTGAGCCTTTATAAAAGATGATAAAAGGAGAGCGTTTATTAAACAGTGATGAAAGAGAAAGTAGGATGTAATATCTATTCTAATTGAGATCTTTTTATTATTGAAATAAAAAAAGAGAGTAAAAAAATATCAAACTACGATCTTTAAATACGTCATTTAATGTCATAGTGATGATAGGAAAAGAAAGAGATAAAAAATATACTTTTGAAACCTTCATATGATAGAATAATAATAAT
Organism: Vanilla planifolia; assembly: GCA_023846275.1. Taxonomy (NCBI): domain Eukaryota; kingdom Viridiplantae; phylum Streptophyta; class Magnoliopsida; order Asparagales; family Orchidaceae; genus Vanilla; species Vanilla planifolia. The sequence continues at coordinate 18,489,237 of CM043871.1, read as the reverse complement.
TTTGATAACAATAATTAATAATGATTTAGTTCGGGTTTTGACATGAATTAAAACACCTACTTTTTAATTAAACTAATTTTTTAAAACAAAATATCACATGAAAATTATGATATTATTCTTAATTATTCTCTTTATTATTATTATTTTTTGCATGTCTAATTGATTAGACTACTATTATGGTTGACATTCGCATTCATTTTATTATTAGGCTAGCACACGGTGTTCATGTACCACTTTCCTTGAAGCTTTTCTTGTGACGTTTCTTGTGGAAAGTTAGTACTCATGTATGGTTATTTTATTAATATGTTTTGAATTTTTTTTAATTTAATTATAGTAATGATATTTCACATGCTTATGGTACAAAATATCAACGAAAAATAGAAGACTTCGTTTTTTTTTTTTTTAATATTATGGTTTAGAAGATAATACAAGTGAATTCTTTGAAGTTAGGGCAATACTAAACATTTTGCTAAAAAATATCTTAAAAGTAATGTAATCTATTTTTGTGATGGTAGCTTCTTCTAGCAATAACTTAAGGATTTTGATTATTTTTTTTATAGCTTTATGGCATCATCCTCTTGATTGATGGGGCTTCATGTCCTTGTTTTGTTGGCAAAATACAAGTCATGTTGCATCAATTAAACTAATTTTACATATCTATAGGGGTTTTTCTATATGTTTTGCATTTTTTTGTTTGTTTTGTATTATAATTGAACGTTTATAAATTTTCGAACGTTTTTAATATTTTTTTTTGCATATTTCATGTTTTTTTATTATTAAATTAAATGGTTATCTTTGTCGTTTTTAAGTATAAGTTTAGTATTGTAATCTATTTAAAACCTTGATTTGAGAAAAGAAGAAAAATGATTTTGTTTAGCATTAATTGAAATTATTGTTTCATTTATTGTGATTTCATATTGTTGATGCAAAAAAAGAATTTGAAAATTTAAATAAATACTCAAGATAGGGTAATGCTGTGTTTCTGAGCTTCTTTTTAGGGCGTCTAAATTACTTATTGTTTAAGTTAGTGTGAAATGGCACAATTCAATACAGTTCGGGTTGGATTAGTTTGCTTCAACACATTTGGTTCAATTTTTTGTGATTTTTGGCTCAAGCTGGTATGATTTGGTGAAATTCAACTTGTTCTGAGTTTGGCTTAGTTTGGTTCAGTTCGAATTGTTCAATCTAGTATTGTCTAACATGATTTGGAGATGAATTTGTACCCAAAGTGGTACAATCAGGAGCAGCGGGATGCTGTCAGATGTATCAGTTGTAACGTTAGGCGATCAAGCAGAGGCGCTTAAGTGCAAGTGGGTTTAATTTGGAGTAAGTGGCATGGTTAGGTGTCAATCCATACAAAATGGTGGGTTTGGCACATTGAGTTTGGTTGACAAAGTGTGGGGGCACACAGGTGTGTTTTTAGAACCTTTTAGGCAACATGGGTAGAAGCAAGGGAGCCAAGCAAGTGTGCAAGGCATAAATCGATGTGAATCAATGCTAGTTGATGTGGATTGAAGTATTCCACTTAGGTCAAAGCAACTTCCAGACCTCTTTCGAGCAATATGGGCAAGCACTTGAGACTATTGGTAGCTTACATGAGGGCATAGGAGGCAAAACTTCCTTTAATATGAGAGGACTACATCAAAAGTTGCGTTTGGAAACCTCGGGAGAGTAAAAATATTTGAAGAGTGGGGGCCATGAGCTTGCGGCCTTAAACAAATAAAGCTACATCTGAGTAGGGTATCCAGCATGAGCGAAGGCTCAAACAAAAGTCATGTTAGGGTTTTTTGAGGAACGAGAAGTTTGAGTTGTCACAAGAATGGCCCTGGAGTCGAGCAGATATGACCTTCTTATAGTTATGCTCAACAAATGATGCCAAATCCAGCTCTATTCTCTTTTTCTCTTCTTTATTCAGACATGGAGATGTTTTCTAAGGAATTCAAGGAACTATGCTCGGTAGGTGTTATGTTTTTTGATTTCTATGTTTTTACTTCTTCATTTAGTTTTCTATCTCTTCATATCATAATTTATATTACAATGTAGAATTACGTACAAACTTTTAAGAACAAACAAAATTAATTTGTAATTTAATATTTAAAAAATATGATTTATTTATTGAGCTCCTCAATGGGTTTTTTGAAGAAATGTCATTATTTATTTTGTTTGAATGGTACCCATAATTGGCAATTGTAATCTTATATTGACTTTTATGCAACCTTTTAGTGCAAATGATATTGTCGATGTTGGAAGTGGTGAGGTGGGTTTTTTGCACTTCGAGTTATTGAATTAACATAAAAGTTTTATGATGAAAGTAAACATTACTAGAGATAATGACGAGAGAAGGTAATGGTCAAGCTCTTTGAAGTTATACATGTATTATCATAATAAATGTGGTTTCTCATTAGGGTTATAGAAATTCTTGGGGTGTATCAAAAATAAGTGCTTGTGACATTTCAATATCACATTGTGGATAGAATAGGGTTTAGTTTGGTACAAGTTGAAAGGTATTGTGCAATATGGCATTAATAAGTTATTAAGATGTTGTTGAGAAAGTGCCCATATTGAGAGATTTTTCAAAGTGTATGCGATATAATGGGGTTCAAGTGTAGTAGTTAGGGCTCAAGTGACTCTTTGTTAGAAGGAAAGATGCTCAACATATTTGGCATGTTCTACTTATGTAAGGTGGCTAAATTCATTTTGGTTTGCTATTCTAGAAGCATGGGGAGATTGGAGAAAAGTTTTATAAAGTGTTATATTTATTGTTAAAGCAAGCAAAAAGGTTTACCAGTTGATGATGGATAAGGTTTTGAAGTTTGTGAAGTTTAAGATATGGGTGAGGGAATCTAACGCAAGAGCGTCTAACGTTAGCTCATTAACACACACTCGTTGGCATTGCACTAATTCCATAAGTTTGTCAGTACAAACTTTGGTTGAAAATTGCTTTAAAAATTACTTCAAATCGAGTTTTTTTACTCAGTATGTGTTTAAATTTTCTCTTTCTATTTTTTTGCTTCTTTACACACACATTCTTGAGTTGCAATCTAGGTTTTCTTCAAGTTGCAATTTGAACATATTCAAATTGCGATTTAGATTTACCTCTATATTGATGTTATGATTTTCTTTATGCATGTATGCACATCTCTATGTTGTGATCTAAATTTCTTTATTACATATGAATATATTTGTATAATGATTTGGATTTATCTCCACTATTATTATCACTCTCGTTGTCGTCATTTTCCACCTTAGATCTTATTGCACGAGTTCCTCTTGCTTTATCCTCCATTATTCTCTCTTTAAAATTGTAATTATCTCAATTTGAGTATGCTATTGGAGACTTAATTATTTTTATAATACTTTTTTGAGACTTCGAGAATTTTTCAAAAGCAATGAGAAGTTATTCTTGAAACTTTACTAAAATGATCACTTTTTTTTGATACTTCACTTCATATTTCTAAATTAAAGCACAATTGATTATTCTTCCTTCCTCAAGATTTAATTTCTTTAGAGTGGCCTTGATGTATTCATTTTTTAAGACTTTTCAAACCATCTCAAAGGCTAGCAGGATCTCAAATGTCTTGATTTTTACTTCTCTAAGATTGAATTTAGATCTCTAATAGTGCACTCTCTGAAGAGAAGTTTTGAGTCACTCAGATGCCTAATCCTTAGAATTAGGCTTGACAAATAAGAGTGACCTCTAACATATCCTAAGTTTCAATCAGATAATTGATTAAGATCTATTGGACCCCATGACGAAAACTTATAATTGTCTTATTATTATTTGCAATAACTTGAAATTGATTCTAATGTGAAAGGGAATTGAAACCTATAGTTATTTTAATATTACACTCACATGTGATTTATCTTTCTCTCTTATGTCGACTTACGTGGACAACAAATATACAACATCTATGTAGCTATATTGTTGACACAATTGACATACAATAAAGACATGTTATATTAGAAACAAACATAATTCATCCATTAAACCAAGTCTTTTTGTTAATAAAATAATTAATATTATAAAATAAATATTATGTTTTAATTATCATATATATTATGTTAAAAATATTCATGCTATGCATGAGACAAAACGTAGTGTAAAATATCTATGTAAATGTGAAAAATTTCCTCCTTGATCAACCGACGGATTTGACTGCCGGAACAAAACCGAAGGGCGGCCCAACGATGGCCTTTTGAGAAGCGGCGAACATGTGAAGTCAAGCGGCCCGCATACGTGTTGCGCTGTGCTTTTTCCTTTCCCACGCCGCGACGCGTGCTCTCCCGAGTTAACCATTTCCCCCTCATCCTTGTCGCTTCTCATTAATCCCATCCTCATCCGCTCGTTAGCCGCAATCAATAAGCAGAAAAAAAGGCATTCCGCGGCAAATTCCAAAATAAGGAGGGTATTGGCGTCTTCTCTGCTCGTCTGCTTCTCTTTTGCCAAGGTTCCGACTACTCACTCTGTTTCATGTTCTTCTTACTACCCATACGGCAAATCCATCATGAGTTTTGGGTGGGTTTAGTGTTTATATTCTCTGTTTCGTGCGACATTGAGTGGGGAAGGATGAAAAATAGACAAAATGCAACGATCGACCCTTGACTGTTGCTTGATCAGCCTCCTTGGTGCTTGATCCTCCTAAACCTTAGTAAACAGAGCGCCATGTTACTGCGACCTTTGCAAGTTTGACTAAATTCCCCAGTGAAGAAGCAGAGCAACCTACATTTAGTTTTAATGTCTTTAAGTGTCATTTCTCTTATTTTCTGGGCCGGCATGAGGGCCGTGATTCTTGCTACCCATGCTTGGTGGGAGCTGTTTATGGCAATTGTGGGGTTCCATATGAAACTGTGCTGGAAATTCATGGTTTGTATGCTTGCCTTCTTTGCTCTTCCCATTCGGGTTTGCACTGCCTTGTATAGGCAGAGTAAGGTATGTATTATCTTTTCTTACTTCCAGTGATTCCTTCATTAACTGCTGGGATGAAAGGAATTAAGCCATATCAATGTTCGAGTTTGTGTTTTTATTTTCCTGCTTGGCTCATCTGTATCCAAGTCATGAATATTCCACATTTTGAAGCATTTCGTGAATTAGAAAAAGAAATAGCATCAATTTGTTTACGATTTCATGCATCTTGTGTGAAACTGATTTCTAATCGTTCATAGGCTAGTTTCGCTGGAATTTAATGAAAAAGATGATGACCAACAAGATTGCTAATGAAAATAAGTTGTTGCCACCTTTTAGAAGTCTTTAAATAAGTGCTTGAATATTTTCTTAAATAAGAAAAACTAGTCTTATAATATCTAAAAAATGCACATAACATTGTATATATAAGCATGATCTAATAAATAAGACAAGTGATCTTCCGCATTTATTATGCCATGCATCAGTGTAATCAAAATGTTAGTTAGTTTGCTTATTTTAATTTTCATGTTTGGTATGTCGTGACTATCTTTTTGTTTGAAATATAAGATTGACAAAAACAATGATATCTATGCACCCATTATAGCACAGTCACACCTAATAATATAAACATGATCTAATAAATAACATGACAAGTGATCTTCTACATGCATGATGCCATGCATCAATGTGGTCACAAAGTTAGTTAATGTGCTTATTTTAGTTGCATGTTTGGTATTATGACAATTTGTGATGGTAAGTTTGATGATATATGACTAATATTTTATATGATCTTCTAAAAGATTTAGAAGATCGAAAACCATGATACTTGTGCACGCATTATAGCACATCCATGCCTAATTAGTTGTATCATAGATATGTACTTTACATGTAAGATTTGTTATGCTTTTAAAATGTATGAGAAATTTTGTATGTTTCAAAACTTTGTATACATATAATATCATATGACATCTAATGGTCATATGACTTCTCTATGGATTATTTTTGATAGACACACATTCAAGTTTTCGTACAACTTAATGTAAGAGTCTTGTTTTATATCTAAAACCCAAATACTCATCCTCCTTAGACGTGCCAAGGACCTAGCCATGTTCTGTCGTTATGTGTGTCATTCACTATAGAGGGTCATGGAACTTGTTCTAATCATTCTTGTTGCCATATTCATAGTAGCACATCTTGTCAATGCTGAATTAGCATCTATTTGGTAAGCATAAAAAGGGCCCTAGAAGTAGTGTTGAAGATATTGAATTCTATGAGCTTTTACCTAAGTATCTTAAGGCAGCAAGTGCTCTCCACTCGAACTTGACTCCTCTCTCTTGTGTGCTATGATTCTTGTGTAATACCCCGTTTCTAAAAGTACAACTTCAAAACAAGCCTTGTTGCTGCTTAGCATATGCTTTGTTATTGTTGTTTTTTCCTCTTTTTAAGGGACCTTTCACATGAAAAAAAAGACTGTGTTAGGAATCCATTCCCTAGAGTACAAGAAAGTTTTGTCTAGATTATACCATGAAAACAAATTTCAAAGTAGCATCAACATCATATGAGTGATTTCAGCTTTTCTGTTGAAATATAGGTTCTTATTGCTAGATATATGATATCTCCCACAGGATTTGCACGCTGGGTTCATTTTTTATGTGTCGGTGTATAATTTTGCTCTTGTATTAGTTAAATCATTGCAATTACTTTTAAAGTTTGGCTCTCTCTCAAATACTTCTAAGGTTCTTGTTCAAAAGAGTCAATTTGGATTGCTTATACATTGTGGAGCAAGTTGATTTAAGGTGAATATGGATGATATGCAGCTCGAGGAGCAGCTTCATGATGTGAAGACACAATTGGATAATTTTGTTTGTGAGAACAAGGTTCTTGAACAACTTTTGCTTGTAGCGATCAACGAAAGGAAGGTTGTTGAGGCTATTTTTGAAGAGATGGAACTGGAGCATGAAAAGACACTTAGCAAGAACTATCTACTTGAGAATGAGGTGATGTCAAATCCTCACTTTCGATTTTTACTCCTGATTTGTGTGATAGGAAAAAGGGATTAGCTTGACATAGTTTATATTTAAATGATGATCCTTGGAAACCATTTTTTGAAAGAATGATAATCCTTTTAATGTAAATTTAATCGATCATTTTTTTCTTCCTTGCTTTTAATGTTTATTGCATGCAAGCATACTCATAAATCAACATTGATTAATTACCTTTACCCTTCAAATGTATTGGGTTCTACAAAAGCTTGAAACGTTCTGCAACTTCGGTGGATGTAACCTTCAGACTTCAGATCAAGTCGTCAATTTGATACATATATGGCATAAATGTAACTCATGAGTCATCATCACAACAACAAAACTGAAGAAATTACCTGTCTTCCAATGTGCAGGTTCAGAATCTGAAGGAGAAATTGCAGATCTACGACATCAACTGTGGCAATTTACAGGCGGTGAATGTTGGAATTTCGAATGGGAGAAAGCTTGTGGCCTGGCAACGAAGACTCTTCATCGTTCTCTTATCGTTCTTGGTTGGATTGGTCATGTGGGAAGCCGAAGATGTTTACGTGCCTTTAGGAGCCGCTTTAGTTACCGTTGTAGCCATGTCGCTAAGCAGCTTAGTTCAGTTCTTCTTCGCCGTTAGAAATAAGCCAGCCTTAGCTGCTGTTGCATTGTTGAGCTTAAACTGCTTCATGTTGGGCACCTTGACATGCCCAATTTTGCCCAGTTTCGGCCGGGCCGTGTCTTCGTGGGCTGTGGGTTCAGCTAATTGGCTTCAGCGTCGGCTCGGCTTTTGTGCGTAGACCGGATGCTGTCCTTTGCTTCGTTTTTCTTTGTGCGTCTCAGCTCTTCTTCAGCCCTGCATGTTTAGTGTACGGTTAATAATGAATATCGATAAATTAAATATGAGATATTTTAGATAACATAGTCCCGTTTTGTGAATATTTATTTCCAATATTTTTGGAATATAAAAATTATATTTCGCATATAATTTTTTAAAACAAAACAAAACATTTAAAAGTGGAGTTAGGTGACCTTGGAGGGTCGCGTGTCCCCAACGTGACCCGAAACCAAAGCCACCGATCTGCCACTTAACTCATCCTGTACTGGTGTAGTCCTTCCTCACCGCTCTTCGTCACTTCGTTATCAACGCATTTGCTGCTGTGAGTTCAAATCTGTTCCGCCTCGTTCAACCTTTTTGATCTATAAGCTGTGATGAGAAAATGCTGGATCGCTGGTAGCTGCATCGGTTGAGCCGGTGAGAGGGAAAGAAGCAGTGGTGTTCGTTTTGCTTCAGATTTTCACCGCCCTTCTCGATCTGTTTATGTAAAGCATTTTAGCAACATTTTCCAGTGTGTTAACTTCAATGCCTTTGTCTGTTTTGTTTTAGCAGATTTTTTTGGCAGGAAGCAGAGGTGGAGTCGGCGTCTTAGATTAGATCAGTGTCTCCGCTTCATCTCAAGTTTTTGGTATTATTCTCGTTTCCGGTTCTGTTTATTTGGTAATTCTTTTTCATGGTGTACTTGGAAACCTTTTGTTGGTCAACTCTTTAGAAGTTTGAAATAATATAGGAGACCCTAGAAATCCGGTTGCCCTTTTGCGTTTATCAACACATTTCTGCAGTGTGATGTTTCAGCTTTTGCCAAAATAGTTAAATGAACAAAGTGACATGCTTTTGCAGTAAGCCTTTTTCTTCGTTTGAATCTTTGAATAACATTGCTTTCAAGATCCAACGAACGAAGTCGTCTTTTACAATATTCTTTTCTTTTCAGAAATTAATATTTTATTTTACTTAGAAGTTATTTTTGATAAACAGTTCCGAGTGCCGTACTTCCTGAATCAGAACACATGATGAGAAGGCTTGCTTGTTGCCGTCGCCAAAGAACCAAAGACTTTAGTGTAGACTTCGAGGAGCAAGAAAGTACGTAATCCTAGATTCTGTTGTCTATACTTTGATTCCAGCTCATGGTCATCACATCTTAGTGCTTATCATAGAGCCGTATTTTTCCATTGTTAATGACGCGTACATTTGTTTCTAGTGAGAATTATTGGGTCCATCTTTATCGTTCATACAGAGTATTAGCTTGGATATAATCATGTAAACACGTGACTTTGGTATCTCATTTCAGACAGGTTTGCTTTGGTAAGTTTTAAGTTGCATATATGAATGATATGTTTATAATTAATTCACAAGAATGATTTAGCTTTTGTGTATTTATTAATATTTCGAGTAGTAAATAGTTTTAATTTAGAATTATGCTATTTTAAAATTTATTATGGTTTATGTTGTTAAACACCTACCCAGTAGAGTATTTTACATATATATTAATTAATTTGTTTTGTTTGCTTAGTTTATTGGAGAGCCATATGCACAATATATATATATATATATATATATTATAATTTTTTGTTATTATTGTACAATTATATCAAAAAATTATTTATGTTTCAAGAATTCTTAATGATTTAAATTGTTATTATATGAATTTTATTGACTAGGTCCACATGAACAGGACTCCAATCCCTTTCTTTTGTTCATTGAGCTCCTTATCTTTGTCCTTGCCTTTCATCCAAAAATGATAATGTGGTGTTAATTAAGTAGTCTATCAACATCATGCCCATATATAATTCTAAAATTATATTGTAGGTATTTCTATTCCTTATCAACATATATTTTATAATCTATCGCCAAGAATATTGGGTTGGTATGTCATATACTTTGTACTCTTATGATCAGTTCATTGTGCAAGTACAACCCTTTTCACTCAAGAGGTTATATAAGTAAAATCATTGATTTGCTTCATATGGTACTATTACAAGACAACTATAGTGTAACTAAAAAAATGTTTTCTGATTGCCAGATTAGTACAATTAGTATTTTATAGCAGTACAATTCAATAGAGGCCATTAGGAATACATGCTAAGCATGGATCTAACTAATAGAAATAAGAAACAATTATTATGCCTCAATTCTTCAAAGGTATAACATTTGGACATGTACAATCCCTTAATCGTCTATGTACGATGGTTCAATCAAAGGCGATTTTACTTATGTCTTGAGGCTGAGATTATATTGTGTTGCACAATCTCTTGGTTTGAGCAGGAAGGCAAATTGTGTAGCAGCCATATCCCAGTGATCCATTGTATGATTAATCCTTAGCAACTTTGGGATGCCAAAAATTGTCTATATTTGAGAGGATGGTGCTCAGTACTTTTCTAATGTTCTTACTGCTTTCATTCCTAACTTGTCATCATCTTAGAGAGTTAAGCAATGTTAAGAATGATGTATCCTTTACATTAAGTTTAGGTGTTTTATGTATGCATGTGGCTACATATTAGTAGTTTTATTTAGTTTTTAACATAAACAAGATCTCGAGGACAGAAAATTGCCCTCAAGAAAACTTGTCCTTCAACGAGTTACTAATTTGAAGAGAACTTGTTTAGGTCAAAAGCTACTGTTGAAGCCTATGACCTCATGAAAGACTAAAATATGAATATCGTAAAACCTCTCACAGCAGAATTGAAATTTAAGCCAAATGATCCAACTCTCTTCTACTTCTTTGGAATGAGTTTGGAAGACGTACTACAGTTGAGACACCATTTCAATGGAAAAATGATAAAAATATTTCTATTGTAACATAGAGATTAAGGAAGATTTTAGTGTGGTAAAATCTTAGCTATGTAAGACCTATGTGGAAATAACCAAGGCAAATCTAAACAGCTTCAAATATTGGTATCTGGTCCTTCCCTCTGGCTAAATTGAGAAAGTTTGTCATTTGATTAGGAAGAGGTCAATAAAATGATTTATAACTCAGCAAGGAAGAATCTTATTTAAGAGGTGAAGTTCCTTACCTTATGGGCATAGTTCAACACTTTCTCAGATGTACTATCATGTGGAGGAGACTGTCAGTATATCACTCATTGGATCTCACTTGTTACCTTTTAGTGCTCGAAGAAAGAGTGTTTTGACATGTGTTAGATAGTCCTTAGGCTTATGAAGAAGACACTAGCTATTTAAAATCCAAAATATAAGAAGAAGATCAATTTAAATTTTTCTCATCTAATTGCTCCAATAACGAGTTATAAACATAACATAAGAGCAGATGATTTAGTTTTTATTTCACAAGCCATTAAGAGTACGAACATGAAGCAAATGCAATACTTTACCCAAGCTTACACTGCAAACAAAGGTAACGGGTGATGCGGCACAAAATGTGTAGTTTGCAATCGATTTATATGATTCATCATTTAATTCCATATGGGTACTCAACTTGCTTTATCTTCTACCATAAAGGATTCTACACCTCATCTATCTCATGACATTCAACTACTGCTTTCAAGATTCAACAATCTGGAAATCCTCATGAGGAAACAGTCAATAATGATGGAGGAAAGATACCCTGATTTACATGGCTCCATTACCATGATTCAAACTTCTGCACATTACACACTTGGCACCTTGTTAGATCAATTAACACTTTGATAAAAAATATTGAAGCTTAAGTAAGAAAGAGTAATAGGACAAATATCTTATGTGTTGTACTTAACTCTTTTGTTATGTAACTCTTTTTGTTGTGCTATGGCTTGAGTGTCTCTAATTATGGTAACTAAGTGTTTTAGTTGATGTGATTATTGTGTTCTTGACCCTTTTGAATGATTACAAAAAATGGGAGTAAACTAGTATGTTAGGATTTAGAAATTCTAGGAGAGTTGATTGTTTGTTGTGCTAAAAACTATAAGTGCTGAGAACTAGGATTTAGAGAGAGATGTGCTGATTTGTGTTGTATTGCATTGCTGTTATTTCTAATGCCTTACTAATATCTTTCTTTGTAGTGTACTATAGTTAGTTTAATGTTCTCATATACATTCTAGTTTGCTATTATTGAGATCTTTCTTGTAAATTCTTTCTTCTAGTATTGGTTTTATAATAATTTGAGTAGAGATTGTTGATCTCATGAGTTTGATGATTGGCAAAACCAAACTTAGATTATCTAATTACCATTTTAGTTGATGAAAACTTGTTGTAATTGTTAATGAACGAAGTGAATGATGGTGAAGGAGCAAGGCACACACATTTTGGATTGGATTGAAGCTCAATGACCTTTGCTTAAGGCTTGGTTCAAATGCTGATTTGGAGCCATGTGGAAAAGCTTCTTATGGTGTGGTTAAACCATTTAGAGCTCTTTGTTTACTAAATTATCAATGATAGAATTGTTAAACCTTTTCGTTTGCGGAGTGGCTCTTAGGATTATTTTCTAAAGCATTCATCTTAGTTAAATTATTCTTCATTGAGTTAAATTTTCCATGATTAGCGTTAAGATGTATACATCAGTTGACATAAAACATCTTGGATTTAGAACATATCTTAAGGTTGAAAAAGTAAGTTAAAACAAAAACATTGTTATCTACTATCTTATGATCGTATACTACAATAATTGCTATTGCACTTGTATGTTATGCTTTTTGGCTTACATTTGAAGTATAATTAATAACTGTGTTGACATTGTATATATATTATGTGGTCATCGTACAAATGCAATTGTCGTTTAAGTTAAGTGTGAGAAGCTTAACTTCTATCGTATATGGTATCAACTATGTACGATTTTTTGTTGTGTTTTGAGTGCTTCTTTCATGTATCGTACATATATGAATCTCATTTTCGTAATTGTACAATTGTATTTACTTCTTAGAACCTAAGTTATAAATAAGATGTCATTTGATTGTATAGGTAAGACTCTTGTATCGTACAAGTATAATTCAATAATAATGAATTAAGTAATATGACTGGTGCATCTTCCTACTTATATGATAAGCATATCGTACTCACACGAAAAATATATAAAAAGTTTACTAAAAGTCTAAGTTTAATGTTCAAATCTTTGTTTGATACAATTTGTATCGTACATGAAAATCCCAAGAATTATGCAAAAATTATTGTAGACCTACGATCCTATTATTGAATGTCTATGATCTTTAAATCTCTTAGCAAATCTACTAGTATAATTGTATTGTATTTGTAAGATTTTCATGATTGTCTTGTACGATGCTTATGAAACTTTTTACAATGTGTTAAGCGGCAATTATCTTATTGTATAATATATTTTAAGTAAACTATGAGCAATTATCTTATTGTATGCATACAATCCATTTATTCGATGTATGCGTTCTTATAAACAGTAAAGTTAGCTAATGAATATAATAGTATCGTAGTTGCATGATCCATGTAATCACCTTATACAAAGTTTTTACAATTCAAGAACAGAAGTTAAGAACATATAACAAGTGCCAATCGTACATTATGATGTATATGATTGTAATTGTACAATAAATTTTATAGAAGTAAAAAATCAATAAGTCGGACAGACGTTTGTCAGAGTGATCAGTTCTTTCTGTTTACCGCCCTAGTACGATCTATTGATCGTACTTGTATGAATGCAAATCAAGACTGTAATGGTTAGTTTAATCTCTTTGGAAACTTTGCTTTTAGCTGTTGAAGGTGTCACAATCTTAAGTAATTAAATGGTTTAAACATGATTGTATACAGAATAGAAAAGGCTAATGAATCACTTACAAATATTTTGAGAAATTGAAAGATTGAACTTTCTCTTCACATTCTCAACTAGAGCTAATATGTGTAAACTATGACGACTTAATTTTGTTTCTGGTTCATCTTTTAATTGCAATGGTAACTATGTTTTTAAACATCTTTAGCAATTGTGTCACTTGTGTTTGTGTTCAAGGTATAGATTATTGTATTATATATTTTTAAGTGTCATATTTTTTCCTTTTAGTTATTTTAACTCATTTGAGTTATTGTTGTTGGTGTCACCTATGAGCATCATTTGTATTTTATTTATCTTTACTTGCTCTGACAAAATGAATTGAATATTGGCACGGTTTTAAGTTGAACCATACAAAAATCTTGTGCATATTTTTTTATTTGCTCTATTTTTTGTCTTCTTATCTCACAATAATCATTGTCATAACAAGGATATTTTAGCAATAAGAAGAATTATTTTAAGTGATCAAAGTTTTCCAAATTTTTAAACATTTTTTACAATTACTTGATTCACCTCTCTTTTGAGATTAACTTCTCTTTATACTCAACAATCAGGAGTAAGAGAAGGTAAATTGAAGGGATAAAGAGAATGAGAAAGAGGAAGAAAAGTAATGAGAAGGAAAAAGGGTTAAATCAAAGAAGTAGCTTCACATTGGAGATTTATTAAATCTTTTGAAACTCTAAAAATTATTTTGTTCAAGTCAAATATTTTTGCGTGATAAGGAAATTCATAGCACAAATATCTCGTCTTTGTTAGGTTGATTTGAAGAGGATGCAGTAGGTAGTGGTTTGTGGTACCTAGCACACAAAGGAGAGGAAAAAAGGAGTTAACATCTTAAAGATGGTTGAATTCGATTATGTATAATACTGTATGCTTGCCATAATGTTTTAGTATCATCATGTTATATGGAAGCTCACACCTACGCATGTGATGTTTAATATTATGTTGAATGCTAATACATGTCATAGATAGATTTATATGATCTCTATTCATAAACATGAGGTTTATTAGTATATGCTCAAACTTGTGCTATTTTGATATATAATATTCATGAAATCTAATTATGTTTGATGTATTGAATAACATAAATCTATGAACTATATGTTATGCAATGAATAAGTGTTATGAAGCAGGGCATTTAGCTTACCTTCAAATAAAAGGGGTAGTAGGAAAAGCGTACAATTTAGTTAAGAGAAAATGATTAGTAAGAAAGACTATATGATTAAGAAAGAGAATATTATATAATTTTGTATTCTATATGTATCCGATAATTGTCTAATATATAAATGATAAAATATATGATTTTTTTTAAACTTAAGAAATACTATGAAAATCGGCACCTAGCTAACTCCCAAAGAAAAGGGATAACAAGAATATGTTAACCTTAAGGGTACAATTTTGTTAAGAAGAAATAACTAGTGAAAGAATTTGAAAAGGAAGTATTATATGATTTCGTATTTCATGTGTGTTTCGTGCTACTGTGACATGGAGAATAATAAGCATCATGGCATTTTTCATATGTATTGTGTGGATATTGAATTCAACATGATTTAGAAGAATGTGTGTTTTGTGTGGAGAATAATAAGCATCATGGTATTTTTTATTTGTATTATTAAGAAGAAATAACTAGTGAAAGAATTTGAAAAGGAAGTATTATATGATTTCGTATTTCACGTGTGTTTTGTGCTAATGTGACATGGAGAATAATAAGCATCATGGAATTTTTCATATGTATTGTGTGGATATTGAATTCAACATGATTTAGAAATGCATTGAAATGTGTAGTATATCATAGATGTAAATTGTAATGTATAACATGATTTGAAGGTAATTTGCTTTCATAGTTTTACAGTTAAACTTGAATTTGTTATAACATATTCTTTCACCTTCAAGTATAATGATACATGTTTTAGGATTATGTTGGTTGGCTTGTTCACTGAGCTTTTTATAGTTGGTTCAATTCATGTAATGGTAAAGAGTATGTTATACACTAGGGTATTGGCACAAGGAAAAGTGAAGACAAAGAATATGGAGTGGCTTCTTATAATATAAATAACAGTATAATAACTATGTAGTTGCATGGATGGTTGAGAATTGTCGATGCTTTAAGTTTCCATATTGAGATTTGTTATTGACTCTTAGTTTGAAGCGAAGTTATCATGAGATGTTTTCATTTATATTAATGTCTTATATATATTATATCTGTTCATTTTTAGTTTTACAATTTTGAGATTTATGATTTTTAAATAATTGAATGAATTTTTAAAGATGATTTTCGGGTAGTAGATTGTGAATTTTTTGTATATTAATATCTTCATAGATATTGTAAACAATTCCATGGAATGTTATAGGTTGTAAATATTTTATTATTTGGTATGTTTATTTATAAAATAAATAGATAAAATGCAATAGATGTTTTATCTATTTGAAATCTAAAATTCAAAAAATGATATTAAATAGTTTATGGTAGAAAATTTAGATCTTAATTTTGTGATAGGAGGATGAGAATGTCATAGTTGGTTGGTGAGCCTTATTCTTAGAAGGATTAGGAACCAATGCAAAAGTGCTTGGTCATTGTTTTTGATCAGGCTATAGAAATGAATTTCAAACTAGAAATGTAGTTGGTTGAGGCATAGGTTTGCTACAAGGTGGAATAGGATGAGATTTACTAGCACACAATTGTTTTGGTTAGGATGGAGGACTAAGAAATTAACAACTTTGTTCAAGTGAAGATCACAATGAGTGAGTTGTCCGTTGCAACTGGAGAGGTGGCTTGGACAGTGGGGCTAAGGATTGAGGAACAATGCCCTATGGACAACTATGTCAAGGAGAGGCTTTACTTGTTTGAGGGGCTATTGGAAAAGCCTTCCTATAGAAGGAAGTCACCATGAAGCTATTAGCACTAGTTGAGAGGCTGGTTCTGAATGAGGTTGTTGCCACAACTACCTTTGTAGAGGTGCTAAGGCCATTCTCTAGAATCTATTTGACTTGGATCTATTCTCACTTGCATGATCATCTTATGTTCTAGTTATACGACTTATCTGTTGAAGGACTTTTTTGTGCCTGCTCTGTGACGACTAGATAGGTGAGGTTGAGTGGACTAACAGGGGATTACAAGACCAGGCCAAGCTTTCAGGGTTGGGGGCTTGTCTAAGAATTGGTTAGAGGTTTTAATGAAATCTCACTATCTTGTTTTTGAAAATTTTCTTGAGTTTTTGGCTAAAAAATTGGTGAGCTTTGAGTGGAAATTTGAGGATAAGTCTAACATGGAATGTCGCATCAAATTGGAATAATGGAGAAGTCGTGCGAAATGGTTTTACTTAGAATTATATTATTTTAAAATTTATTATGATTTATGTAATTAAACGCATACACAATAGAATATTTTACATGTATATTAATTAATTTGCATAAACTTTATAATCAATTTTTTGTTATTCTTGTATAAATATATCTAAAAGTTATTTATGTTCCACATAAATGGGACAACTTGATGCCATTCTACCTAGTTTAAAAAAATAAATTCTCATTTCTTTATCGACAACTTGATTTCATTCTCCTTGTATGCCTTTCAAATTAAACAAGTGAAACTTTCATGTTGTCTTTGTGTAGCATAATATTATATGTTAAATTCTGACAGCGTTTTATATGATATTCGAGATATTGAATGATGTAAGATGTACCTAATACTTTTTTGGTTGTGCATATGACATATGATTTGTGTTTAACAAGGCTTATTTTGTTGGAGATGTTAGATCATTTGTTGGAGAGGTTAAATCATTTGATTAAGGTTATGTTTGTTGTAGAGGTCCTATTGTTCTATTTTTACCTTTTTATATTGCATAATAATGCAATCTTGTTTATAGAATTATGTTCTTATCTCAAGTGGCGGGTCCCATATTGGATGTTACATTGATATTTTCTCATTTTTTTCAATCATTGTTATGCAATTATTGTGCATCCATGTTACAATTGATGCCAAAGATGTTCTTGGGCATATGTACAAGTGTGGGACGCATATATGTGTACGAACACTATTGCTCTAATAGGTAGATTGCAAAAATGTAAGAAAAAAAAAAAAACAAAGTGGACGCAATTCATTATCAGAATTTGATGTTTAAATTTGAAGTGATTTGCAAAGGTTGGGTGGACATATGATTTGTGTCCACTTTTCAAATTTTGCTAGAATTTAAACATCAAATTCTGATCTCCTTTGCAAAAGGTTGCAGGCAAAGGTTGGGTGGTCATTATCAGAATTATGTTCTTATCTCCATTGCTGTTTGCTGAATTACATCGGAGATAATTTATGGTGTTAATTTGGGATATTTGTGCTAATTATGTTTGATCGCAACTTAACTCGATGTTTCCACTTCAATGCTGCACTTTTCATGCCATGTTATGCGATTTTCAATAACATTTATTTAAAAAATTGATATAGTTGTTTGTGACACTGTTGATATATCTATTAATTTTTTTCTCTCATTGTTGAATATGATGTTACAACTTTTATTCATGATATGATTAATATAATTGCACATACTTTGGAAACCTTTATGCACAATTTACCATGAGGGTTAATGGTCCTAGAAGCAATAGTTGATGATGAGAATGTTGTAACATTGAAGGATGTTTTTATGTGTATCCAATCCATTGTTGAGGAAAGCCCATATCTGAAACTACTTCAGTCTTAGCAAGAGAGATCAAGGGGCTTGATTTAAAGTTGCTGGTGCATTACAGCATGGAACACTCATTGAATATGAGTATTTCGAAGTTGGGAGAACTGGTGGGGTTAACAATGTTGATGATTCCCCAGTGCGAAATTTATGACATGGAGGACAAAGAAGATACAACTGTTTCTCCTCATATGAATCTTGATTATAGAAATATAGCATAAACTTTGTCTTTGATTACTTGAGACAAACCTTCAGCTGCTTGGGGCAATCTTCGAAACTGTTTGATGTTGTGTTAGTTAGAGAGTTTTGTTGCATTGAATGCCTGATTTCTGCTTGGTATCGCTTGGGGCAATTCCTCTTTACCACTTGGGGTCATCCATTGACTGCACAAGGTGATATCACACCAAAAACCTCATTTTGTCCACCATTCAGTTATTGTATTGGGTGTTTACACTTAGCCACTCGTGGTAGATCCACAAATTCTCTAGATAAATAGAAGTTTTTTGAGTAGTATCATGTGAAATTGAGAGCCTTGACTCAAGAGTTGCTAGAGTGCTACATGGTGATGTAATAATCATAGATGGGTGTTGACGTAGTTTGCAATGTTGGTGATCTGACAATCCGGGATTCGTGAGACAATTGTAGGGGACAAGGTGTAACTTGTGCTTACTTGCATGCTTCGTGACATTCTTCAACCTCTCATTGCACTAGCAAAATTTCATCCTATTGACCATCCAACCTTTGCCTGCAACCTTCTAGGTTGTTCCTCCTAGCTGTCTGAGGTGATCTCAGACAGAGGATTCTGTACCATTCATCACATGGTTATTGTTCCAAATCGCATTTTTATTGTTCATAGAGCACACCCAAAAATTGTTGGGGCAATCCTACTATTGTTTGGAGTGATCAACGAATATTGAATTTTGTTGCATACTTTAATTTGGTGTATGGATTCTACTTAAGGAAAAAATACTAGTTGTTTGTATAGGAAAGCTCTCTAATTTTTGTGATAACACTATAAATAAAATTTTTAGGTTTTGGAATTCTTTTATTATGTTTTAATGATCAATCTATTGTTAGTTTTCCTCCTCGAAGCACATTACCATTGGTTTGGGAACTCATTTGCAAACTAGTCTTATTCATGGAATCCTTATGTGGACTAGACCTTGGATTGTTTGTGTTATCCTCTTATTTTTGGTTAGTTATGTGATTTTTTCAATGTCTTTTTCATTCCCCTGTTTCAGATTCCTATGCATTTATGAAACTTGCTTACATTGAAACATCTTTTATGGACGATAATTTTTTCGGTTTCAACTATAGAGTGGAATAACTCTATACTGTTGATAACTCTTTCCAGATGTCATACCATTCATAATATTGTTTATCTCTATGATTAAACCAATTAAAGTTTTGTTTTCAATTTTGGTGATTATCCAAAAAAACAATTTTTAATAGTTTTGATAGGTTTAGTTGATTTGGGTGATGACTTCATTTAAGTTTTTAATATATAATGAAATTTTAGATATTTGTAAATGAATTTTATTTTTTTTAAAAAATCAAAAAATTAATGAAAAAACTAAAGAATTGAAAATCTAAAAAAAATTATTTGTTATTGTCTATTTTAATATAAGTGTGCTATACAAAATGTTAAATAAATTATGTAAGTTAGAATATTAAAATTATTTTTTTAAAAAAATAAAATATAAAAATATTTCAAAATACAATTCCTTTATCGTATCACTTTGAAATAAATTTGCTAATTATTTATTATGAATAAAATTTGAAAACAATCATCCTTTATAAAACTAAGCTTAATAAAATTTCTTAATAAGAAAGCTTCATAAAATTTCATAACCCAATTTAATGTAATGAATAACTCATGACATTTATTTCAAAATCATTCCTTTATTTTTAAGATAAAACCTTGAGCTTCTAATCTTGGTACTCCCAACATGTGGACACTTTATAAAGTGTTAGGTACCTCTGCTTAAACTGAATGTTTCAAATAAGTTACAAGAAAAATAATGAAAGGTGTTGTCTCCATTGAATTTAAATTTAATACTCATGTCAAATTGAACGAGACCAAACTTTGTTTGAAATGAAATGAAACCTGAGTTTCAGCCCAAAACCAGGAGTTTTGGAGTAAACTTGTGAATTCGGTTGTTAGTTGTTTTGGTTTGATTGTGATTGCAAACTTTAATTAATCTGAAACTTCTCTACATGCTAAATCTAAAATTTCTCATAAATACCCAGTTTCTAATTTGCAAAATTAGATTGAATGGTGAACAAATAGCCTTGTTAGGTTTTATATCGTCTAATGTTTCTTTTTGTATTAGAGGGACAAAGAAAAAGTGGGAAGCTCGATTGATCTTGAAATAGAGTGGATTTGATCACGTAGAAGTTTCGAAGTTTAATAAGCTTGTAGAACCCAGATACAGTAACACCTAATGAGTACTGGCTATGTATCTTCATCACCAAATATTGTTTGAAGAGTGCTTTGCTTGCTATAGACACCTAATCATTGTAACCATTTTAATGATGTGACATATGAACATTAAGAAAATATAACAAGCGTGAAATTTCTAAAATTCCATTGGACAAGAAATTACAAAGAACAATGGTGCAAAAATAAAAGATTCCTCAAACCATGCAAGCTAGTACTGTAAAACGAATGTAATGTCCCAAAACCCAAAATTACAAAATTAACCCAATATGATTACGGCTACAAAGATGCTTCTTTGTCATTAAATTTCCTCATATCACTTGGAACAAAATCATAAATTGATTGAAGGGCTAAAATAACATGGGCCAAAATCATGATAAAATAGTCTCCTATCCTTGGACAAGTCAAATGATAGATCTTAATTCACTATAATAAATACATTCAATTAAAAAACATAGTATCAAATTACAATTGCATCATTTCTAACTTCATAAATTTAAAATCCTGATAGAGTTTGAATTATATCCAACTAAAGAAAACCCAAGTGAACTACATATTATGTGCCTGTTTATCTTGGGTGGCAGTGTTTTTATGCCTTCACCAACCTTTTCTTAAACCTTCTCTTAGTTCACTATGTTAACGCTATTGTGTTAAATATTCCGTTATATCAAACAATTTAGCTACCAACTACTTCAGCTATTCTCCATCTCCAAATGAACATGGAAGTGCAAGGAAAAATGATAGCCTACAAAACAAAATGGACAGTTGATGCATGGGAGATTATGTTCATTTGAAATTCATGATGATCTTATTTTATTGTGTTGATATTGAAATTGAATGAAAGGTACGTGTAAGAATGGTTGGCACAAATTGTTCAATGTTGTTTTGCATGATCAGTTGCCCTTGGCATCTCATTCACTACATGTGTTAAGGAATTGTTCATTCAAGATTGAGTTGTCCTGTGAAGATTAAGGCAACGCCTAGAATTTTTTGTACTGAATCTCTAACAATATATGTTGGCCACTTTTTGGCAGCAAGTTAATTTTTCCTGTTTTGCAAGTTATTGGTGTGGTGCAAGCGTACTTTGATTTCAAACTATTTCTCATACACTTGTGATGTGTCATTCTTGTAGCAACTAAAGCTGACGAAATCTTTGCCAAACTGTGTACAAGAGAAAGATGATATTTCACAAGTTTAAATTATCAACTAGGCATAAGAGGCCAAAGCTTTTCCTTATTCATCTTAGTTGGATGATAAATTGGGGTTAAGTAAAGCCCTGCTTAACTTCTAGCAAACCCATCATGCGTAATTCAACCTTATGCTTGTTTACTCATGCACATCCATTATTTCATTTTTGTGCCATTCCCTGCTGTTATATTTATTTCCAATTGAGGCACAAGATGGTCCTTGTGTTTCTTACAGACTTGGTAACATTTGACTTTATCTGCCAATTTTTAAACAAGCAAAGATTGCAAACATGCAGGGGTGATGACATATAGTGGTCTTGAGAGTTGCATCTTAAATAGTTGCTCTTATGATAACGAAAGTGGTAGCAGTGGCATAAGCAGAAGTGATGGCTGTGTGGTGACAGATTCATTGGATGAGGATGCTACTAGCTGTTCATCTAGCAAAGGGGCCTTTGGTTCTTTCTCTTCTCAGTGCTTAGAACCAAGAAAGCAAGAGGAGGATCATTTGCTTGATGAGTGGGAGATCATCCACAGTACTTATCATCCGTATAGCAAAGGAAAAAAACCAATTACTTACACCATTCATCACATGGATGTCCAGGCCATGAAGGAAAGGTTTGCAAAGTTGCTACTTGGAGAAGATCCCTCTGGAGGTACCAAGGGGGTTAGCACTGCTCTGGCACTTTCCAACGCCATCACAAGCCTGTCAGGTTAGAGATGCATAATCCTTCCTAAGTTTGCAAGTATTTTAAAAATAGCTCAGTTCATTTTATAACCAAAATAGATTTGTAGTTATACTAGTCACCCTCTACAAAATTACTAGTTTCAAATGCATACTTAAATTGGTGGTTATTGATTTGAATGATTTTTTATTGGCCATATTTCTTTTTTTTATCCTTTTGAATGATTTCAATCACTAATTTGCTAATTTCTTTCTTGTGAATTGCTTTCCCAATTAATTATTGAAAATGAATCAAATATTGCATGTTATACTCTAATGATTAGTTGAACCATGAAATCCATAGTTCATTCCTAGAGAGAATACTAGTTGCTAGTGCTTGAGTCAACTATTGCTTAATAATATTATCAAAACAAAGATGAATATGTTAAGTTGTTAGATTTGTAGGAGTTAATTAAACATTTCTATTTTTTGTATAATTAATTAGTCAATTTTATGATTTTATTTTTATAATAAATCTGAAATATTTTATCAAGCTTACTGGTTTCTATTGCTAATAAAGGAAATTGCTAATTTGATACTTATTAGTTACTAATTTTGTAGACATTTCTCAACTATTTATTTTTTTACTTAATCATTTGTAATTGAAAGAGAATTTTTTAATTTTCTCTTCCTAAAACCTACATACTATCAGAGCAACGTTGCTCTTTTTCATGATATCCTACAAGGCGATAGTGATCGACGCAAAATAAAACCTCACCATCTCTTTTAGCCCTTTTGGAGTCTGTCACCCTAAAACTTCGATTCTGTGTCATTGGTTTTGCAAACTTTTAGTTGCAAAGTTTCACCATACAATTCATGGTTACAAAACTAAATCAGCAAAATTAATTCCATGGGCTCAATGTGTGAAGCTAACCATCGCCATTAGGGGCAAAATCAGATATTTGATTGGCAAGACTAGTGATAAGAGATCCCAATCTGAAATGATGACAATCTAAGAATTCTCTTGTTATTGTTTAGCTTATCCAATCAGAGATTACACACTTTTTCTTCCTATTATTCAAGACTTGTTGGAAGTTGTTTGTGATTTTTATCCAGATATTGAAAATCCTTCTCAAATATTGGAGTTAAAAACTCCACTTTGGCAATCCAAGCAAAATGGTAATGATTTTATCACTTATTACAATAAATTAGTGATTATGGAAAGAACATGATGAATGTTACAATAATGTATAAGAGTATTCAAATGATTACTTGTTATAAGAAGAGAGAGGGAAACAATAGGGTTTGTGTTTTTAAAAAGCCTTAATCAGAGATTGGATGAGGTTTGAGGCCATGTTCTTGGTAGGAAACCACTATCTTTCATTTGGGAGGTGTTTTATGAAGTGAGACATGGAGGAGGAAAACAATGTTGCACAGCAATGCAATTGTTTCCAACCCAGAAAACAAAAGCTCGACCTTTGTGATTGGAGGTATTGACTTTAAAAATGATGGGTGAAAAGGGTGTGAGCTTTGCAAAAAACCATAGCATTTGAAAAGAGATTTGATGAAAGTTGCATGATAAATCAAAAATCTAGAAGCCACAGTTAAAATGTAATGATCAAGAATATCAAGCCGTTGTTGAAAATTTTCAGGAGTCTTCTATTAACTCAAAGGCAACCCTTTTTACTAAGAAGCAATTAAAGTATCTGTACAAATTATTTTAATCTAAAAAATTGTCCTTAACCTTATCTTGATCTTTGACTCAAAAGAGTAATTCTCTAACTACTTGTTTAAGTGTCATTTGTAATTCTATTTACTTATAGATTATTAATTTAAGTGTATCTGATCTTATGATAGATTGTTTTAAATTCCTTAATTGTTATTATTTGGATTAAATCAATCAAACTTACTTTATTGTTAATTTTTTATGATATTTTTCACATCTCTAATTTGTCTTGTAACTTATTGTTCATCAATAAAATTACATCTAATCATCAATGTAAAGTGAATTTTTACTTTTTTTCATTTGTGAGTTTTAGGAATTGATTACAAGGAGGATGATTGATACTGCTAAGAAAAAAAATGGACTATAATACTTTGAAGATGAACCTAACTAATATAAATATGTGAAAATACTTGTTTCAATTTTGTCATTGTTCTAAAGGATAATAATATTATTTTATGACATTATGAGCTTAGACATTTTAGTTTTTAGTATTTAAAATATTTGTTTCCAAACTTATTTCAAAATAAAAGTCAATTTTTTCAATATGAAGTATGTTTGTTTAAACATTATCTTGTTTCTTTTTTCCCCCTGAATGCTATCAACTAACACACCATTTAACCTGTCAACAGTGATGTCTGGGGTCATTTCAAGCATCGACACTTTTTGGTAACAAAATATATTGTTACTTTTTTTGATGATCATCTAAGATTATCTTGGGTTTATTTGATTAAAAAAAATTTTGAATTGGAAAAAAAATTAAAAAAAAATTATAATCGTTTTATGAAAACAATTTTAGAAATTCATTCAAATTTTAGGAAGTAATAATTGTCACGAATATTTCAAAAAACTTGTAGATCATTTATTCCTCAAAAAATGTATACTTCACCAAAATTCTTATATTGATGGTTCATAATAAAGTGGATTGGCTAAAAGTAAAAAACCCATACATATTGGAAGTAGCTCGAGCTTTGTTTTTTATTGATAATAGCAAAATATCTTTGGGAGGAAGCACTTGTTACTACTACAGATCTTATATATGGGACACAATAGAAATTTAAATTTCGACACACCTATTGATATGTTTTATAAGTTTTATCCAATAAATAGGTTTTCTATTTGACCTTTAAAGATATTTGCTTATACTTCATTTGCTCACGTTCATAGTCGTAGTTATGAAAAACTTGAGCATCATGTTAGAAAATGTGTGTTTGTTAATTATATTGCTAATAAAAAGGAATATAAATGTTTTTATCCTCTTTTCAAAAAAAAATATTTGTTACCATAGATGTTATGATTTGCAAACTACATTCATATTTCATCGATTATCATCAAGGTGGAACTAATTGAAAATCTAGTATATCATGATGATGATTTTCAAATCGAATGTACTTAAAAAAAATCCACAATTCTACCTAGAAATCTATAATTTTTTAAATTAAAAATAAATAGATAGGGTATTTTAAACATAAGAATGCAGGTCTTTGGACTCATCTCATTATTATGACTTCATGATTTTTGACAAGGGAATTACAATATCAAAACTATTTAACATTGTCTATTTGAGACAAAGGAAAAAATAAAAAAAAAAAAAACCTTTTGATCCCTACATTGCCCAAAATATATGATTTTTCCAAGTAATGGCCTTGTCGACTCTAGGCAAAATGTCCACCAGGAAATTTAGCCAAGTACCAAGTCTAAGTCACACAATTTCAGCCTTTCCATTGCATGCTAAAAGGGCGTGTGGTCCTATACTTGATATCCTTCATCATATCATATATTTTACAAAAATCTTTCATATTTCTTTCTTGTTTTATTTTAGAATTTTCTTGTATGTAGATTCCCGATAGTGTGTAAGGTGTTCTAAAAGTTCATGAATGGAAGGAGGCTATTTTTAAAGAGATTTAAGGCTCTTAAGAAGAATAATACATGAGAATTAGTACTTCTATTGAGAGAAAAGATGAATGCAAGATGCCAATGGGTGTTTATTGTGAATGATAAATTTGATGGTTCCTTGGAACATTATAAAGCATAATTGTTTACAAAAGGATTTACTCAAATATATGACATTAATCACTTAGAAACATTTTTTTAATTGCAAAGGTAGATACTATAGGAGTTTTTTTATCTTGATTTGCTAACCTTGATTGACTTCTATATCACATGGATATTAAAAGTGCATTTTTAAATGAAAAGTTGTAAAAAGAAGACCACATAAAGTCGCACCTAGGATTTGATGTTAAATTTGGTACAAAGTGTGTAGATTGAAGAAATGTTTATGAGTTGAAGTAGTTGCTAATAGCTTGGTTTGAGAAATATTTTTTGTCTAACAAAAGTTAGGGATACACTCAATGACAAATTAATTATGCAATGTTTAATAAGCTTTCATTGGATTGTAAAATAGTTATGTTGATTATATATGTGAATACTATCATTCTTATTGGAGATTCTATATTTGAGATGTATTGATTGACAATTTTTCTTTCTTTAATGTTCTAAATAAACGATTTTGGATGCCTAAGATTCTTTTTTAATAAGATTATGAGATCCTAAAAGGGAATTTTTGTCTCCCAACATAAATATGTTCTTGATCTTTTTGAGGAAACTTGGGATGAGTGATTGCAAGCTAGTTGATGTTTTGATTGATCCCAATCAATAGCTTGGGAATGACAATGATAGTGATCTAGACAGCTTGATTCAAAGCTTTTTTTTCTTTAATGTTCTAAATAAATGATTTTGGATCTTTGAGATTCTTTCTTCATATAGAGATTATGAGGTTGAAGTAAAGAATGTCTGTCTTCTAACATAAATATGTTCTTGATTTTCTTAAGAAAATTTTGGATGAGTGATTGCAAGCCAGTGGATATTTCAATTGATTCCAAGCAGTAGTTCAGGGATGACAAGAAAGGTGACCTAGTGAGCACAGCTCAATATCAAAAACTAGTGGAGAAATTGATTTATCTCTCTTATATATGGTTGGATATTGCGTTTACTATAGGCTTTGTAAGGCAATTTGTGTGTTTTCCTTGTGAGAAACGTCGTGAAGCAATTTATTTGGTTCTTTGATTGAAGAGCCCTCCAGGAAAGAGTTTATTTTTTCAAAAGATCCCAGAGCAGAGCATTGAGGGATACATCGATATAGATAGAGTTCGGTCGGTTGTTCACGAGAGATTTATCTCATGATATCGTATTTGTGTTAGAAGAAATCTAGTCAAATAGAGAAGCAAAAAAATAGAATATAATTGCAAAGAATAATGCTAAAGTGGAATGCACAACTATGGCTAATGAAATATATGAGATGTTATGGGTAAAAAATTTTTCAAAATGCTAAAGATGCCTGTGAAACTATATTGTGATAACAAAGCTATTATCAGTATTGCACACTATCCAATTCTGCATAACCGTACAATGCATATGGAGATTGATAGATGCTTTATAGATGAGAAAATTGATTGTTGAGTTATTTGCAGATTTTTGTTTTCTACCATGCAACTAATAGTCGATATCCTCACTAAAGGTTTGTTTAGCTCTAATTTTGAACTTTTTATGTTGATATTTATGCACCAGCTTGAGGGAGGTAATTTGTTGGATATGTAGGAGTTACTTAGATAATTCTAGGATTTTTTATTTTTTATAAATAAATTTGGAATTCTTAGTTAGATTTAATACTTTTTATTTTTAAGAAAAAAATTAGTAATTTGACATCTATTAGTTTCTAATTTTGTAGGTAATTTTGTAATTATTTATTTTTGTATTTAGTTCTTTATAATTGAAGAAAAATTTATTATTTTTTCCTTGTCAGAACCTATCTATTTAAATACTTTGAGAGATCCTTAGATTAGTTTCACATTGAATAATTAGACTAGCATACAAATAGAACAATATAGGTCATATTTATGGGTTTAACCTCTTGCAAATTGATTTGATCATTACTAATCCTGAACTAAAGATTAGACATTTAATATTTTTCAGAGTGATTGCATTATATTTTAATAGATTTTGGGCTCTAACCTGTTTTTTTTAATTTCATGGTTGAATAAAAATGACCGTTGTTGGATGTAGTAAAGCCTTATTAAACTTTGGTTCTCACCACCAAATTGGAATGCTACTTCCAATAGTATTACCTCATACCCTAATTTTGTCTAGGCAACCTTATCGAGAACTTAAGATCGAGCCTTCTACTTTATCCTCGCACACTTTTTTCAGTGTTTTCCTTTAACTAGTTTAGTTTGGATGATTGCACATTTTCAAGAAGCTTCAGTTGATTTCAATTTGTGAATTTACCTATGTATCTATATGTTAAAACTTGTCCTAAAATATCACCAAGGTATATATATGATGAACTGGAAACAGTTTTGGATACAAAAGCAATATATATGTTAAAACTTTTGCTAAAGAAAACATTTTGTGAGGAATACATACATATGATGAGCTCGAAATAGCTTAGGATACAAAAGCAATATAATATCCATCTGATCCCCAAATCACTATTTGTTGAGCACTTAATTGTATTCATTCTTGATCTCTCAAATTACTTAGTATCTGTATTTGGGGAACTCTGGAAACTGGAGCCTTTGTCTGAAGAAAGAAAGAACAGATGGCACAAAGAAATGGACTGGTTGCTTTCTCCAACGAATTATATGGTGGAGCTGGTGCCCGCAAAGCAACATGGGTCCAATGGAAGTATGTTAGAAGTAAGAATCTTCAGTCTAAATTCACCTTAACATCTGCATAAAACCTAATATATTTCTTTCCCGACCTAATCCCTTTTCTCTTTACTGCAGATCATGACCCCCAAAGTCCGGTCAGACATCAATCTCAATCTTCCTGCCCTTCGAAAACTAGATTCCATACTTATTGTGAGCATGAGCCCTAGCTTATAAAACATCTTTTCTTTTTCGTACTTGCTTCATTGAGAAATTTCAAAATTTTGTGCATCCAATTGATGTTATCTGTTGGATGAAAAACCAAAAATGGATGTTATCCCTGCAGGATGTTTTAGATTCAATGGTAGGGACAGAGTTCTGGTATGTGGAAGATGGTAGCAAAGATGAAGGCAGAAGCAAAGGCAATGGCCTCAAGCCATGCAAGAGGTGGTGGCTTCCGTCTCCCAGAGTTCCAGAATATGGACTGTCACCTTGTCAAAGGAAAGGGCTTGGCATCCGAGCAAAGCTTGTGAATCAGGTACTAAAGGCTGCCAAGTCCATCAATGAACAAGTATTACTTCAAATGCCCATACCTGAGTCTGTTAAAGATGCCCTTCCAAAGGTATGTTCATTATGTATCTTCCTCGATTGATGCCTTCGTAGCACGAGCAATGAACTAGTATTTCTTGGCAGTCGGGGAAGGCGAGCTTAGGCGCAGACCTCTACCGAGTGGTCACCACAGCTCCTTGCTCCATTGAGGAAATCTTACCTTTGCTGGATTTAGACAATGAACCTGGAGTTCTTCAAACCTTAAACCGTTTGGAAGGTGCCATTTTTGCTTGGAAGCAGAAGATTTCCGAGGAAGAAATAAAAAAGACTCCAATCCGCTACGCTTCCTGGTACTTCTCAAGCGATGGGGGTTCTGAGGCGGCAAAGATGGAGCTCTGGCTTGAAAGAGCAGAAATGGTTGTCCGGCTCCTGAAGGCCAGATTCCCAAACTTACCACACTCGTTTATAGATGTCACCAAGGTTCAGTACAACAAGGTTGTCCTCTAAAACATTTCTGCAGCATTGGTATTATTGTTTGCTGAGTTGAGATTGAGTTGCCTAACTTTGTGTAGGATGTGGGGTATTCCATAATAGAAGCTTACTCGAGAGTACTTGTGAACCTAGCTTTCAGCATACTTTCAAGGATGGGTGACATCATGCAAGAGGATGACTTGAAGAAGCCGACGACACCCATTGCCACGCTCAAGTTTGATTTATTCTCTGATGTGTATCTCGCCGGAAACACCGCGACGGCAACCGGTAATATCCGGCGCTCCCTTATTGCTCAGATGAACAGTGTTGATGGACGATGCCATGTTGATGGGAACGCCAAGAAGCATAGCCTTCTCCTATGGAAGTGAGGTTTGCACTTGCTTTCCTTCTTCTTCTGAGAAATGGAGGAATTTAATGGGCAGATGTTTATTGATGTATAGTTAGAGGATTTACTGGCTCTTGGCTAACATATAACAACATATCTCTTAATTTCAAGAAAATTATATTTGAATGTAGATTTAGATATATTATGGTAGCTGCAGATTGGGGATTGTGTTCGAGGTTTGTGACATTGTTGTCTTAATTCAAGGGAGAAATGTCTAAGGAAACTTTGAGCCCACTTCGTGTACTTCAAAAGTGAAAGCAATGTTCACATAGAACCACTCTAAAACACCTTCAAACATACAATACTATAGAGAACCTCAGTTGCCAAGGCTTGAACAACCTACCTTGGGTCCAAGGGATTTACTTGGAATTTAGTAAAAGCCAATGGTCTTCTTAAATTTCTTGAGTTTGATAGAAATTATCTTACAAAAATGGTGATTGTTTAATTTATGATAAATTTCATTATGATTTGATTGCTTATTATTTTGATAATTTGAGGATTCATTCATATGAGTCAAATGACAATCGAATTCTTAAACTTTGTTAATGTGCTTATTTGACACTTGATCATTTTGACTAGTTAGTCTCATGCTAGAATTGATTAATTAGTTCACTTTGAAGATATCAACCGTAATCAGAATATTCTAGAACAATCATAATATCCTTCTAAATGAATATAAATCATACAATGTTAAAGCACTTATATGATCACAATTTTTAAACATAATTATAATACAAATACAATGAGAACAAATGTGTTTATAAATTATAATAACCATTAATATTATAATCCTCTCTTGATGTTATACAATTTCTATATTTCTTTAATTGTGATTTATTAATGTTTTATTGGTAGAAGACATAATTATTAGGAACCTATAGTGAACTACTTTAGTGATAGAAATTAGTTTTTTGTTTACAATAATCACTTTTGGGTGGTGGGAGTGTTATGAAGTTGTTTATGGAGAGATTTTTTGCTTGTCATATGTCATATTGGACTAAAGGGACTATTGATTAAACCAATGTAAATAATGGTGGATGAGAACATAAGAGAAGTTAGGTCATTAGTGTAGAATATAAAGGTGGATGTTTTAGAGAGAAAAGTGGTTGGTGAGATTTTAAGTTATTTTAACTTAAGATGAGACAAAATGTTGAACTACACTGTTATAATATTAAGATATTTTTCTATTTAAAATTTTGAAATTAATGTAAAAAATAATTATTTGAAGTGCTCACAAAGAACAAAAACTAGACATAATGCGGTTTTTAATTGAAATAAAAATACAAAACATTTCTGGTAACGCAGCGCCACTCGAGCATCATGTTCCTCCTCTCGATTCGTCTCCCTGCCTCTCCTCCTCTTCTCCACTTTCAGTTCTCGAGCTTTGCAACAAACTCGGAACTTAAACTCATCCGTACTGCTTCCTCGTTGAGATGCACAATACCCATGTACGCTCCAGTGGTGGTGGGTCGCCGTCTATCATCTTCGTTTGTCTGTTGCTCGTCGAATTGCACTGGCAAGATTCCGAGGCCTTTTTGCTCTCCTTCTCCTCTCTTCCCGGAGGCATCAAGCCGTGTCATGGCGCTACTCTTCCGTCTGGTCGCCTGCGCCGTCTTGTTCGCCGGTTTCCGTGCTCCAGCCTTTGCTGTCTGTCTTGCCTCCGTTCTTCCAACCATTGCCGCTGTAGAGTCAGGTCCAGTATACCTAGCAGTTAAACAAGGCCGCTCCCTGTCACGAATCTTCTTTGAATATGGTTTAATTAATGTCTCCGTGATTGAAGAAAATGAGAACAAATGTTCAACTTTTCAGATATTCCATCCACGGAGAGCCCGGGCTCTGCTGCTGATGGAGTGGAGGATGAGGAGTTGAGGGCTGCCTTTGAGCAATGGAAGTCAAAAATTTTTGCCCTGACGGTACCTCTGCGGATAATTGCACTTCAGGGATCGATGCCACCCTTTTGGATCAAGGTTTTTCCACATTGCAGTTCCTTTTTCAGTTCCTTTTGACTAGTAAAGATGATACTTTGAACAGAGTGCGATCTGACAATTTATTACGTTGCTTTTGTGTTCACATAGGAATTCGTTCAAACACAGGGAAAGAGGTTGAAGATGAATATCGTGCTGCGTAGCAGCCTCGAATCAATCTATTCTGAGCTGAATTTGGCTTTGGATAAGGGATTTTTGCATCCCAAGTCTGCCATGGCTGCTGATCTAGTTTCTTTGGGGGACTCTTGGCTCGGCAATGCTATTCAGAGGGGTTTAATTGAATGTATTCCAAATATAGAAGAACAGGACTGGTTTATGTCTTTAGGCAACAAATGGAAGGTGAGATCCAAAAATGAGCAATAGTTTTTTTTTTTTATTTTGTTAATACTAATAGAAAACAATTCAAGAAACTGTCAGATAAATTTTTAGCATGTCTTTTTTCATTTTAATGCTGTCTTCGGTTGTTGATGCCCAAAATGTCTTCACAAGATGAGCACCATCTACAGTGCAATTGATGAAAACTCTTGGTCATTTTCTCTTTTATTTTATGAGTAAGTAATATTAGTTTCATTTTGTTGGGTAAAAGTTTAGTTTTGTATAGGAGAAACTAAAAGAACTTCATTAAAAAAAACAACTAGGCTTGATTCTACTATGTAGAGTCGGTTATATGGAATCCTTCAACTTTGTTGTGTTCTTTATATGGACAATTCTTTTGTAATATATTAGTATGTCAATTACTTTATAATATTAGTCTGATATTATGCTTTTTTGTATACTTTTTCCCTCATTTACAAGAAAAAAAAAACGATATAGCTAATATCTTCTAACAAGGGCATTAAGTGGTCAATATTTATTAGTTCGTCTAAGAAAACTCCTTTTAAGCTTATTCTTAATCGATGTTATACCAACTTTCTCTAATCTCCTTATTTTTGTTTTGAATTTTTCCCTCATTTGTGTTGTGCTTATTTACTTGTATTAATGAAAAGCTTTTCAAACTTGCATGATTGATTATCCATTGGAATAGAATCTCAATTGATTGTTATTAAACCAAAGATTGAAGCCAATCTAATTTTTGAAATGATTTTGATAGAACCACATCACCTTGTGATCCATTATCACATCATTACAACTAAAGTTGTGGAAAATTTTTTCACTGTTCCAAATTTTAGATCATGAGAATAGCATCAAACCATCAAGGGAGATGTGTGGATATTGAGCACTCACTATCCTCAACCTGTTAAGAGATGGCAAGAGTATATTGAGCCCTCATTTGGCTTGGGACAATAGGAATTATGATGTGGCTATCGAGCTTACATCCATCAAAAGGCGAGACTAGCTATTTTGAGGGAACCATTCATCTCTAGGAGACCCTTGTTTAGTGAAAAAGGATCTTTTGAGGAAGTTCACCATTCCAATCATCACTTTAATTGTCACATCAGACATTTAAAGCCATTCTTGACATCTGCAATGGCATTGTTAACTAATATAATGCTATAGAAATCAAAGTAGCCACCCTTAAGGATTGTAACAACCTATTGGGGTGATATGCGTCTAAAAACTGACTCAGCAAGCTTTCCATTGTCTCACATTGCCTACAAATAAGAAGTTAAGAATAAACTTCACTTTTTTCAATTCTAGGGTCACTTAAGCCATGACCTATTTTTAAAAGCACCTTTTGTCCATTTGTGTTCATTTTCCTCATCCAACACCTATTTTCATGACTTTAAACCTTAATTATCCTAAAGGCATAGAAAATAGCATACTCATCCTCTCTTGGAGTAATTGAGTTTTTAGTGTTTTTTTCACTATTCTAAATGCTCCTTCATTAGAATGAGATTTTATTCTCACATCATTCTTTACTTTAAGGTCTTAAGCATGGCATCGACATTTTTTTAGTATAGTTTATGTGAAGCAGGTAAACTAAAAATGATAATCCACTCTTGTGTGTGTTAGGCATCCATCTCTACCATCACTTTATCTTTAATAGAAAACATGACTAAAAGAACCAGGACATGTTGAAACTTATCCTAAGGTTGGGGCTTCCTCTAACCCTGTCTTATAAGTTCACCAATAATGGTGATTTTTGTTAAGACAATGATTACTCTTTTATGTATGATAATAGATCGGCTTGAATTATATTTCATTTGCCCTCAAGGGCCCTCTTAGCCCCAATGCATGACTTGACAACCATTTTGGTTTTGTAGCTACTTCAAGCATCTTGGTTGTGGGCTTTTCTATGGCCTATATTCCAATCTTAGCAGGAAACCCACACCTTTGCTTTGGTAATTGTCAAATTTGAAATACCACCTCCAGCGAGCCGTACTCCTACTCAATTGTCATCGTTTATTGCTATTTCTGTTTACAATTACTCTTCTTGAGCCTATTCTTCCTCTTTGTGACTTTGATTGTTGTTCTTTCTCATACCTTGTAGAGGATGGATTAGAGGGCCTTAACCAACCAATCAAACCAAAGTTTTTACACTCGTTGATGCAAAGGATATCAACCTATTTTCAATGACGTTGCATTACCACTAGTGGAAGAAACTCTTGTTGTCCCATCACTTGCAAAGTGAGATAAGTTTAAGAATAGGATATTTCACCCTTTGGCAATCCTTATGATGAAAAAATGGCAAAAATGGTCCATATTTTCAATACTAATGTCAAAAGATTGCTAGCCAACACATGAAGCTCAACAAACATGTTCTTCTTGGATTCCTTCAAAAACATGGATATGTTGAAACCAATCTATCCATTGTGTGAGAAATTTTTTCAACTTCTCCTATGATACAATAGGGCTAGAAGTATGTAACAATCACTTACATTTGGAAATGATGGTTGGTTGTGCCAATGACAATTTTACACCTACAATGTGTATTAAGAATATCAACCTTGTATAGGTTCAAAATCGTGGCATTGACAACCCATCTCTTCATCAAATTTCATATACTTGGCATTGTGCTTATTTGGGAAGATTTGTTGTATTTTAGAAAGTATAACTTGAACATTATGAAGAGCCTTGATAGCCTCTTGGAAGAAATAATTTGTCCTGGACAAAAGTATTGCTCGACTAGTTGCAAATGTGTTGACTATACCTATCAAAGATCTTGTTTTTATTGTTGTAAAACAAAGATAATGTTTACTTTACTTATCCTTTGTAAAGATATTGCCAACACTAAGATATATTGAAAGTGTTAGATTCATGAATATCTTTATCTACACTTTGTAGAAATGAAGAAACCAATCAAAGTTCCTTATCATTCTTGCTTGGGGCATGGACTTTCTTGCTTCATTCTCCATTTCTTTTTGACAACTTGAAGCAATTATTGTGCTCTTGGATTATTTCTCAAAATCGATTGAAGCCAAAACAATTTTA
The DNA here is from genome assembly GCA_023846275.1 of Vanilla planifolia. NCBI lineage: Eukaryota > Viridiplantae > Streptophyta > Magnoliopsida > Asparagales > Orchidaceae > Vanilla > Vanilla planifolia. The sequence continues at coordinate 18,453,658 of CM043871.1, read as the reverse complement.
TTATGGTCAATTTTCCTACTAATTTGGGATATTATGCATTTTAGTGGCAAAAAAATATCCTAATATTCTCTACTAAAGATTTTCAAATCTGTTGTTGTTTTTTTGTTTACCACTTCAAGTATGTGATTGTGGCTCATTATTGAAAAACTGATCAAGTAGCTAACAAGAATCTCCTAAAAACCATCAAACCCTAGATATATTATGCCAATTCAAACCATCCAACCCTTATAGTTTAGCAATTATTTAATTCACTTGCCCTCATTGAACTCTTGAAGAAAATGAGCAAGCCCAATGTCTCAAGTTGGATCTCCTTGAAGAGCAAAGGCTACTCGCATTGGTGAGACAACCATATAGAGAGGAGCTTAGGAAAATGCTAAAAGCAACCTATCAAGGTTGAGGACATTGTTCTCAATTAATGTGAGACTTGACATTGGTATTAGTACATTGATAAGCTAGCCTTAAATTAGGAAGTAACTTATGTTATTAAAACACCAGTTAAGCGAAATACATACAGCTATATATCGAAGATGAGGAAGTGATAAGTTATGTGGTTCTTTACAAAATTTTCCAACATCTCAGAACTAAGATCATATGTTGGGACCTAAAGAACATAACTTACCTATTTTGCTTGATTTGTGTTCTTTACAAAATTTATGTATATCCTTTTTTATAAATCTTATCATTCATTTTTCCATAGAATTGTATTAGATTGTGTCATTACACTTTAATCGTAGATGTATCCTTATAAGTAATCTAGCTCATCTCTCTAAAAGCTTTTAGATATACCCCTCTTGTGGCCTTGTGACAAAACTCTTAACTAAGGCTAACTTTGGGGCATGATGTTCTTAATCTTACATGTCAAACTCAGTTGCACGACCACCTATTGCAACACCTGAAGGCATCAAACAACAAAAGGACCATTTACACACATCCACATGGCTCAAGCCTATGCCTCTTTTGAGTGGGGGAATTCCCTTAATTCTTGAAACTCTCTTGGTTGATATCTATGTCTATCCCATGTGAATTAGCCAACAATAACTTTGTGAGTATCATCCGATTCATTCATTTGTCATTCAAATGTAATTTATCACAACTGCTTAAGCCAAGAGTTGTTTTATCAACTCTTCAAATGGGAAACAATAACTTTGGACACGAGTTAATTGAAAGGGAATTTATATGTTAGTTCCAATCAAGTAGGCCAACTGCAATGAATAGAGCCGTGTGAGTACACCTACAGTTATTAATAATGTGAACCATCTTGTGCATTCACAAACCATTGAACTTATGGTAACATTGAGTTCTACTTGAGATGTAAGACATAAGACAATGAGTATATCAACAAATTCCAACAATGTGAACTATTTTGTGCATTCACAAGTTGGTGACCTCATGGTCACAACCACTTCTACTTGAGATGTAGAAGTAAAACACAAAACTCAGATGCCACTTATGTTAGGAAAGAACCTTTTTGAAGCTTTGGCTTAATATGCCACTCCTTTTCTAACTTGGTCTCTTAATGCGCCAACTCCAAATATTTGGAAGTCACATGAACTCTTCTTATTGGGTCGTTTAACTAGAGATAGTTTTAGGTTGTTTGATACAATGGTCTTAATCTTTACTTTCTAGTTTTATTAGTGCACTACTTAGAGACATTGTTATGTCTCATAATGCACTTGTCATTTAAATGAGTAGTTTAAGAGCAATACTCTTTAGTTAAGAGCATTATCTTGAGTCGAGGGTAGTATTCTCGAGACTCAAGATTTGCATGTATGTGTTGAATGTCATGGTCGAGGACTGCTCGACATAAGGTATGCTCTTCCTCCTCTCAAATGACTTGCTTTGTTGTCTTGAAATGAAAGAACCAAACAAATTAGTATTTGATTTGCATCATATGTTGACATTTATTTATCTTTTTTAAGTTATTGAGCATACATATATCTTTTATTGAATAACTCATGTCTTAAATAAATTTTATCCACTCTCAAACCCTTGGCATAAATCAAACTTCTCAACTAAACAAGTAAGCATTCAAATGTAAAGAATTGTTATTGTAAAGGAAACTTATATTTGTTTATTGGCTTCATCTTGTCAAGGTCTTTTTAAGGTAAGCTTAGATTTAGTATTGGAAGTTTCTTGTAGCTTGAAACTCCATAACTTGTTATTTGCTAAATAAGTTTTCCTGAACATGAAAAATATTTACTCTGATCAAGTTTTTGATTGACCAAAAGTGGTAGATATAGTATTAACTTTATTTTTAATCTTCTCCGTCTTGGTATAGAAGAACTCTTTCAAGATGAGTGAGGGATGAGGTTGAGAAAGGTATATTGAAGGAACAGTCATTCCCCTTATGGTTTTTGAGGAGGTCAATGTATTAAATATTTAGCTTGTTCACTTCTTTTCATATTTGCCACTTTCATATCTCAAAGAAGTCTATTGCTCTTATTGACTTATTCTTCCTAAGTGTTAATGAAGGGCTGTTCTTGAAAATATGCAATTTCATTCTTCAACTGTGCATTTTGGATTAAGCATTTTAGAGTTTAGTTAAAGTCATTTTGTTAAAAGAGATCTAATAAACAAAGAGTATGTGATCATGTCCTATTTAATAGTGCAAAAGTAATGCATCAAGCTAAGTCTATAAAAATAATTATCTTAGGTTATGGAGTATACATATATCTTTTATTGAATATCTATTTTTTGAAATAAGTTATATCTTTACTTAATCCCTCAATATGGATCAAACTTCTTGACTTGGCAAAAATTTAGATCAAAAGAGTGCAATGAAATCATAGTTGCACATAAGACAGCTTGTGCTCGTTCTTTCTTTTTATAAAAAGGGTGAATGGAGAATCAGTTATGAACGTCTTTTGTAGCTTAAAACTCCTCTACTTAGCTCTTAGCTTGCTATTTGTTAAATATGTAAGTTTCCTTGAACATGAAAAATATCCACTCCGATGGAGTTTTTGATTGACCAAAAGTGATAGATATAATATTAACTTCTTTTTTAATCCTCTCTATCTAGGTATAGAAAAACTCTTCCTTCTTTGTCTTCACCTCCTTTCTCTCCTGGAATCAAAATTCATCATCAGACTAGGCAAAAGTAGGAGGATGAGAGAGGTACATTGAAGGAACAATTAAATATCTGTCATTCCCCTTATGTTATTTGAGGATGTCAATGTATTAGACATTCAGTTTGTTTACTCATTTTCTCATTTTGATCTCCACCTCATATTTGCCACTTTCATATCTCAAACAAGCTTTTTACTCAATGACTTATTCATCCTAAGAATCAATGAGATACTTTTGTCAAGATATATAATTTCATTCTTCGACTATGCGATTTTGAAGTAGGCACTTTGGAGTTTGGTTAAAGTCATTGTGTCAAAGGAGGTCTAGTAAACAAAGAGAATGAGATCATGTCCTATTTAATAGAGCAAAAGTAATGCATCAAGCTAAGCCTATTAACAAACAATTCTCTTAGGTTATGGAATATACATGTATCTTCCATTGAATATCTAGTTTCTAAAATAAGTTATGTCTGTGCTTAATCTCTAAACATGGACCAAACTTCTTGACTTGACAAACAATCAGTTCAAAAGAATGCAAAGAAACCATGATTGCACATAAGACAGCTTGTGCACATTCTTTCCTTTTTATAAAAAGGGTGAATGGAGAATTACAACATAACACTAGGTTATTTGAAGAACTCCAACTCGTGTCTAATCTATTGAAAGCTCTTCTCAGTGAACAATTTATTCACGAGGGAAGCTTTTATTTTTCTTGGCTTCACCTTCTCAAGCTAGTTTAAAGATATCCCCAAATTTATTAATCAAAGTCCTTATAGTTTGGAACCTTTTTACTTAGCTCATAATCTGTTATTTGTTAAATAGATAGGTTTTTTTTAACATAGGAAACATATCCATTGTAGTAGGACTTAGTGAAAGGGATAGATACATTATTGAATTCCTTTTAAATCCTCTCCATCCTTTGTTTACATCCATCATCATTGTTTTAATTGCACTAAAGCTTTTATCAGGTCCACTTGAGCAGGAACATGAAGGGGGAGCTGGATCCTTCTGGTAACATTTGGGGGGTTCCATATCGATGGGGAACTATGGTAATAGCATACAAGAAGTGTAAATTCAACAAGCATAATTTGGCCCCAATTAAGGTACAACTCTCTCCTTTCTGTTTTAAGTTGCCTAAAACATTTCCCATGAATCTTTCCTGCAATTTAGTATACTACAGATCATCTTTATTTATATTTTCATCTCTGCTTGTATGTTCTTTTACTTCAACATTTTCAAATTTGTTATCATATCAATTTTCTTTTAGTTGTGATCATTGATTTGACGCATAAGAATGAGTGCAGGATTGGGATGACCTATGGAGGCCAGAACTTACTGGAAAGATTTCAATGATAGATTCTCCAAGGGAGGTTCTTGGAGCTGTTTTGAAGCGTATGGGAGCATCATACAATACTAAGGACATTGACTTGCAAGTTACTGGAGGGAGAAAGAGTGTATTGGACAACTTGAAATCACTTCAAAGACAGGTATCATTTGAATAGATCTGATATAGTCATAGATATGAAGTTGTAGTGTGTAGACTCTTCTGGAAATAGCCTACAGGGGAAGATGAGTATCTGATGGTTCAGTGCTGATTTGTTGTACTGTAGTACTGATGCATTCTTCTTCTTCTTCTTCTTTCTTTATCTTTATATTCTTCTTTCAGGTGCGTCTTTTTGATAGTATGCATTATTTGAAGTCATTTGGAGCAGGAGATGTTTGGGTTGCAGTAGGCTGGAGCAGTGATGTCATCCCTCAAGCGAAGCGCATGTCGAATGTTGCTGTGGTTGTTCCAAAGTCTGGCACAAGCATCTGGTCTGACCTTTGGGTATCTTCTCCTCTGATGAATTCAGCAATTGCCATTCAAATTTGTTTTAACCTTCTTCTAAAATGCAGTTTCTTCTCCCATAATTAATTGGCTTAGTCTTTAATTCCTTTTCTCCCTATTTCAGACAATACCAGCTGCAACAAAGTTCAACAATGATCGAATTGGTGGAAGAATAAGGGGACCATCTCCTTTGGTGCATCAATGGATGGAATTCTGTCTTCAGAGTTCCAGAGCTCTACCATTCCAACAAGAAGTAATCCCTGGGGCTTCTCCCCTTTCTTTACACCAAAACCCAGTTGAAGGACCTCTTCGGCATGCACAAGGTGAACCCAAGTTGGATTCCAATCTTTTATGTGGGATACCTCCACCGGAAATCTTAGAAAAATGTGAGTTTCTGGAGCCTCTGTCTCAGCAGGCCATGGAGGATTACAAATGGCTCATATCATCCATGGAGAAACCTCATGATGGTCACTTCAGTCGCATTAACAGGTTTCTACGGCAAAAGCTTCTCGGTGGCTGAAGTAAATTAACATGAATTCAGAAGAGTGGAGGAAGAATGTTGTGGGCCAAAAAGAGAGCTATGAATTTATTTTTGAATCCTTCAACGAGAAGATGATCTGTTGCGTATTGTTGTCTACATGGTAAAACAGCCTAATTGTTCTTCTTCAAGTAATTGTTGATGCCCCTCGCCAAGTTGACGACTTCGGAGAACTCGCTGTCTTCTTTGTTGAGCAGCGAAGCGACTCCGGGCCTCGCCGTGAAAGTCTCCTCGCACTTAGCCGGCACCTGGAAGACCCCGTTTAGCAGCTTCTCGGCGGTAGCGTAGTCGCGGCTGGAGGTGGCATTCGATGCCTGGCGTATGTTGGCGTATGATCCGACGTAGTAGTCCCGGCAGAGGTTCAGGCAGCTGAGTAAGAAGGAGTCGCTGACGTTTGCGAAGTAGGTTATAATTACGGAGTTGACGCCGGTGGCGTTGGCCAGGGCGATGTCGTCGGCGATGACGGCCAGGCCGTGGTCGTCGGCGGTGCGGCTTCGGGGGTCGGAGCCGAGCACGGAGATGCAGTAGTCCGGCGTGACGTAGCCTCCGCCGAGAGAGTTGCAGATGCCTTCCGGTCCGGTGGCGGAGGCGGCGGAGAGGATGGTGAGGAGGAGGAGGAGGAGGCCGATGTTCTATTGATTTCTCGCGCCATCTTCGTGTCGTCATGGGTTGAGATCGCATGGATTTATATGCGGTGATTAGGAATATTTGCAAATTTAATGCATATATTTAAAACAAGTAATTTATTATTTTATTCCTTAAATATATTCAATTTGTGGCGCGATAGAAAGGAAAGCACAGGCCAGAGCTTCGGTGTCATTCCCAATTCGGACATATTTACTACATTAGAACGTTAGTTAAATATTAATTATAATTTTAAAAATGTTATTATTAAATAGTATTTAAAGTATATATTTATTACATATATTATTGATAGATATTCTAGAAATATTAATGTTTAAAAAATGATTAATATAATCTTTCACTTTTTATAAAAAAAAAAAAAAATTTTAATATTGTTTCCAAATTTGTTTATTTTAAGTTAAGATGTTTTTGAAATTTTGAAAGGAAAAATATATTTTAATTATTGTCATTGATTCTCTTAGTTACTTGATAAGAGATAGATATTGTCATGAAGTCCATAAAATAGAGATATTTCTTAGTTATTTGTGTTTGTAGTGTTTATTTGTTTAAATTGGCTTGTGTATATAAATATTATTTTTATCTTTTTTTAATTTTTTTTTATTGTTTACTTCATTTTCTTAGTGTTTAATATTTTCATCATTTTGTTTTGATCTATGGATTCATACTATAAGCAATATAAACGTTTTTTATAAAATAAAAACAAAGACTTGATATTTAAGAATTTTATTTTTCAATCATTTAAATTTTGGGGCATAATCTTATGATGGCAAATTAGGTGTAGGATGGTCTTACTTCTCTTTCTCTTATTCTCTCTTATAATGTTTTGGCTTTTAACATATTTCTTGTTATCTCTCAATATAAGAATATAGTTTTACAAACAAATTAATAATAAACATTATGTCATGTATGATAAAACATATCAAATAATAATTTAAACTAATTTTATGGGTCATATTTACTTTTTCTTTTAGTTTAGTATATTTAAATTTTGTTTGAATTTAAATGAGTAATATATAAGACTATTATTATGCTTTCATCTTTTTTTTTATATATTTTTATTTTATAATTTTTTATTAAGAATAATATTTTAGTCTTTTTATTTTTGACTCTTCATTTTGTTTTGTAACATTATAAATATGTTATTATGAAATGTAGAAAAAATTATAATTTTTTATTGTTTTTGCCTCTTTAACACACATTAAAGTTTTTCGTTATAAATAGTATATACTGTTGGATCATTATTACTCGTCATTGTCATTTCCATCCTAAATAATATTGTAGGATTTTATCTTATTTTCTTTGTTATTAATTTGGCATAAAAGTATTCTTCGTAATGTTCTAACTTTCACAATGATTTACTATCATTACTAGGATCTTGCCGCCATCGACTAATCTTACCTCAATTCTACCTAAGTTTAGTGCCTTCAGCCCCACTAAAATTGTTGTCAATCCTCACCACCTCTCCAATCTTGCACTCCATTTTCTCAAACAACCAACATTTCCCTTCGATTGCTCTTAGGTTCTTCACTATCATCTACTGTCAACAACTCGCACTAATTTTACTCCACTTATGCAAATAACATCATGCATCATCCTCTTACCCATCATCCATGCCTCTACATTCATCTGAGCGAGTTTACCTCCAGCCTACACAACATTAGTGTCGAAGTTTATTGGCTCCACCTATGAAGCTATTTTCCCTGGCCTTAATCTCCCAATTTAGCTTCTTTCCTCTAAGCCTAGTATCAAACCATCTTATCTAAACATGAATTGTTCTAAACCTCTAGTTTATTTCAAGTTAGTTTGGGAAAAATTTTGAAAGTTCTTTTTAATAACTTCTTTGTCAGATTTTGTGCCTCTAGTAATGATAGTTTGTCTTATATTTACAACATAATGACCTAGAGTTAAGATAAAAAAAATTAATTCAAATGCTATGTAACAAATATAAAGATTTGGTAGTAATCATCTCCATAAAAGAGATTTCTTAAATTGTGATGCTTATTAAATTTTGTTATATTTAAAAGCCTAGTAATAATCTTATGTTAATCTATCTTACAAATTCATAAACTACAAAAGCATTCTATTTTAATTTCATTAACTTATCCAAAATAAATCAATAGTTTTTTATGCTTGTGTTAAATTTTCAAAGAGATTGGATAACTCTATTAATTTTTTTTATCATTCTTAATTAATTTTTTTTTTTTAAAATACCCAATATATTCTTTAAGAAATATTATTTAATTAATTTAATTATAGATGTATCCATTTATTTATATTATTAGTGTATTTAAATAATATATAAAATTAGATTTATTACGATATTTTTATCATGTATCATAAACATAACCAAATGAAAACTTAATAATTTATTAAGAATAAAATTAATGTATAAAATATTACTACATATTAAAAATTAGATAAGTTACAAACTATAATATATTTATTATTAGTAGATGAAACGTTATCATGCACATCACAAATTCTTAGATATCATGATAAGATATTATATAAATAATTACATATATATTGAGATAAAATAATTTTATTGTAATGAAATATTTGAATACATTTAACTCAACTAGTAAAGATATTTCAAATATGAATATCCATGAATTTCAAATTTAAATCATTAGGCTCGTCTACAAGGGCATATGAGATAATTACTTATCTTAGTTTGTCATTTCATCTTGAACTAAAATAATTAAGGATACTATTGAAAATAATATTCATAATGAAATTGAAATTTGTGATAGGTGTGAGAAGATTATGGATAAAAGCTATCAATATAAGCCTAATTTAAAATGTTATAGTTCTAGCAATATATTAAAAGATGACATTTAAAAGTATTTCTTCAAGTAAGAAGAAGTTATTCGCTTTTGCTACTGAGGTGAAAAGGAGTTTAATTTAAAAAATATGAAATCTATATTGATAAAAAATATTAAAATATTATTTACAAGAAATTGAATACATTATTGATGATAAAAAATGTAGAAGAAAAGAAATAGATTTAAAAAAAATAAACTAATAAGCTTAATCTTAAGAATTTTGAAAATATTTTAGATATATTTAAATATACTAATAGTTTTTTCTATTTTTATTTAAAAAATATTTTTATTATATACTTAATTTAATTAGATAATATGCTTAATTTAATTATTAAAAATATGTTGAATCAATGAAACAAATTAAAGTTTTCAAAAAAATTTGATAAGGGTGACTAATTATTAATGTGCATTTATCCAAAAAGAGGTGTATATTTTCATTTTTTTAAAACAAGTGAAGCCATTTGAATTATAAAAATATCTTTAATATTGGATTGTTTTTATTTTATGAATAATTCATGTATGAAAAAGAATTATTTGTGAATTATGTTAATGTCAAATTTGATAAACAATTCTTGAATATTCATTTACCTAATTATCATTGTCAAACTCCTCCTAGTATAATAAAAAAGCCTAATAAAATATGATAATAATACCAATGTGTTAAATAAAACTAGATTTAGTGGCATAAAAATTTAAGACATTAAAACCAAATGAACAAGAGTGATGAAACTGTGATATTCAAATGCTCAAAATTAATATCACTAAAAGAAGTAATGCTACAAAAATATAGCTATCATATTTTGAAATAAAAATATTAATATAATATTAAAAAATATATAAAGTACAACTATCCTCATATATAATGTCTATCACTTTCTAACTTACAAACATAATAAGTTATTATTTTAATATCATAAATTATCATCTAAGAACTCTGAATTCTATAAATATTAACATCTTAGCTTATAATATAAGTAATAAATGAGCATGATATACTTAACAAAAAATACTAGTTATATATGATAAAATAATATAAAAAAAGTAATATAACTAAGAAAAAGCATTAAGTAATAAACAAAACAATACATGATAATCTATAAATAGTAATATAATATCGATGTCTATATGTCATATGTATCTACTTCAAGTATGTATGCTATCATATATTAATCGTTCATCACATTTCTTTTTTTTTTTCCATATTTGATTTTATTTAGTATTTTATTATTTTATTTTATTTTTATTCTATTTATATCCTTCTCTCAACCTAGATTCTATTCTTTGCATCTCATATCATATTTCATCATCAATATTGTAATCCTACTTTTGAGTACCAACACTAGAGCATGAAATACTTTTTCACATAATCATTGCCATTATTAACAGCTAGTACTAATAGAGAGTAAGGTCTTTTTCTAAGTGCCCACGACACTAAGGCTGGAACAGAACATCACATAATTATAGCACCGTCCAACATCCTATGCTGATAAAGAACAAGGCCTTTAACATGCCAAAGCCTTATCTCCAAGTGCTTATGACACTAAATAGTGAATACAAAACTTATGATATTTCCTTTTTGTAAACTTTTTCTTATTCATTTTAACTTCTTTGAGTTTCTTCAAAGGGTAACTTGGGTTCTCTTCTCTTTTTCCTCTCTTATAGTTTTCTTTTAAAGTTTTCGAAGATAGCAATTCATTTCTCATTACAAGAGAGTTATCCTTTTATTCAATAAGAATATGATAATTTTTAATGCACGAAATATTTTTTCTTTTAATATCAAACTTTTAAATTCACGAATATTTAAATGATATCTAAACAATATAAACTATATGGCCGTAGGTTTCTTGCAATAAGATATTGTAATGGTATGCTCAAATACAAAATATGACCATTTACATTTTGGCATGTATTTTGAGGTGCTCACTAAACAATATCTTTTTGGTTCTGGATTTACAATACATATGTTATTTTATTTAATTAAGAAAGCTGTTTTAATTATGATCATTATATTTTATCTAATATTACTTTTAAATGTTATTTTATTCATCTCAATTTTTTTATGTGCTATAATGGCCATTCTTTACTTGATTTTTTGATTGTAAAAGACTTACAGAGGTTAATGCTTAACCTAATAAAGATTTACTTAAAATAAAATTGTCTGAGATGAAAGTTTTTTTTATAGACTAAAATTTTAAAATTTATGTTGTATTAAGATGATGATTTGAACTAATCCAATAGATTATATTTATCATTTCATTACTTTATTATATTTTCTAATGTTTGTAATTTTTTTTGTATATTTTTAATTTTTTTAATTTTTACTAAGAACACTATAGTTATTTTGCTTTTAAAAATAAATTTAGTTTTATACCTTTATGAATATATTATTATGAAATAAAAGAGAGATAATTTTTGTTTGACATTCTCTTTATTAGTTTGTAGTTTTTCATTATGTTTGCATGAGCTATTTTTGAATATCATAAAAAAATATGAAAATGATTGCTTATATACATGAATAATAGGCTGTTCAAGTGTTTTTTTTAAATATTTTTTAAATATTATAAAGATGTCTTATCAAAATAATATGTGTATATATACATAAAATCAATATATGCATATAATTGTTAATAAGAACAACAAGATTGAGATTAAGATTTTTAGATTATGATCGAATATTACTTGAAGTTTGAATTCAAATGATTGAAGTTGAGTTATTGATAAAAAATTGTCTCAATTATGATTGAGTTAACATAATAAACCCATAATCATGCATGCATACACTATAGTCCATGCACTCGCTTGCCTTGATATTTACTTGTATGCATGATATATGTGCTAATTTACATATTTACATATATACACATATATATATATACACATCCACATGCACATATGTATGTATAAATAAATAAATATGTTAAATATAATATCATATTTTGTTATTTGTAAACTAAATTTAAAAAAAAAAACATTTGATTGTAAAGTCAAACTCTTGAAAGACTTTGTCGTGCAGGCCTTTGAAAAATGACATTTGCCTTGTTTGATTTTGATTTTAATTTTTTTTTTAAAAATATCTTTTTTTAAAATTTATTTTTAACAAATGATTTTTATTATTTTTTTGACTGACATGTAAGTCGGACCGTCTTTTACTAAGCCGAATCAAGAGTAAAACTCGCACGTGTACGTTGTGGTTCACACGTGTTGTGCAAACGAAATGGACTTATTTCCATTACCGTCAGCGAATCTGACGTCGATTTTCCATGTCTGGGTATCTGTCCACGGCTTTCCCCACCCACCGCGCCGTCGTCGATCCCTCTTTTACGCCTTCTCCTTCCGATGTGACGTCGATTGCCTTCCAACTTTCAGTTTTCAGCATACTGCTCTTTGGCTACGGCTTGGTTCCTTAACTCCGGTGACCTTATTTATCGCATTCCCAGAGTTAGTTCGATCCTCTTCGAGATGTTTCCGTCAAAGGTATTAGAGCTGATGAGACTGCGGGACTGGCGTAATCTTCTATGACGTTTAACTGCCTGCGGAAATTAAAAACCCGGCTCTTTTGAGGCTCCATCGACTTCTCCAGTTCATTTCTACCTTCTTGGCGTTTGTTTCTTCCTGTGGGCACGAAGGAAAAATATTACCACAGGTTTGATGGAGAAAGCTCAGAAAGGGCGCAGTTTGGGCTCTGCTGATGAGTTTAGCGAGCGGAGGAAGAAGAAAGGATTGCCCCTAGCGGTGTTCCTATCTTTCAATGACCGAGATGTGCATCCCCAATGCCCTAACGCATCCAACCCCTATCATAAATGCGGCCGGCACTGCCTCGATAGAATACCTTCTGGAAATATACCATTGAATGGAGACAGATCGGGTTTTTGTTATTCATCTTTTGTTGATGACTTCTCTATGTTTGTTTTGGTTTGTTTTCGGTTTCATTGACGTCGTAATTTTGGTTGTAGGGGGAAGCAGCTCGGAGGGGGAGGTGTTGGAGCGGAAGGGAGTAAATCCTACTTGCCCAAAAGCTTCCAATCCCTACCATAAGTGCTCTGATTACTGCTTTGAAAAAATGACTGAGAAGTGCTGGGATGCGGGTAAAGTGGCAGGTTTGGCTCCTTTCTTTGCTGTAATTTTCTCCAAAATTGCTCAGCTCATTCATGGCATGTTGCTGGTCGTTTAAAAAGTTGGTAGTATTACTTGAACTTTAAACTTTTGTTTTATATTTGACTTATTGATATGGTACATTCTGATCTACATAGTGGAAGTTACCAATATGATTTGCTTCCAGGTATACTTAGTAATATTAGTTTCTGTAGCTATTTTGAGTTTACATACATTTGTTAATATTGTTTATGTTACATGTGTTGTAGTTATAGTTACAGATAAGACCACTTAGCTATGTTAATATTGATATTGTTGCATGGTTTGTGTCCCATGTTTATTTATTCATATCACTTCGAATATCTATTTTCAGTTTACATCTGTAAATATTATTTGTGTTACATGTGTTGTAATTATATAATGCAGACAATGTTACTTGGGGAATGGGTAAGGTATGGTTTTCATGCACTTTGAATGTGTTTTGGTTAGGTTGCACTACCTTTTCCATCATTCGGTTGTTTCCACACAATGACCTAATTGGTCAATTCTTGCAAGTGTTCGAGTAACCAAATTGATCAAAGGTTAGGTGTAACCAGGTTTTGATAAGTCTATTGATTTTGCCCCTTGACTTATTCAGCCGATTTTCTAAATCTACCAAATGGCTAAGTTGATTGGGCAATGAAATGCTAGCTTGAGGTGGAATTTTCTACAAGTTAAAAAAAATCTAAAGCAGCCACTCACTTGGTTGGTTTGTAATTGTTAAGATAAAAGGTTGAGGTGGAAATAATTACTTGGAAGATAAGGAGAGAGAGAGAGAGAGAGAGAGAGAGAGAGAGAGAGAGAGAGAGAGAGAGAGAGAGAGAGAGAGAGAGAGAGAGAGAGAGAGGTGCCTTTTGATGATTATTGTATTGAATACTACAATAATTTTAGGAGATCCTTTGGATTCGTTGGAGCTGGCTTTGGCTTTTGTAGATAGAGGTAGTATTCTCCATTTTTCTTGATTTGGTTGGAGGTTCTTCACACTAGGGATTTAGTTTAAGTTTCTTATGTGTAGTGAAATTGACTTGACTATGGTTGTTTCTCTCTATAACATTGTAATTCTTGTAATTTGGAGCTATATCACATGTTGCTTTCTCATCTCCACTATTTGAACTACTTTTTGAGAGTTTGCTTGTGATTATAAATCTTTGTGTGTGTTTTTGCTAGATAACCTAGACTAAAACATGAGAATTCATGTTGTTGTACAAATTTTTTTGTGAGTTGCTTTGCTTACTTGATATGGAGATTATGTTTGTGATGATCTCTAAGCATAGATTGTGTGTTTAAAATTGCATTTTGAATGCTTGGGATGCTTTTTATGCATGCATTACATGCATTTTCACTTGAAAACTTTATTTACCTTGGAAATCTTGATGTCTTGTTTTTTACTCAATTTTAAATCATCTAATCAACAATCAATTGAGCTGTGAACTTGTTGGTGGCCCAATATGGTTGTGCTTTATATAAGGGTTGATTCCTGGTATCTTGGCAAGGCATAAGCATTGAACCTTTGAAGGTATTGACTTAATTGTGCAAATTGTTAATGCAAATTATGAATTCTAGTAATTTGATAGAAATTTAATTTAATAACTAAAAGTGATTACAAGTCAAGGAGAAAAGTTTCGTGAGTTCACTGACCTGAGTTTGCCAAGGAAAATAGTGATGACAAAGGAGGAAGAAAAAAAAAAGAAATGAGGTTTATATTGTGGAGAAGACAAGACAGAAAAGAGTCCATAGTGAATAGGCTTTGCTCGTCTCTTTGAAGTTGATCCCTTGAGGGGTGAGTGCGGGGGTGGAGGGGGAAGAGTGGGGCTATTTGTAGATGATTAAGTTGGTGGAACATGATGATGAAGGTTGATATCATTTCCTTTAGTGTAAAATTGTAGTTGACAATCATATATAATTGTCTAACTGAATGGGATGGTACTCAGTTCACGTTGATCTGGTTATTTTTATTATAATTAACAATTCAATATAATTAGAAGGTTCTTTGGGCTTTTTGCATTCTTCAATATACAAATATGAAGCCACATCTTTTTGAAAAAATTGAAGGTGTTCGACGATCGCGTGTTCCTCAACTGAAAAGCAAAGACTCAAGGCCTCAAGAGTTTGAGTACCACCTAGCACCTGAGAAGGTAGATTAATCAACAATTGAGCATTTGAGCGAATGTACATTCTTGATTGAGATGCAACGATCAATGAATGTTTAATGCAATAGGCATTGTAGTGAATAAGCGATTGGCTCTCTAGGCCCTCAAGGTCAACGTGGCAATCGAGGAGGCTTCTTTTTAGGTGAATAATATTGGAACGTCTTGCGCTATTGATTGAAAGCAATGTGGCTAAATCTAAATTAATGGCTAATATTTTATTAAATAAAATTTGTATCTTCATTTGATCCTCAAACTCTTTATTATCATCATTTTTTTTTTGTAAATAAATAATTTTTTTACTCACATCTTAACAAAGAAATATGGATATGAAAATAATGTATAATTTAAATCTTTGCAAATAAAATACAAACTAGGGTGCTTATCATATAAGCATTAGTGGTTGTAGTTTTCTATAAGATGGAGCCATTGAAAGGTTTTGAACCCTAGTTGACAAATTAAAGAAAGGTATTTTGTCTTCTTATGGCTAATCTCTTATTGAAATTAACCATCAAAATACCATTTGAGCGTTTGGGTTAATCTTTTGTTGAATGGAGTGGAAAGGCCTAGATGAATATGTGAAGAAAAAACGTTTGAGTGAAAGTGGAAGAAACAAGGAATCAATGAAATTAAGACTCTTTTAGTTGCTTTGGATGTCCAATATTCTCATCCATCCATTGAATTGTACCATGCCCTAAGTTCTAAGTCTAAATATAATGTTGTAGAGGAGCATTTGTTGTTGAAGGATTATATATGTTTAGTGAGGTAGAGGAGCCAAGTTTATTGGTTACTTGATTGTTTATCCCGCCTTCATCAAGACTAACGAAAAATTTCAAAAGGAGAAGCTGATATTCCTTCAAAGGTTGATCATAAGTCTTACAATGGTTGTTCAGAGGGTAATAAATGGATTACCTTAGAAATCCAGTCATGAGTTAAAGGTACTCAACTCATCTGAAGCAATGAATGTTGAGTCAAAGCTGTGAAAAATTGAGGGATATTTGTAAATTGTATTATTGGATGTTTACCCAATATAGCAATTTTCTACAATTCATGGGGAGCTTGCTTTAGCGTCGATCACAAGGGAGTCGAACTAGCTGACTTTTATTAATAATGACATGCATGCTCATACCTGCTCTTGGAGGATATGAAGACAATACAATGGAAGTTCCCTAATTGGTATAAACCATTTACTTCACCTTACTAAAGACACAAAGAATGAAGTCATTGATTTTAAATAGAGAATTGCCACATTAGAGTTTAAGAACAAAATAATTGATTAGAAGATTGATGCTAATCCCAATTCCTTAGAATTAAAAGAAGAAATTGAGATGTTCCTTAATTGAGAAGATAATAAATGAAGTCACTGAAAGAACTCTTTAAATGGGTTTTTGGTGTGCTATTGGCTTACAAAGGGGTCTCATCAATATTGTTTTATTTTTTGTCTAGTATGGAATGATCTCAAGGAATGATCCGAGTCCTACTTCTATTAAAAATTTTTTAGGTCATGCCAATATAAGGATCATGCACAACCATATGAGGATGTTGAAATAAATGGTTTATTTAACAAATAAATGGCTTGCCAAACGTTTAACGAAGAAATTTAATAGTCTCAAAATGCTATTTTATAATTTTGCAATTTTTTCTTGAGGTGTAATATTCAAATCTTTTAGTTAATTGAAAATTATTCAATGAAAAATGCCTTTCATAGTTGAAAAGCAAAATATATTTTTTATACTTTTTTATTTTATGAATCAAATGTTTGGAATATAAGAAATAATTATTTTGAGAAAGGTGTGAAACTATGCATTATTTGATTAATAGATGTTTGCATAGTTGAGATTTACATGGAATAATTTGGTGAGGTTCGTAACAAGATGAGAAGAAAGAAAATAGTCATCGAGGTTTTAAACCGACTTCCTCTGAGAACTTCTAAGCTTTCTTTGCAAGAAGTGATTTTGCTAGGTTAAATACCATTCAAAAGAAAATGTCTTCTCCTTGATTCATTGGTGAATGTGACATCTAATGATTACTTGACCAAGAAATTTATTGAAGATAAGAGTTTTAGGCCTTAAGCATAAAGACCAAGATATTCTCACCAATCCTTTTGGCTATTAGTTTACCCAAAGGTTGCCCTGTTACTCCTTTTTTAGATGAGAGAGGTGTTCACTAATAAGGACATTATATGCCTTATTATTTGTATGTCTTTTTAGTCTTATTTTAGCTTGTTTTTATGAAAATTATATACCTCTTCGGGATAGTGCTGGCTTAATTTGCTCCTAATGATATTGTTGTCTTTTGTTGGATGGAGGATCAATGCACGATGGATAGAATTGAAATTGCAAAGGGAAAGTTTAAGTTGGAGAAAAAGATGGTTGTTGAATTGCTAACCAAAAGGAAATTTGAAAGAGGAGGTGGTTCTCAAGAGGTTAGAGGAGGAGAAGATTAGATAGAAGAAATAAAGAAAATGGAAGAAAGGTAGAAATTGATAACAGTAAAGTCAAGGTAGATGGAATTGAAGATATGGAAGTATTATGTTGCTTTGATAAATAGCCAAACTTGTGTAGATTTTGTTTTTTAAGTTTTCATTAGTTTTTTAAGGTGCTCTATAGGGAGAAATTTTACCTACATATTAAAAAGTGTAATTTGTGATGTCATCCATTATTTTTCTCTGACATAAAAGGGATTTTGGCAAATCCTAAGATTAAGCCTATTTTGGTGTGACTGACTACTAGAAATATTCATGATGATCATGTTTCCCATTCTTTGTTGACTTTTTTATTGTAAATTAATTCAAGACTTAATTATAGTCATGTCTTTTTACAAATTGACTTGACAAAGGACTCAATGAATCGGTGCTGCTACTTGAGCTTTCAAGATCATTAAAGTTGAGTTAATTGCAGGTATAATGTGGTTAAGTTATCAATTTTAGTTAGGTTTTGAAGTAGTCTGTGAGATGTTTAAGGTTGGTATTAGTGGATTTTTTTAATGAGCAAGATCAGCACAATGTGTTCTCAATCATGAAATTTATAATATCCCAATCTTTATGGTGAGGTAGTGTCCCATTCCAATTGGCTTTTTTCATTATTCAAACAATTTCTTATCACTTAGTCGCCCATCGCAAAACTACTCAGACTCCAGTATACTTAACCATGGGGTTTTCGTAAGATCTAAGTGCAGGTTGTCCCCAAAAGGTGTCTCATTATTTCAAAGTTGAATATTACAAAATTGCATGAGACCTAACAAATGTTTTCTTATGATCAAGAATTATTTACTTTATATTATGTTATTTTCATGTGAGTTCATTCTTTATTATAGTCATTGGGCATTGCAAATCTCATTGCATAACAGAAGCTATATGCAAAACATTCCTTTGGCATTGAGAATAAACCTAAGGATGCATTTTGGTGAATAGCTACATTGTTATTTGCCATGGGTGTGCACATAGTAGGGTTAAATAAGATGATGTTGGATTATATTTTATGTCCAATTTTTAGAAAGACCTTTTCTTATTTCATTAGGAATGGCTTGTAATGCTTTGAAATTTATTAAAATTAAATAATTGTAATTATGGGTTAAATATAGAAATGTGGCTAGTTTCAAATTTGGTGTGCATCAAAATAGAATCTTATTTGAATTGTGAAAATAAAGATATTTTCAAAAAGTTCTTGATGAGAAGATTAGGTTTGTTGGAAACTAGCATCATTTGGGTGCTTGAAATATTGACATTGTAGGTTACTACCAAATGGGTATCAAGATTGTGGATCAAGCATGTAAACTTTTGTTGCATTAAAATAATTTTGATACATTTATATGTAATCTATGCTTTGTAAAGTAAGTTGCAACTTATTGGAGATGGTATTTTTTTAATTTTTTTATTGTAAATATTTAGTTTTTTGTTTCATGTGTGGATGGTTTGGAAATAAAATTAATGAAATATAAAGTAAAAATTAGTGCATGCTTCAGCTTTGGTGAAATGTGAGTTTGGACTTATTACTCCTAAAGTATCTAATAGGCTCTTTCTTTTTCCTTCTGATCTAGGTTAGACGAGTTGGGGACATGACAATCTTATTGCTAAGAGTCTCAATTATATAGTTAATGATGGATTTTTATTTAATGGAACTTGCAAATGTATTGCATACCTTATCAACAAGGAGCTCCTTATTTTGTCTCTAGAGGTTCATGAACATTTTGGGTGGGGGAAGATCATTGTGATAGTGAAATTGATTTTATTTGCCCAACTTCTATACGGATGTGGATTAGGTTACACCTCGTTGCCAGGTATTACTACCAATAGGACGTTCTTAGAGTCGCAATGGTCTTTGCACTCCTTTGCCAATTTTCCATCTTGCATGGAAGATCTAAGCATATATATACTTTTTCTTATGTTTTCCTTGCATCAAGTGTAGGCATGAGTTGATTGTTGTAGTAATGCACCATTTTTCAAAAATGATTTATTTCTTACCATTTTCTAAGACTTTGGATACTGCTTTTGTAGCATTTCTATTCTTTATGGGAGATAATTTGCCTCCATGTTTTTCCTAATACAATCTTCTTTAATTAGGATACTTGGTTAATGTTTTTCTTTTAGAGAATTTTTTAAGATGAATTGATAGTAGGTTGCTAATTTTTTTAAGAGATATTGCACTCAAAAAGATTATCAGATTGAAAAATTTATTATAATGTCATGTTGGTGAACAAATATTTGTTTGGGATATAGTTTTACTCATTGTTTAATTTACATACAATATTTTCATAAAAAAAATCTAGTGGCATGAACTCATTCCAATTTGTAATGGGTTGATTGCTTAGGCGAAATATAGATTTAGTAAAACTATCCACATCTTATAGGATGAACAAATTTGCGTCTTCCTTTGCAAGCATGCAAATGACCTTCATGCTTGGATTAAAGAAAGATAGTTGTGAGCTATGCAAGGTACTAGTTTAGAACTCGCATGTGAGACTAGTGGATTTGTTAGAAAGTGACTATATAATGCTTCATGCCAATCTTAAAAGGTTTCTCTTTAGAAAACATAGGGAGTTTGTTGTGGGGAACTTAGAACTACAGAATTCTTAGGAAGATTTGCTCAAATGCTTATAAGTTGAAGTTACCTAGGAATAATGGCATTTGTTCAATGTTTAATGTAAACTAACTTGATGTCCTATGTGGAGCTACTTTCTGGCATCACGCCAATTATGTCTCTTTTTGGATGAACTCAACATTTAACTTTCATATTAATTAACCTGGCCTACTTATTCATTTCCATTTGTTGTTACCTATACTGTTCGGTTGAGTGTCACTTCAACTTCTTCCTCCTGGTGACAATGTTAGCCCCTCCATAATCAACACTATCATCTTAATCCCATGGCCTAGAGAAGATTCTTGACAATCGAATAGTTTTCAAATGCAAATGACATTCGATATTGGTGCCTTTTCAGCTATTGAAAATTTTCCTACTAGTTGATGGGGGCCCAAATTCAATGAACTAAACCACTAAGTACTAAAGTTTCTGTCCTCGTTGAGCATAACAAAAAATTCAGTTGGGAAAGAGATTCTTTCATCCCATTGGAGGTTATAGCAAATGGTCTCATTGGCAGCAAAATCTGCCCCTGATTGGCATTTCTCTACACACTCGGTACTGTATTTCACCCAAAAGACGCCAAAATATTAGCTATATCTCTAAAGGTACTACATCATGAACTGGTTTGATGGTCAACATGATACTTGTAACTTTTATGGTGGAATCGATCTCTAGTCAAATGTCCTCTACAAGATCAGTTCATGGCTAGCCATATCAATTGTAGCTCTTGCAGTTCCACCCTCTACAAGTCAACACAGAAAGGGTGGCCATTTTCCTGTATGCTGCCAACAAGAAGCAACTAGAATGATCTTTAAACACCACATCCATGCCAATAAGGCCATTCATCAACTAGAATTCGAGGGGGAACCCTATGTGATGAATTTTAGTTATCAGTGTGTAGATGAGGTTAAAAGAATCCTGATTCTTCAGTTCGGAATAAATCTCGGTTGACGACTGGATTTGTTTGATGTTTGCTGTATGAAGGAATCAGATTGGTATGGACCTTGTAGT
This sequence comes from Vanilla planifolia, assembly GCA_023846275.1. Classification (NCBI taxonomy): domain Eukaryota; kingdom Viridiplantae; phylum Streptophyta; class Magnoliopsida; order Asparagales; family Orchidaceae; genus Vanilla; species Vanilla planifolia. The sequence goes on along the minus strand of CM043871.1, from coordinate 18,432,390 downwards.
TTTGAGTTTTCTTTGTGGAGTACGTCACAACGATAACTTTAGAGACAATGCAATGGCTTGGTGTTTGTGCTAACCAAGCAGACATCTGCTTGAGGAGACCAGCAGCTTGCTTGAGACAGTGCATGGGCTGGCAAAAACTGTTGAGACCATCCAGAAGAAGAATGAAGAAGGAAGGAGATTCAAAAGACTAAATTGAAGGATTCAGAGTTCCCCATGCGAAAGTTTTGATCGGCTTTTGACAAGTATTTGTTTCTACTAATCAAAAGAATTGATTGCATGTCCAAGTTTTGATCAGCTTCTAATAAGTACATTTTTCTAGTAATCAAAAGAAATGGAAGCTTAGATACCTTTTGCATAAAATGAATGCTTCAAAAATCAGTGGCTGAGGTTGATGAGTTTGCCTCGAAAGGTTGGATTCACTGGAAATTCAGGATAAGCTAAGACTAAAATATAGTAGCTTGAATACATAAATTGAAAACCTAAATGTATTCTAGTAAAGAGTTGATGAAATTTGCTCATGACAATATAGAAGAAAAAAAAATGAACTCAGCATAAAGCACATGTTGGAATTGCTTAGATGGTTTGCATACTAGTCCACATTAGGATAAAGGCTTGTAATTTTTCTTATTGTTTGGTAGCATCAATAAAAGGAATGAAAATAAGTAGTGCTTTCAATAGGTTTGACATTAATAATATAAGTAAAAGCATGCATGCATTCATTTTTATAATCATGGTTAACACTCTTAGAATGAAGTATAAAGGCTGTTTGATGGTATATAAGCTCTTGCATGTTTATGGTTTGTGGGAGGTTGGACTAGACTTGATCATTGGGACTACTAAGGCTCAATTGGGCACTTATTATTTAATGTTAGGGCTTGAGTTGGGTGACTTATCCTAGCCTATTTGAGCTAGTGGGTCATCATAGGGTGACCTGCTAATGAATTTCTCAATCGACATCATGGTTAAAAAGCTGCTCAATTAATTTGAAAAAATGAAACATCCATTTAATACTTAAATAAAAAAATTAGCATGTTATATGATAATTATTTTTATTCAATCTCGCCAAGTTCACAAGATTTATCATTTTGCCATTCATAGTATTAATTTCATGAGAATTCGTTATCACACATGAAAGCAATTCTTGGGTTTGGCTTTGACTTGTATTTGCTAATTTTCAAAGTCTTAGGCTTGGCCTACTATTTCAACAAGTTTGAGCTTTATGCATGATTATGATATAGGCAATTTTTTTGTTTATTCTAACCTGCCCAAAAAAGTTTTGGGCCTAGTAAGCCCAACACGCTACCTGCTAATGATCAACTCTAGATTAGACCCATAGGATATATTGTATGCTTCTTTTCCATCATTTTATATGAGATTATATTTATAACTCGAAAATAGGACCTTTTGATCACATAACATCAATTTGAATTTTTGTGCAATGACTCTTCTTTAATAAAGCATATAGGAGCAACTTGCAAATATTTGCTTAATGTTTCTTTGAGCTATGCTTATGCTTATGATAATCAAATACATTTATGTTTAAGAGCACTAAGACATGTGAAATGTGTGGGGTTCTTACATTTTTCTTAAATCAAAAGAGAAATTTATAAAACACTTCTCAATCACCATTAGTCCACAAGTAAATAATTTTAGCCCAGCACATTTCCAAATATGTAATAATAACCTTTAATTCCTCTAAGTGGTGTGCTCACTTAAAATATTTTGATAAAATATGATATAATATGCTTTATCTATTAGCTGTTCTCATCTCTAAGCATCTCAAGTCTTTTCTATCCAATATTTTTTTTAGTATTTTTTTGCCTAATTGGAGAGAATTGTCATAGCTCACTTTTCTTAATTGTAATAATAATTTGTATATGATTAACATGTTCAAATTATTTATGTATCTTTGATTTGATATTTAATGCATTGCCAACTCTTTTTATATGCATCTATTTCTAATCATATAAGTTTCGAGTATAGTCACTCATCCACTTAGAGTGACCCATTTTTGTTTGTTTCTATTTTGCAAATGAACATTTCGTACCAAGTAACTTATTGGTTTAACATTCAGTACTAGAGAAGTTCTTTAATGATCAAAATTTAATAATAATTCTTCCTTGTGTTTAGTAAAACAAACTTTGCATTTAAAAAACTTCAAAAGTAATTGCATGACTGCATGTGTTGAGCATTTCATACTTATTTGAAGTGAATCAATGATTGCCATGTTATATGTTGAGTCTTGTTCTCAGTTCTCTATTTCTTGTTCATTGATGTTGGTGTCCACGATCATTAATTTTTAGACACGCTAAAGCTCTCATATGTGCATGATTTTGGTGAAGCTAGGATCCATTGGACTATTACGTGTAGTCTTATTTGATGTTTTCTAAGAAATTACTGAACAAATTAGAAGAGGGCTCAAGGATTAGGGATTAATTTGTAAGTACTTGATATTATCAGTTTTATATCTTCTAAAATTAAACATTTCTAGTCATTTTTTCATACGTTGATCTTTGTCCTAGGCAGTTGTCATATCAAGAAACATACATATCATCTAAACTCGAGGGTAGTAAAATGATAAATATCTGAACCAAATTCAAAGAATTAAAAATAATCCAACTGAAATAAAAAAATCCTTAGAATATCATGTACAAGCATGAGTTATTCGCCAACATAATAGCTTCTTTCTTTTCTAAAACCTGTAAGATGACTATTTTTAGTATTCTTCCAAAAGTTTGAAGGATTAAATGAAGTATCAGTCCTTTTTTGTTTTCAAACTTCTTCATTGAGTCTCTAAACAAAATGGTATTGTCCACGGTTGGCTTCTTCAATATAAACTAAATTGCTCATATTGCATACTATATTTTTGTTGTATTCTAAAACTTGGATTTACTTGAGTTTGTGGTAAAAAGAGTGCATGTTAATTTCTATAAATAAAGTCATATGGCTTATGTTTAAGAGCATCGAGACATGTGAAATGTTTGGGGTTCTTACATTTTTCTTAAATCAAAAGAGAATTTTGTAAAACACTTCTCAACCACAATTAGTACACAAATAATTTTGGCTTAGCACATTTCTAAATATATAATAACAATCTTTACTTCCTCTTAAGTGGTGTTGTTCACTTAAATATTTTGATTATCATAGGGTGACATGCCTATGAATTTCTCAATCAACATCATGGCTAAAAGGTTAATTAATTTGCAAATTATAAGTTAGAGAATTTGAAAAAAAATAAACATCCATTATAATATTTAAATAAAAAATTAACATATAATATGATAATCTTTTTTATTCAATTTCTTCAATTTTTTCAAGATTTATAACTCAAAAATAAGACCTTTTGATCACGTAACATCAATTTGCATTTTTGTGTAATGACTACTCTTTTATAAAGCATATAGGAGCAACTTGCAAGTATATGTTTTATGTTTCAGCTATGCTTATGTTTATAAGCATCAGATACATTTATGTTTAAGATCATCGAAACATGTGAAATGTTTGGGGTTCTTATATTTTTCTAAAATCAAAAGAAGATTTTATAAAACACTTCTCAACCACAATTAGTTCACAAGTAAATAATTTTAGCCTAACACATTTCCACAATAAATAATAACAATCTTTAATTCCTTTAAGTAGTGTTTACCTAAATATTTTGATTATCACAAGGTGACATGCTCATGAATTTCTCAATCAACATCATGGCTAAAAAGCTACTCGTTTAATTTGAAAATTGAAAGATAGAGAATTTGTAAAAAAAATAAACATTCATTATAATATTTAAATAAAAATTAACATATTATATGATAATCTTTTTTATTCAACTTCTCCAATTTCTCCAATTTTTTCGAGTTTTATTATTTTGCCATTCATAGTATTAATTTCATGAAGATAGTCATCAAACATTAAAACAATTCTTAGGTTTGGCTTGGACTTGTATTTGGTAATGTTCAAAGGCTTAGGCTTGGCCTACCATTTCAACATGCTTGAGCTTTATGCACAATTATGATATAGGGAATTTTTTGTTTGTCCTAGTTGGCGCAAAAAAGGTTTTGGGTCTAGTAAGCTCGACAAGCTACCCGCACAATGATCAACTCTAGGTTAGACCCATAGGGTATATTGTATGTTTCTTTTCCATCATTTCATATGAGGTTATATTTATAACTAAAAAATAAGACCTTTTGATCGCATAACATCAATTTGTATTTTTGTGCAAGGACTCTTATTCAATAAAGCATATAGGAGCAACTTGCGAATATATGCTGTATGTTTTAGTTATGCTTATGTTTATAAGCATCAAATATGCTTATGTTTAAGGGCACCGAGATGTGAAATTTTGGGGTTCTTATATTTTTCTTAAATCAAAAGAGAAATTTATAAAACACTTAACCATAATTAGTCCACAAGTAAATAAATTTAACCTAGCACATTTCCAAATATATAATAACAATCTTTAATTCCTCTAATTTGTGTTGTTCACTTAAATATTTTGTTGTATTATGCTTTATCTATTAGTAGTTCTCATCTCTAAGCATCTTAAGTTCTTTCTATCTTATTTTTTTTAGTATTTTTCTACCTAATTGGAGAGAATTCTCATTGCTCACTTTTCTTAATTTTAACAATTAGTATATGTCTAACATGCTCAAATTGTTTGTCTTTGATTTGATATTCAATGCATTGCCAATCTATCTATATGCATCTATTTCTAATCGTATAAGTTTCGAGTATAGTCACTCATCCACTTAGAGTCACTCATTTTTTTTGTTTCTATTTTGCAAATTAACATTTCGTACCAAATAACTTTATTGGTTAAACATTCAATATTAGAGTTCTTTAATGATAACAATTTTATCTTGTGTTGAACAAAAATAAATTTGTTTGTATTTAAAAAAACTTCGTAAGTAATTGCATAATTGCATGTGTTAAACTTTTTGTGCTTATTTGAAGCGAATCGACGATTGCCATGTTATACGTTGAATCTTATTATCTATTTCTTGTTCATGATGTCGATGACCACAATCATTAACTTCTAGATACACTAAATCTCTCATATGTGCAGGATTTTGGTGAAGCTAGGATCCATTGGGCCTACTATATGTAGTCTTATTTGATGTTCTCAAAGAAATTATTGAGCAAATTAAGGCCTCAAGGATTAGTGATTAATTTGTTAAGTGCTTGATATTATCAGTTTTATATCTTCTAAATTAAACATGGCTAGTCATTTTTTCATACGTTGATCTTTGTTCTTGGAAGTTGTCATATCAAGAAACATTAACATATCACCTAAACTTGTGGGTAGTAAAAGGATAAATATCTTAACCAAAATTTCATGGATTAAATGCAATCCAACTGAAATAAAAAATCCTTAGATCATCATGTGCAAGCATGAGTTATTCCCCAAAATAATAACTTCTTTCTTTTCTAGAACTATAAGATGACTATTTTTTAGGTATTCTACCAAAAGTTTGAAGGATAAAATGAAGTATCAGTCCTTTTTTGTTTTCAAACTTCTTCATTAAGTCTCTAAACAAAATGGTATTGTCCGTGGTTGACTTCAATAGAAAGTAATTGCTCGTATTGCATACTATATTTTTGTTCTATTCTAAACTTGGATTTACTTAAGTTTGTGGTAAAAAGAATGCATGTTAATTTCTAATAAATAAAGTCATGCGGCCTAACCAAAGAAGTAGTTGTAAAGGCTTGATGTTCTGTTCATCATAGGGCACAAATGTAAATGATGTTTAATATAATCATTTTGAGAATTTTGTTAAAATATATAGCCATTTTTTTGAATTAAAATTTTGTTTTCCATTGCTTGAATTTATGCATAATGAATACATGTGTAGAGAGGTAAGAAAATATCCCCTCCCTTGTGCTCTTTGATGTCTTAAATTTTGATCTAATGCCTCATCAACCATGATTTAGAGTGACATGACTTCATTATGCCAAATGCAATACATCATCCTTTGTGTTCCATTGTACCCACTCTCATGGTTGATCATCTGTCATTAAAAATTTCATGTATATTTTGAACAGCTACATGTTATATGACAATACATTCAAGTGCTCTTTAATGTACAAAAATTCTATAAAGTAAACAAATGATGCATGCATATATTCATTGCTTTGGTTGGAAGTATTAAGAGCATTCAAAATTTGAAAATCGCCTGAAATATTGCTCAAATTGAAGCTGAATCACTACAAATCGAGTTGAGCTACTAGTTATCTCTATTCTCTATTGGCTCGAACCCAATTCCAAGCTGATTCCAAGTTTTGTGTAGCTTTTTCAAAAATTTGTTTGAGCTAAAGCAAAAGTATTTTAAATAAAATAAACATATATTTCACGATTGAATGGATCATTGGCTTCGTTGATAAAATCCTTTTTGGCTAAATGCTAGGTGGTATGTCTGTGACCCAACTTGTCGTCTGCATCGAAGTTGTTTCATCTCAAGGTTAAATTTCTTACAAATATGGTAAATTCTTAAATCATACAATACACGACTCCTTTGTTTAGTGGATGGTGCCCCTCATTTTGAATGAAGGATGCAAGGTTAGAAACCACCCATGTGCTTGAGTTTGAAATGTCTCTTTTGTCATTTTGAGCTGGTACAAATGATGGTTGATCCATCGAAAAATTGGTAAAAATTGAATAAGTCAAGCCGACATGATTTGATCTCAAATACAAGTTAATTTTGCTTGGTTGAGCTGACTGAAATCATGAACAAAATATTAATTTGCATCTGCAATGCATGTTACATTTACTATGAAAGCCCAAGTTGATCATTGCAAAAACCTTGGTAAAAGTTGTCATCTAGAAATTTTAGAAGCTTGGTCAATTTAGATCATCTTCAACATAGGATATAATATCAAGAGATATAACTCCAAATGTCAATATCAAGTGGAATAAGCTCAGACAGTGCATTGTTTATTTATAAGCAAAAAGGACAATCTTTTTAGCAAGGACATAGGAGATCAGATGAACAAAAAATTCAGAATGTAATTAATCTGCCAAATCTTTAATGTTACATGATGAGAATGATGGATGAAGGACTAGCTTTTAGATCCCAAATATAGAAAAAATACCTAACTTAGATCCCAAATATAGAAAAAATACCTAACTCAAATGCTATATAGCATAGCAAGAAAGCTAAAAACAAATTAAAGATTCTAAAATAAAAGAATAAATCTTCCAATGTAGGAATGAAGGAATAAGCATGCAAACCTTGGACTCTTTAGGTCCGACCCATTCCTGGATGTCACGTATGTAGAAGCATTGCAGATCTAGAGAGCCCTTCGTAATCGTTTAGTGATGGAAATAAGGAGAAGCTAGTCAATCTAGACAACGGACCATACCTTACAAAGTGCGACCTATTGTAATTCTCAACTAGCCATTTTAGTTGAGGATTTTCGTGCAAAATGGATTCATTACACTTCAAGTGTGAATGAATTTACTCAAATGTAGCCATGAAATGATTTTAGCTTACGAGAAATATTTATTAAGCTATAAAAAATGAATGTTACACCAGTTGAAGTTTTGTGCTCATTTACACAGTAGTTCTTCATCATGCTTGATGTTCATAATCTAGGTAGGGTAAGCTGCATTTTTTCTTACTTGACTGTTGACTTGGGATTCAATCCCTGTAAACCATACGTGGGAATAATCGGTGTTGATGAAGCTGTTGAACTTTCCTACAGTCTCATCCACGTTGTTGCTCTTTGGTACACATCTAAGAAAAAAACCAAAGGAAAGTGCTCCTTTGAATATATATGTGGGCTTGTTGGGGCTGATTATTAATTTTCCCGGTTCAACGATTCATCTTGTAGTTGATGCTTAATTTAACTGCAGAAATAATTGAAGGTGCTTTAATTATTTCAGATAGAAGTGATGTGCATCCCAACTGCAAGTATGCACATAACCCTTACCATAAATGTAACCATCTTTGCTTTGATAATAGAACTGTCATGGACTATGCTGATGAAGGCAAGTTATTCATCACATCAACATGGATTCCCTTTGTTATATATGCTCATCATCATTGTAATTGTACTAAAGGTTTTCTTTTGCAGTAATGAAGACCAAGGAACCAAATTCTACTGGCTCTGCAGGGAGACGAGTCAATCCTGAGTGCAAAAATGCATCAAATCCATACCATGTATGTGCAGAATACTGCTTCCAAGGGATTCCTGAAAGGGCCAAACCTGGGCATGGTATGCAATGTGGTGTATAATTTTGAATGACTGAATGGATAAAATTTTATCTATCTGACTTATCTTTTCAGGCACAAAACAAGAGAAACCCAAGGAAAGTGGAAACATTATGAGCAATGCAGATGAAAGAAGACTAAACCCCAATTGCAGACATGCATCAAATCCTTATCATAAATGTGCTGAATACTGCTTCCAAAATGTGCCAGAGGACATTCCTCATGCAGGTGAATTACCAAACCATGCATGTACTTGTTTTGTAAATTTTTCTCTTGCTGTGTGTTTCATGAACATTATAGCAAAAGAAGGGAAGAAAGCAGCTATTGATGTGATTGAAAGAGTTTTTGGTCAGAATGCAAAATAGATTCAAACCCATATAAAATATGTATTGAATGCTGCTATCAAGAAATCCCAATGGTGAACAGGGATACGAAAGACACCTCGTGCCTTTGCCTATTTCAGTAGTATGTTGACTGCTCTGTCTGAAGCAATTTATTTATTAATACAGTACCAAATAAGGGAGTAAAGGGCAGCCCCCGAATTGAAAGAAGAGGAGAATATCCATCAAAAGAGAGGAGCATGGAATCAGAACATGCAGAAGCCTCTACTTCTAGTAATGATGGTGATGATTCCTTAAAAATAATCAACAAGAATGTTGGAACTGATGAATCAGAGCCTGGTATTCATCTCAACTGCTTTTGTCCCTGTGTTTTGTTTGAATGCAAATCTGATAGTATCAATTGAACCCTGCAGTTTTAACTACAAAAGAAAAGGAGATGGAGCTGAGTGTATTGGAGCTTTCAGATACACAACCCTTGCGAATAGATGCTATCGATTTATTTAAAGAATGGGCTAAATACTGCTCCCTAAAGGCCAGTGAGGAGGATGAAGCCAAGCAAGGCATCACACGTCAAAGGTCTGTTTTCTCTCAAGCTTTAGCTCTCTATCAAAGGCCTATTCTGTTGCGTTGGCTGTTGAGGTCTGTTTGTAGCATGTAAATTTATGTGACAGTAAAAAAGGCAGCTGTCTCTGGTTGATTCATTTTCATTCTTTTGGTTAAATCTTTGCTCTTAATTTGTTGATAAAAAGAAAATCTGATCAAGTTCTTGTGTTTATGTGTACAGAATATGAAGCCTTAATTTGCTAGACATAGCAGGAAGAGAGGTTATTTGGAATAACTGTTTTGGTGTAACATCTTAATAGGAAGAGGTGCTGATGCTCTTGAAGAACTTATATTACTGAATGCAAAAAGGTTGCCTTTGTTGTGTTTTTATGTGCAGGTAGAGGCAACAGATTTCTACACCTTTGTCAAATTTATGTTGTACTTATGGTGTGCAGTAATATTTAATGCTATCACTTTCCATAGAGAATGAAAACAAACAATGATACGCTATGTGGTTGAAACGATCATAATGATTTGTCATGTTCATAGAGAATGAAAACAAACAAGTGTTTTTATCATACAAAATGAAAAAGTATGATACTCTTGTTATAGATGTATATTTTTGAAATAAGTTCTCTGATGCAATGGATAAGTTCTTTAGAATTCGGGAAGAGTTAGACTCTTGAGCACACGCCTTAGTAGTAATGAGATGTTTGTTTATGCGCAAATCATTATTTTATGTATCATTTCATGAAAATAATGATAAGATTGGATTGGGAAAACATTGGGATAGACATAATATGGTTTCTGTTCTTAAACATTTTCTACACAGGTTGAGAATTAATTGGACATCTTGAAACCTTCTTGCTTAACCTAAGTTGGCATTTAATTAGGTTTCACAACAATAGTCTTGCATGTAAGCTTAGTTGCCAACTCGAATGCCAACTTAGGTTGCAAAGTGGATTAGAAAAAATACATCGATGCATGTCAATTATTAAGGAAAGCTTTATTATCATGGTCAAGCCAAAAGAAAAATTTGATTTCTATTTCTATAATGGAGATATACAAATTTCAATAAGGTATCATTTGAATTGTTCAAAGTGAGATGGTGGAATAGTTTTTAGTATTTTGGCATAGTATAGAGTTGTAATTGGAGTTAATTCAAATAATCTCTGTTAGGAGGATTTTATCCAATAGGCTATGAAAAAGCTAGATGGAGAACATGGTATGAACTTCAACAATGTCAAAAACTGATGGCACAAGATTATATCTCAAAATTCTAAAGACAATATATTATTGGGTACAAGGTCATATCTCAAAATTCTAAAGACAAGATCTTATTGGGTATGAATATTAAAGGCATTGAAAGGGAAGGCTCAATGTATTGTTAGGATAGTTGAGATTTAGCCCCAAGGAGGAGATTTATAAACTTGGAAGGTATTCTCAAGGATATTAACAGGTGGTTCTCAAGGAAGTCTTGAGAGAAAGACAAGCCTAACGAGCATGTTTAATTTAACAATTGGAACTCATGAAAGACTTGTCTTGCTAGAGAATGAAGAAGCACTTAAGGGGCTTATATGAGCTCCAAAAAGGAAAGAAATATTTTTTATAACTCAAATTTGTTGGCTCAAGTGAAGTATTATGGGAAGTATTTGAGACAACGGCAAGCCAAAATTAGATCAGACTATGCATTGCAAGTGATTTTACTCCCCTTGCAATTTGATCTTTGCCTTATTAATGAACTACAAATTCTAAAGAATTTTACTGTCATTCCATTGACTTTTAAATGAACAAAATTTGAAATATTTTTATACAATGCCATGGCCAATGTATTGTAGTTGTTTAATACCTTTTTGGATAAGTGAAATTTGAATGTCAATCTAAGAGTTAGTTGATTTTAAATAGTCTAAACCTAGGTTTTCTTTATTTTCTATTTTGCTAAGATTAAGTTTATGCGGGACGATGCATTATGATTTTCGCTCTCGCATTTGACATTTTTTGGCACAAATAATTGTAATAGTTATATTTTTTTTTTAACATTTCTCACTATTTGTATATTTATTATATGTGAAATATGTGTTATAGTAGATTATAGGTGGTTTGAATGATGATAATTTGGGTTGAAAAATATTTAATTTTCTTGTACTTTTTCAAACTCTTGCATGCATTGAAATCAAACAATTTCAAATCATTTGACCACTACAAAGTTATCTAAATGCAGATGGGAAGCTAAACTCTTTCTCAAAGTTGAATTCAAATTGAACCTACTTAAAATCACCTAACCTTTTATCGAATTGGATGAATATAACTTTTGTACGCACATGGAGATATAATCATAGTAGAAAACATTGTACATGCATTTTATGCATGTATGAAAACTTTACTCACATATTAGTCCTTGTATGAATACTGCATGCATAGAAAAACTATGTACTAACATCATAAAGATCAACAATCCTAATCCCAAAACACATGCCCCAAGAGAGATTTGAGTTCTAATTCCATTTTAACCCTGATCAAATATATCCTAAGTTTTAATACCATCTTAACCCCACTCAAGTTTGTCCAAAACATAAACTGTTTGTGGAACCCTAGAATACAACTAAGAAGCGTATGATCAAGAGTGAAAGAATTTGAAAATGTTATCTCTAAGATGGAATTCATTTATTTTTAAAATAAGTCACCATAACATAATTCATTAATCAAACCATACAAACTGGAGTACAGAATACAGGAAAGATAGAAGCTTACTTGTTACAAACATAAGATTACATCTAATAGCAAGAGTTGAACGATAAAGTTCTTTCAAAAGAGAACTGGACTATTCTCCCTAAATATGGCTCCTCATTTTGATTTCTGTTTACCAGAGTTTTTTGCATGCCACTTCTCTATTATGTTAAACCAATTCCATTGAAAGAATAGAGCAGCGAGTCTTATGAAACCTGCGCAGGTTACCTCTACAAATGCTGTAACGCATGAACTCTGAGGAGACAGGCCAGCAGTAGCCACAGCAACCATGGCTCCTTCAAGGTTGCAAGGAATCATAAATCTCCCAGATTTAATGCCATTCAGAGATATCTTAGCAACATCATCAGCCTTCATTCCACCAGAGGATCCAGCTATTAAATTGGTTATCTCAGGCCTCCTCTTTTTCTCTGAAAACAATAGCAAATCCATTCAAAAAACTTGATTAGATTTAATTTGGAAAAAAAAAAATTGTGTGCTTTTGTTCGTTTGTAAGCTAATTGTTTCTCACTTGATAGCAATCTTCAACTAAAAACGGAGCAAACGTTTGCAAAACATACAAGCTATGGTATCAGGAAAAGATTGAAAAGTTATCTGTAGCTATTTAATTCCGATTTATCACTCTCTCAGGTGATAGATCCAGTGCATAGAAGTTACACAGAAAAGCTATGCAACAGTGTTCAAGTATGAAAGGCAGGCTTGTAATGCTTAAATACATTAAGTCAAAGAACCACAAAAATCAGGAAAAGAACCCATGAAACAGCATTTTTTTAATGCGCATGATCAAATTTCAACCTTCATAAGTGAATTATTGCTTCAAACAGATCAAATACCAGAAGCGTGCAATGTTGGCAGTTTCAGAATAATAGGTGAACCACTGCATGCTGCAATGTGACATTAATTGATACAACTATATACACACTAATGGATACCAGCTCACTTAATTGACAAAGATCTATAGAATCATATGAATGTTCTCGGATTGGGTTCAGGTCACAGAGCATCTCAGTATTAACTTCAACTTCAAAAACTATAGCCAATACCATGTATACCACAGATAGATCCTAGTATACTAACAGAGCATACGAATGTTCTCAGATTAGGTTCAGCTCACAGAGCATCTCGGTATTAACTTCAAATTCAAAAACTATAGCCAATACCATATATACCACAGATAGATCCTAGTATAATAACAAAAACAGAAATAGAGAACACTCAAAGCTGATAGCAAATACGAACCATACAAGCAATCTATGGAGCAAAATAAACAAGTAGCAAGATTCTAAGCTTCGTTACCTTCAAGCTCAATAAGTTGTATACCAATCACATTCATAAAAAAGAAGGTTAATTGGCAAGTATAACAAGAAAATAACTGCAAAGATTTCCAGCAAATTGCAGAAGCCAATAGTAATTAAAAAGAAATTCTAACTTCATGCAGTAATTGTTAGGCTCCTGGTTAAATTATTTTTCCACTTCATAAGCTTTTGTGATTCTCTCCCAAAGGTTATATCAAAACTTGCAAGTAAAAGCTAGAGAGGAAGTTTCATCCATTCCATACCTTCATCAAAACCTGGGGTATCTGTGTCTGGTGGAAATACCAGAGACACATAAATATTGTCAGCAAAGACCTCATGCTGCAATGATTCACTCAAGCCTCGAAGTGCAAATTTGCTCGCTGAGTATGCAGCATAGCCATATATACCTACCTGGATTAAGAGCAGCAAAGAAAAAGTGAGAACTAAGACCTATGATAAATTAGGTTCCATATTTCTGTTACAGTGAGCAAATTATACCTTATAAAGTCAGTTTAGGAAAAAGTAAACCTAAAAGATCACTTTATATGACAGATCATAAAAAAACTCGTTGATGTATACTTTATAAAATCCACCAAATCAAATATATTCAGCAGGATGTTCCCAGTTTATTAAATTTAGATGTTGTGGTGAAAAACGTGAGAAGAGAAACAGCTGAGATAATAGAAAATGCCAGAATCTGGTGGAGATTGTCCTGAATGAATCAGTGTCCAAAGGCTTGATGCCTTCACAAATCAGTAAACCAAACTCAAGAGGATGACCTATTATGCAGAAAAAACTAGAGGTTAACCCAAACTTAAAACACTTGGGACGGTTTAGAAAGGGTACAAGTGGATTATTGTGAAATAAATTGAAGTAACCCATCAAAATGCACTTTTTGGAAGCTACCTAATTCCAACTTAACCCAAGTAGAATTAAACCTGCCTTTCTCATAAACTAAAATTAGATCTTAAGCTTTGGCCTAATTTTCAAATAAGTTTCCCAGGTTTTAAACATAGCTAAATATGTTCACAAGTTTCACAAATACTACAAATACACCATTAGCCAACTTTTTTTTTTTCCAAAATATGCGTTAAGAATAATCATATAGGTACATATAGTTTGCGTAATTGTGCAGTTAACTATGTACTCTAAGAGGTAAGGGAAAAAATAGGTTAGAACACACTAAATTTCTATTTATTATAGAATTCCCACCACTGCTTTCTGAACTCACTTTACTGCACTTGGAAGCATTTTTCTAAGCATAAATGTGTTCTGGCCACAGGTGATGAACCATATTTACAATTATTACACTTCTACTTTACCTAACCTTTAAAAGATCAAATCATAATTTTGTTTCTATACATCTATGTTATTTTAAGTATCCCGTTCTAACTGCATTATATCAAACACCCTACATTAGAACTATATGTATGAATTTCACCAACCCTATTATGTTGTCTCATCACTGCATTTCCACTGTAACTGTAGAGACATGAATGGCCTCAAACTTTTAGATCATTTGTCTAATCAAGAACATCAAAACTAAGCCAAAATTCAGGACGTTTATGCAACTTTCCCTTAAGTAAGCTCTTTTTTTAGTTTTATAATCCTATTTAACGGTAACTTTAGGATTAAAAACTCATAAGTGATGTAATAAGCTATCAAGATTAAGCTAACCTGAAAAATTAGCCAGTCCAATTACAAACAGGCCTGCTCACAAACAGACGGCAAGAAAAATTAGGGATAAACCTGCCCAGCTTGGGATGACACGATGGCGATGGAAGCCGCGACGCCACTCTGCCTCGTCCTCCGCTTCATTCCCGGAAGTGCAGCCTTGATAAGATGAAACGTTCCCATCACATTGATATCCATCATGAATTTGACCTCCTCGATTTCCTGTTTCTCCAGTTCCAGCGGCAGGAACACACCATGGTTGCATATCAGAACGTCGATTGGGCCGGCCTCCTCGACCGCGCGGGCCACTGCGTCTGCGTCGCGAACATCGGCGCTGAAGATGGCAACCTCCACGCCGGTGGCGAGGCGGATAGTTTCTCTTGCTTCCTCGAGTCGTTTACTGTTGCGAGCAAGGATGGAAACGCGGGCGCCCTCTGCGGCGGCCTGGCGAGCTAGGGAGAGGCCGATGCCGCTCGAGCCTCCGGTAATGAAGACGTGGCGACCTTTGATGGGGATTCGAGTTGAGCGGGGGCGGGCGATGAGGAAAAGGAGGAGAATCAAGGAGAGCGGTATGACTGGAATCAAGAGGAGAAGATAGTAAGGGGAAATCGTCATGGCCGATAATGAGGAGGGGAGAGAGGAGGAGATGAAATCTACAGCATTGGAGAGGGCTGTGGATAGGGACAGGGATGGTGGAGAGCTCATCAGCGTCGGTGGCGGTGGTGTGCAACCGTGGTTGAGATCGGCAATTTTATAAGAGGACAGCCAGCGGAGTGGACTATGCATCCTCGACTACGTGGTCAATCGTGGTGGGCTATTAAAAATAATACAAAAATGATTATTTATTATTCTATTCATATTTACTATACCAGGAACCTGTAGGGTCGACGTCAACGGACTTGGTCTCAAACTAAAGCGATCCAAAACCCGTCCACTTTCGCGGGTTGATTTCGTGTTATTTCAACACGACATGGCATTTATCTCATTTCTAAATGTATTTATTCAAGCATAATATTAAACTAATGCGATCTAGCTATTGCTCCCAATTTGCATACCAAAGTTGTCATAGCTTTATTACTAATATGTTCAACGTAAATAACTCAGTTGTATTTCTTGCCTTCTTTTGCATTTCTTTCTCTTGAGATCCCACGTCAACATCCATAATCTTCTCCCTTCACAAGAAAATGGTTCTCAATTTCAATCCACAAATCAAATTAAAATAGCTTCGACCTGATTTTGTTATAAACCAGGCCAAATCTAGATCAGACCAAAACCGATTAGTTTCCGGCCCACAAAAGCAGAGATACAAATATTAAAAACTATATGCCTTTTTAAAATTAATTAATCGTTCAAAAACAAATTTAAATGAAACCCAACCCATGCCTCCAATTAACCTTGCACAAGAATATCCACGTGTCAAAATGACCATTTCATTTGTGACCATTTTGGTAAGCCATTACAATACAACATGAAATAGCATTAACAATCGTAAACATTTCGTAAGATAATAAGTTCACTACAACAAGAGAAAAATGCACAACATGCAAGTCTTTTTCTACATTCTGCTTCATAACTAGTTACATTTTAAATTACCGTGTACATTTCTCAACATAAGGTAAAGCAAAAAAATAAATAAAAAATAGCAAAACAGATGTATAGAATCGAATTTGAAGATCTGCAGTATACAAAAGAATGTACCATTCAAGGCAACAGTTCCTGCAGGTTGCCCCGCCCAAGAATTGCAACAATTAACTGGTGAAGACAATTTATTGAACATCTTAGCCTTCAAAACCGCTCATAAAAAATTAACTCGATAATCTTCTTTAGCAGTACAGATAGAGACGAAGACTGCTGCAAAACTAGTGCAGAAGAAATGCCTTGCTTTGACCATCTTCTTTAGATATGTTGTAGAACTTTTCATAAAACTGTACGAGGCAAATGTATACTTGAAATGAAAGTTAACCATTTGAACAGCTCAATCGGATGAAGACTCGAGTAGAGGAGCAATTGCAGAAGACAACTCGACATGCGAAACACGTACGGCTCCAATGAGCCGCTCTGGAAGCTCATCGTAAGTGTTTGCCTGTCTCATCTTGGTTATAGTAAGCACAAGGAAGAGAAACTTTTCTCTAAAAACTAAGCTACAAAGGAAAAACTCAAGTACCTAATGAAAGAACATACTATGTTAAATCATGTGTTTAATTAAACAAGTGATCCATATTTTGGGCTAAAATAGTGTAATTATTCAACCTCAATGAAGATTTTTCTTTAAGCAAGGTATTTTCAAACATTCCATGGCTACAGCTTAAAAGCTTGAAATGCTACTATGCCTTCAATTAATTTACAGAGGCCATTGTTCAAAAACTACATTAGAATACAAATAAATTGAAATATCTATTAAGACTGAGCTAACATAATTGAAAATATGGGTACCTGTATAAGAAAGGCCATGTCAACTACCAAAGTTGTAATTACACCGCATACAAGTCCTAGAACTCCATTGGCTACCGTAGAAGAACCAATATCAATATCAATCTGCAGGAAAAATCGATCTTATGAATCTTATAAGATACCTCTTTTTGAATTACTTCTTAAAAGAACACCTATAAAAAATATCAAGTCTTTATTCTTACTTCCAAGTACTTGGGTCCTCGAATATAAGTACAATCAACTGCTTTGCCTAATAAGCAGGGAGTGCTTCCAACACTCTGACGAACTATCCAGGAACCCTGCAGAGATGGCTAGTGTTAGAAATACAAAAGGAATCATGCCGTGGACTTCAAACAAACTAACACTGAAAAAAAAAAAAAAAACAACCTTGGGAACGGAGGGGATAAGCTTGAATCTACTGTTACGGAATTCATCATCACCATCAACAAATTGCTCAAGCAATGACCCGGAAACTAGTGTTTTAGTCACAAAGTAAAAGACCATGCTGTAATGGGTTGAACCTGGAACCTGAAGAAAGAGGAAACTATTCTGTCATGGCGGAAAAGATGCATATGCAAGTCAATCGTTGTAATAGCTCATAATACACATACTAGAGTGAAAATATATTTGGTTATGCATGATGTGATCATTAGCTTATTTGTTCACTTTGTCCTCACATTTGTTGCAGCATCGTTGTATTTAAGAATAAAAATGATTAGAAAAAGGGTGAAAGAACATCTCCATGGCATTGGCATGAAGGAATGGAGGAAGAGAGTAAGCACTCACTTGAACATTTATGACTAAAGAGAAAAGTCCTTTCTCGGCTGCAACCTGCAACAGCAAATCGTAAAAATTTCAAAGTCTTTCCAAGGTTGAAGCAAGAAGTTTTACAACGGGTAATGCAGTGTGAATTTTCTCCTCACATAATCATAAGCCCTTGTGTCAATGATGCTAAGTGAACTGCTAATAGCAAACTTCAAGTAGAAATAAAGAATAATTCAAGTGTTCTGCCTCTGCAACTTCTTTAAAACATTGATCTTACACAAACATCCCAATAATGTCTACTTTCCTAGTTCTTTACGTTCTACAACATGCTACTTAAGGAAGAAATATCACCAGAGTTTATGTTCCTACTAAGATGATGTAAATAAACTATGTTTTTAAGTTTTATCTCCGGGATGAAACCATATTTGCAGTGAAAGCATCACCCTGTATTTAAGAGAATAACTTTGCAGAAGGAACTGAACAAACATTAGAAATCAAACAAGTGCTAAATTACAGGATAATTAAATGAAATGTCTCATTGGCAACATCATTAAATATGGCATCATGGAGAACATGTAATATAAGATCACACCACATTAAATTTCCATACATCACTTTGTGGTTTTATAACTATACTAAAAGATAGCAAACATAATTCATGGATGCTAACTCAAGAGTCTACCCAACAGGCACCGTAATGCAATAATTTAGAATTCCTGTACTCATTCACAAAATCTCAAAGAATACTATCCCTTTTGACCAAAATAGGCTATAGAAGACCATAATTACACATCCAAATAATGGACATCACACCTTTAAAGGGAGAATACTAATAGAAGAACAAGCCCCCAAGGATGAATAAGCAAATATCATGCCTATAACCTAAGTGAAATAATAAGAAATAATGCATGTTGACAAGAACAATAATACAATAGTAACCATACCTCTTTCATGGAAGAAATCAAAATGCATGTCCCAGTTGCTCATGAATGGCACTACGAAACGAGTTATCAAAATTCACCCTGGGCACTCTTACATACCTAGAAGACCAAGGTGACAAAAGTATGATTCACATATCCATCCCATAAGCAATCAAAACCTTTAAAAGTCACCTCATGCACTCTCATAGGTTCTCAAAAACCTCGGTATAATAATAATGATGCATGGATATTCATAAAATGACCTTTAGGCACCAAATATCTCTCTTCGTGCTTTTAAAATTTACAAACATTTGATATAATTAACTTTGATCAACCATAAAAAATAGTATCCATCAATAACATTATACTAACTTAATATTTAGGTGATATAGACATTAAATTCCTCAACCACATCAACAAGATGCTTCACGCAAGAAACATGTTTACCTAAATCTTAGTCATGAGCACCTTTTAATTGGTGTAGTTGAGGTTTGTTGTAGCATGAGTATGCTTGGATAACTTCTTAAAAGATAACCCTAATGATGCATGCTCACAATCTAGGTAGTGTCATACTTATAAATTTACGGGAGAACAAAATGTGAGAAGAAAGTCCCAGGTGGTGCTCTCAAGTGCTCGAGAATGATGGTAGTAGAGGTGGTGATATGGTAAGAATCCCTTGAGAATTCATCCTCCTCCCATAAGGGTTTCACAATGAAAGGACTGACTACGGTTTCAAAATCTCGTAGAGCTTTGACACTCCTTTCAATCTTTTAAGAATTAACACTTAAGAAATAATAGCATCAAACTCCAACTAGACACAAAATAAAAAAAGAAGTTACAACCTATGGTTTATTTCATATTGGGCTATTGAAAATAAGGCTCTTGGAGGCATTGAGGCAAAAAAAAATGCCACAAAGCTAAACTTGAGGAACAATGGGGGCTGTTTGGTCGAGCAACCACTATGCTAAGAAAGAGGTGTTGTTGGTATTTCAAAAAGGTGAATGAAGTTAGTGGTTACCATTGTAAGGTCTCGAGGATCAACATTGAGCATGATAGCATTTCATATGTGGCAAGATGGCCGCAACTCATGCTTGAACTAAGTAGTTGGTGCAAAGGGTTGAAATTGAGGGAAAACATGGCCCACATGAACAAGCATAGGTAAGTGTCGTGGTATGTTCTTGGGGTTCTCATTAGGAGATAACCTGCAAACTTTTTGAGGACTATCAATGGTGTTATAAGATAGTTGGGTCATGTAAAGTGGAGGGATAAGGGAACTCACATTGTTCTCTTGGACAAAATTTGATTATTTGAATGTTTGGGGGGTTAAGAGTCAAAGTCTTTCGACATTAATGAAAAATGACCATGAGTCTTTATGGAACCATGATGTCCAATATGTTTCAAAAACAATGTAGCATGATCCATGAATGATGTCAAATCAAACTAACACTAATAGGAAAATGACTCAGTAAGCAATTGAATTTTCATGTGGGTGTATAAGACATGGTGGCTAGTTAGTTTGTATAGAGTTGAGAGAGTTGGAGAGTGAAAATGTCGTCATCAATGATATCTTCAGATAGTACAAAAAGAAAAGTTTGTCTATTCTCTCAATTGATAAGGTCAAGCTAGTCATGAGTAAAAGTAGCAAACACCCAATAGAAAAACAACATGGGCATAATGTAAGGCCAAGTTGAGGCTATAGGGTGTAACTTAGAAAGGAAATGAAGGAACAAGTGTTAACAGTCTTGGAAAAGATCAGAGTTTGTATAGTGCGTGGCATGAGAAAATAGGTGATAAGGAATTCGGATAACAATAAAGGAGGGTGACATGGTTAATGGAAATAGGAGAAATTGGAGCATGCCACAACAACATCACAACAATAGACGAAGCATCAGCTTTGAAACCAAAAGCTAAAGCATGGCTATGCACCTACTATATCAAAGGGTAATCAAAGAGAGGAGGGTCATGCGAAATGGAACTCGGCCATCGAAGTGGTGCACTAATGATTAGGAATAAAGCAAGTGAAGAGTCAAAATAATAGGTTTAAATTTAACACCCCTTGGGAATTCATTTACTCAACTACAAATCTTTTACAACATAAGGATTAAGCAAGACTTCAACAGCTCTCCTCTCATGGAGTCTTCTGAGAATTGGCACCCAAAAAGATATGAAATTAAACTTCAACTAGATTTTGAAATATTTAATATATGTATGACAGAGTATAAGAGTCCCAAGAAACGTGTCCCCTTCCAAAATGATCAAGTCAAGTGTAGATAAGAGCTTTGTACTAGGCTAATCAAGTATAGGCAATGCATTACAAAGGTTGCCAAGACGCCAACGTGTATGCATTCTACATGTGCCACAAGGTTGTCACAGTGCAAAAGAGGCTGTTAATGTAGTCGGTGATGTTAATCGTGTACTTTGTGAATGTTGATGTGGTGGATTCCAAAGAGGTTATATTCTACTCTTATTTGAAATTTGAAGAAACATCATGAGATAAAGTAGTCGATGAAAGTAATGATGACATGAGATGACTAACAAGCAAATTGTGCCCATTAAACTGTTAGCCCTCCTCCTAAAAGACAAACACCCAAACATCCTCTTGACACAAGATTTTTGTTGTGGAATAATAACATTACAATAAAAACACAACAATGTACAATAACTCAATACAAAAGTACAATTCTTAAAACAACATAATAGAGTATCAAAATACTATGCAAAATTCATATAAAGACCTTCCAAGGATGAAACATAATGCCATATGATCGTACACAAACATGCATGCACATATGGTCGTACAAGCATAATATGGTTCACATGTGCATAATGCCATGCATGCACGTACAATGTCTTAGAAAATTATGCAAGGTGTCATGAAGACGCTCATTCTCAAACGCGCACATTTTTTAAACACATAAGCAAATCCTTACATGTGTAAATCTCGGTATACATGCACAATACTATGTGCATACCTTGCACAATATGTGCAAGAACAATAATAATGCACATACATATCATCTAATGTGTGTCTATCACCATAACGAGGATAAAATGCACGTAATAAGATGAAGCCTAGCATAATGCATGTATAGAATAGGAACAAAGTAATGGCATAACTAGAGGCTATAATTTATTTCAAATTCAAGATGGATGTATGAGTGATATCTCAAGAAAAAATCTTGGTTAAGCCATTTGAACAATCAAAATAATAAGGCAACCACCAAACAGAGAATAATGATATCTAATTCCTTTATAACCTTACCAAACTTTAACTCATGGGATGCCTTCATCTATGTTAAGAACAAAAATACCAAATAATAAATTATAGTAAAACTTAAATGATAAGTGCTCTAATATGAGTTTAAAATCTTATCCATCAATAAATCTATCAGATATATCCTCAAGCTTTGATTTCATATCATTAGGGGTTGATGAAAGAATTTATAAAATAATGACTATGCTAATGATATGCCCACCAATAAGAATAGATATATCAATATTGGGTGTATCCACACAATCATAGGTTTATGATAAATCTTGGCGGGTTTTTATATGGTGTTCAATATTATAGTCCCTTTAACAAGGATTCAAATTAATCACGATCAAGATAAGAATGTATTCATTTTCTAAACCTTACTCAAATAGGTAAGCTTAAGTTTGACAAGAACCACAATAACAATCGTGGATTAGAATGACTTCGACTATAGTGATTCTCAAATGCAAGGTCATGTGGTTTACTAGCTTTAGTCGAAAATGTAATCTATGGTGGATTCACAACACTCACAACAAGCTAAAGATAGAAATACACATAATCAGTAGTTGATTCTTTCTTATAGATAATCTCTTTTTAGCATAAAACTTTTATATAGCAAATTGTACAATTGTGTCCTATGCCCTTGCCCAACACATGTCCATTACAAAGAATAAAAGCATATTTGATCTCCAACCTTTCTAAGAAACCCTCAACTCAATATAGGCTCTATGCTTCCAAGGTTTTAGATTTAGATCTTAGCATGTCTCATAAGCCTAAGCTTAAGATATTCACTCGCCTAAAGCCTCGCCTTCTCCTTCTAGTCTAGGAATCCATGAGGTTTGGGCTTCCACCAAAAGATTTGAGTTTCATTATGATTATCCTCATAACAGCATGGTGATTGTCATAAGGATACATAACATAATGTTAAGGCAAAGGCCCAATCACTGAATGGTGTTTCACATGCTCCATGCCCTTGTGGCCCCATGGTTTTTCTCAAAGTGAGTAATTTATGTGATATGCTTGCCTATGGTAAGAGAACAAAAAGTGAGTTTTTATCAATAAGATCTAGCATATTGTCCAAATCTAGTAAATATTCAATTCACATAGTAAGCATGTTGGGTGTGAAGCAATCTTTTAGCCCTAACATGCATATGTTCATACTCAACACAATCATTCATGTTGTCAACAGAAATGTTTATCATATTCATGTTATCTGAGAAAAGTTTCTATGAATAAAAAAAGTAAAGATAAAATATAGGAAATTAAAAACAAAAATTCCCAAATAAAGAGAATATACTTCGTACAACTAAGAAATATCATATATTATGAACTTTCCAATCTTATCAATAGTATATTATCTTTTTGATCGAACCAATAATATTCTCCCTCAAGCAAGAGAATATGTATCATGAAGCTCAAGGCTGCTACAAAGATTGGATAATTGAAGTGCTCCTAAATCAAATATAAAAATATATGCTACTTGTTTTTCACTAGAGACATAACTGAAAATCATTTTTTAGAAAACAACTCTAATGAAATAAGCCAACTTCAATATGTTTTTTTTCTTTCATTAAAAATAAGGTTACTTGAACATGAAAACCAAATTCTTCAACACAACATTTCTACATTATTTTGCAAATACAATAAATCATTGCTTTGTATTTGATTTTGGAACAAGATCTAACAACAATAGTCTATTTTCTACCTCTTCATGACACAAGATTTTTTCCAAGGTATCTTTAAGTAAACTTTTAATATTCAATATATCCAATATATTAAAATAGACTTCAATTTTTAAGTGGTTTTGTTTTGATACAAAAGACTATTTTTAGCATTTTCTAATTTAACTTAAGACCAATTGACAAAAAATAAATGCGACACCATTAGGTAACAAAAACTAAATTCCATGCATGATGACCAAGGAGAGTTGCTTTTCCAACTCCATAGCATGCGTCCAATCAAAATCTAAAATTGTGTGGTTTGATCATCCTGGGAATAGAAATAATTGAGCGATGTATCAAAGTATTGAAATAAGGGTAATAAATTTTCAAGCATGATAAAAGATTGTATTAGATGATAAGCATTTAGTCATGTAGCTTTTTAAAGGGAAACTATCAAGGTAGAATTAGTAAGACGATACTCAATCTAGGGGGCAAAGTAGTTCTAAAATTGAGATGTCATGGTTGATAAGTGTAAACTTGTGATAGAGTAGTATTTAAGCAATGGGTGAAAGTGAAACACTAATATGAAAGTATAAAATTGAGGAGATTGAAATCCTATTAAGAGATGCTTCATAAAAAAATCAATAAAATATAAAAACAAATAAATGTGAGGTAATAACAATCACAATCTTTCTAAGTTCATGAATATCCCAAGAAGATGCATTTGATAATGCGAGGTGAAAATTCATCCTGTCCAAGACTAAAAGAGTCCACAAGAAATACAACCACAAGCTCACGGTTTAAGAAAAATAATTTTATTTTTATAAAGGAGAACAGTGTAGGTTCCATTTAGACTATTGAAGGAAATCTGTTTATTATATCGTGAGTAGATACAATGGGATCTCTTCATAAATGTTGTGAAATATTCATATAAAACACTAAAATGCAGGCAAAATTGAGATGTCAATGTTCTCATCCGACCACACCATTTTGTTGGGAGTATATAGATAAGAAGACTAATGCATAATTGAAATTTCAACATAGAAGAAATGAAAACTAGATTGAATATATTTGCATTAGAGAACTTTAAAATAAGTAGAAAATAAATCTTATTTAAAATCTTTTAAAGATACTAAATATTTTTTTACCAATACTTAAACAAGTATGTTCAAATTAATACTAAAGTGGTCATCAATAAAGAAGAAAAAGTACCAAAATCCCACATAAGTTAAAACAAGGACTACGACCTTATAAATATGAATAAACTAAGTCAAACTAAGCCAAACTTTGAGATGAGGTTGGTAAAGCAAATGAAACATGGAATTATTTTCAATACTCGAAAGCTTCACATTTAAACTAAGAGATTAAGGAGGGACGTTGAGGAAGACTGAGGAGACAATGTCATGAGAGATGGTAATTGAGATAAAAGTTATATTAGAAAGAAAGTAGGTTCTCACAACTTCAACCCTTCCACTTATCATCCTCTTCATGTTGAGATCTTGAAAAAAATATATTTAAAAGGAGAAAACATTAAGAAACAATAATCAGATTTGGCATGGCAACAAATAGGCAACAAGTTAATGGGAATTGAAAACATGCAATGTATTATCTAGAGTTATTAAAAATAAGACATGCATAGATCATTTCCTAAAAAATAGAAGAGATCCATTGTAATGATGACAGTTACAAGTTACAATATAAGAGAATAATAATAATAATAATAATAATAATAATAATAATAATATATCAATTATGTGAAAAGATGCTACAGATTCTAAGAATCAAAATGTACTCAAATAAGCACCTGTAGAAGATCAAGAGGCAAAAAACGCATGCAAGGTGGAAGTCAAAAAAAAGTTCTTTCGAAGATTGTTATATTCTTCAAAGAAAAGAAAGACAATTCCTAAGTGGATATTACTAGAATCAATAAAAGTAATAACATTAATAAGAAAATTTCAAAATTTTCCCAATAGAAATCAGAATGATTAGTTCTCCAATGATGCAGACAACGTGATGAGAAATTGCAACCATAACTATGACTATCATAATTGTTTTTTTTTTTGCTTGCAAAAGAATAGTATAATCATTGAAAGAAGATAAAGTAGGAAGCTCAATGACCCGAAGAACACATGTGAGTCATAAACATTTTTGAAACCACAAAATCAACCATTAACTAAGCTTAACAAATTATAGTGATAGATGAAGACTAGATAGAAACTTGACTTACAACAAATTCCTCATTTTTGCCAAGTGGTGGAATTAATAACAAAAGAACGATGATAAAGAAGCTCATCACACTTTGTTTGTAGAGCGCTGTAATAATCTTGAAGATATTTTTCATTTGATTGTATAAAGAGAATGTTGGAGTAGCAAATGCATACTAGAGAGATGTTA
This sequence comes from Vanilla planifolia, assembly GCA_023846275.1. Lineage (NCBI taxonomy): Eukaryota > Viridiplantae > Streptophyta > Magnoliopsida > Asparagales > Orchidaceae > Vanilla > Vanilla planifolia. The sequence continues at coordinate 18,406,165 of CM043871.1, read as the reverse complement.
TTGTTTGGAAAGCAAATGAAACAAAGAAAGACTCATTCTTATTCTAGCCTCCCAAAACATAACTGTTGTGGCAATCGTAAATTCAAGATTAATAAGCATTGATGTGAATTGCATAGCTTAAGATTGTCATTTGGTACATTTAGAAATATTCATTACTCCAAGGAAGGAAAAGTTCAAATGATAAGAGCTTTTCAAGAGATGAAATAAGAAGACTAATGCCTCATACCACAAGACATAATTGGTATTATTGAATTTAATAAAAGTACCAATAGTTTAGAGAGATCATATCAAAAAGTAGAGTTGAGAAAGATTATGTCAAACAGAAGAGTTCAGAAAGCCATCAACAAATACCAAAGATTTACTTAGTTGTAGATCAAGAAGGCATTATTGAGGGTGCAAGTGTCATGTAAACATGCAAACAAGTGGATGCATAAAAGGTAGCCAATTGAGGAAAAGAGAGAAGTTGTAGATCTGAGGTGTTTGCAATGAAAATCTTGAATATATTAACCATTTCTTTCTTTTTTGCATGTTTAGAAGAGACAAAAACAAATATCTTGTTGTCTTCAACCATATCTGGTCTCTAGTGGACCTCTTAGTAGGATTCAAACCTAGATGATGTTCTAACCATTTATTAGAGAAAAGAGAACGAATTGTTCTTGTAGAATTCCCAAGAAATTCTGCTTCATGTAACGCATTTTGGCTCCTCCAAAAGAAAATTCCTTCACAAAATAAGAAAAAAAAAGGGATATGGAAGCATGCTAAAGAACAAGTAAAAGAGATTGAGGAAATGAATTAAAATGAGATGTACATAAAAGAGATGAGGTAGAGGGGTTGGTAAGAGGAGTGTAGAGTACGACAACATGAAAGTGGATGAAAAGATGAAGGAATTGGAGAGGTAGAATCCAAAAAAATGACAAATCTTTAAGTCACAAAAGATTTTGCACATTCATATTATTTGAGAGGAGTGCCTATAATTAGACAAATAAAGTAGCTATAGAAGATAAAGATTAAATAAGGGAATATTTTTAACAAAAAAATATACTCAATAATAATTATAGAATTTATAATTCTATGAACTTTCCAATTTGGCCAATAATAATTAAAAAGAGGTAGTTTCAACATGAAACACAAGGAAAATAGGCAACACCTAAGATAGACAAGTTGCTATCAAGTGACTTATAAAGACATGTTTACTTAAAGTTACTCTAAATCCAATAGAAGAAATATAACAATTTATCAAGCCAATAGTAACTGAATCACAAGGAGTCAACATCTCTATTAGGTTAGTTGTGATCAATCACGTAGATTTACCTAAATGCACTCCATGATCCTGATAATCTTGTGTTGTATTGTGTAAGGTCATGTATGTGTTCTATGAATTCACCATAAAGCAATATAAACAATGATAATTATAGCATAAAGTTTAAATAAAGAATATGAAATGTATCAACATGAAGATGACACAATATAAAAAATGCAAATTAAACAATATGCATATAATGCACCAATATGAACTAAGAAAGTCAGAAATTATATTATGATAACTAGTTATCCCACGCAATTAACAATGAAACTAATGTAAAAATTGCTTTAATAGTTGCAAAAAACAATTTGGATTACAACAATGTTGAGAATTTCACAATGATTAAAGACTACAAAAACTTTCATGAACTTAGAAATGACAGCACAATATCAAGACATTGCTCACTATGACAACTAACGAACCTGAAAACTGAAATTAACGAAGATAAAGCTACAAATGGAAAGAGCTGAAATGAAGAATGCTAAGTTGATCAAACTGGAAATTGTTAAATTAAAAGCTACAACTCTTGAACCAATGAATTGAAAAAACTCGTGACTATCATGGCAATGGTAGAGTGAGATGACCACTTTGGTGGTCAAAGTCATCCAACATGAAGGAATGTTATTCAAATTAGTGATGAATTGACAGAATCAAAATTGTCTAGCCACAAACATCGAATTTGAGAACCAACGAGCAGAATGCCCATTGAAATGACAATAAAAGAATTCAAATAAACTTATTGATAACGTATAAAGGTGGCAATGAGAAAATACATGATTAACATAATTATGGCTGATTTTGACGTCATTTCAGATCAAGCAGTAGATTGAGTTAGCACTTTATGCATAATTTCATAGAGAATGCACTTGACTATCACAGAGTTTACATGGCATAGCAATGCACTATGGGTTAGAGATAACCATGAAGTCTACCAATAACTAGGACAACTTTCCCATAATTTAGGATCAACAAACTTGACATGCACAATTAAATCATTTGTGCAAACTTGCTTCATGCAATATATTGTATAAGAAGAGACTGCATAAATTAGAATGCACTAAGCTTGATCCCTCATCATGGAAAAATGCATCAAATTCCCATCAAGTCATGCATAAGTGAGTTTTCATTAGGAATACTTGAGGTTATCATTAAGAACGCTTGGAATGGCCTTTATGGAATGCATTATCCATTTCCTTTACAAGCACGAGCTAAGGCCTTGGCCTCTCTTTACTTTTCGTAACACTTTTAGGGCCTGAACAAGGCTATTGCTTGTCACTTGCCCACTTCTAAATCGAATCATGCATTTTATAGTGTCCAAAGAATATACTGAGAACTTGTGAGCCAAGTTAACAATACTAGTAAGGTCATGTGAGAATTTATAACAATAAAATAAGATTTTGGTCTTGTTCTTGACAAGTCAAGCTTGATCGCACAAACAATGACATAAGCTAAATGGTTGATTTAGTTGTAATGTAACAATTTTTTAACCAATTGTAAATTATATATTTAAATTGCAGAATATATATATAAAAAGATGTAAATATTTGTATTTCAATATCATTTTTTTCATAAAATGAGAATTTAAAATAAAATATTAATATGTTAGATGTATCTCATAAAACATACCAACTGCAAACTACTCGAAATATAGATGTGAGCATATGATTAGATATAACTCATTAAGAGAAAACTAATAATTATTGTTGCATAATTTTTAAAACTCTTTTTTCTTCTTAATATGTTTTCAAAATTATTTTTATAAAGAAATATTTTATTTTATAATTTAATAATAGTTATTCTTACTAACAGATTTTTTTTATTCATTTCCCCCTTTTTGTCTAGGAGGAGCTTGAGAACCTTCGCCAACCAAGCTCGGGAAGGATCACGAAGGTGGTCGTTTGCTCAAGAAAACTCACACAGGTAGGTCCTTAAGCAAAAAACAAAATAAAATGCGGCATAATAACCAGTGATGTTTTCTAGGGAAGAAGAAGAATGAGTAACATCTTGCAAAACATACCAATGCAAGTAGCTCGAAGTGTAAATGTAAGCAGATGATCAAATAGACCTTATTAAGAAGAAGCTAACAATCTTTGTTGCATAATTTTTCAAACTCTTTTTTATTTTTAATTATTTTTCAAAGTTATTGAACCAAAAAGAAATAAATTATTTTATTACTTAATAATAATTATATATACCAATATATTTTTTCTCTCATTTTCCCATTTCCATTTGGAAGGAGCTCGAGAACCTTCACAACCAAAACTCGAGAAGGATTGCAAAGGTGGTTGCTTGCTCAGGAAGACTAGCACATGATGGTCCATGAGAAAAAAAATCAGAGGTGGTGTGGTAGTAGTGGTGTTTTCTAAGCATAGGAAAGAGGAGGAAGAGGATGTTGTCAGTTGTTGGAAGGGAAGCTGGTGTTTCAGCAAAGTATGGAGCAAGAGAGCCTCCAGCTGGTGTGAACTCAACAAACAAAAATTAGGAGGGAACTTCCTAAAACTTGTAACGTGGGTGTCGTGAATATAGCATGGGGATGGAGAAGTAAAGCTTTTAGGAGAAGAAGGTAATAAAGGTATTGCTGAAAGGAGCAATTCCTACAACAGAGGAAGCAGTGGCTGCAATAGGGAATAAGAAGTGGTTGAAAGGAAGCTGGGTGATGGAGGCTTCTATTTGTGGTTGCTATCACAGGAGAGAATTAACTGGTTCTGTTTCATCAAATAGAATCAGGAGTTCAATTTCTGTTTTTCCAACTTAAGGAAAAGAAAAGAGAGAGAGCTGTTGGTTACAACCATAATAGGACGGCAAAAAAAAAAAAAAAAAAAAAAAAAAAAAAAAAAACCAATAGTGAATCCAGCAAAGAAATCAGCACAAGGAGAGTTAGAAGCAAGGTTAACAGTGGAGCAATAAGCAGAGTTTGTGAGGAAAGTTTTTGAGCTGTTATGCTGGAAATCAAACTTGATGAAGTGAAAATAGCCACAAACAGGAAATATTCTATTAAATTGTTGTTGCACTCTGAAATCTAACAAATAAAAATAAGATTAACATGAGAAGCTATGAGAAAATAAATTGGATGTGGTTCAATCTATTGCAAGAATTAAGATAAACACGTAATATGAATGTTTATGTTGAAGTTTGTTCATTAAAGGACAAAAAATTAGCAAGCATATGATTAATATTTAAAAAATCATTTTTTGACAACAAATGACATGTTTTTCTTTGTAGGAAATAAAAGACAAGAAAAAAAAAATAAAAGTAGAGAGATCCTCATGAATATAAGGGAATTTAAATAAATTGTAATATAAATAGATGCTATTATTCGAGCATTCAAGCATGACATCTATGTTGTATATATGTATTTTGTTACAATTATATTTCTATAATATAGAACTATCAAGATATAAAACAATAGTAATATAATGAAAAAAAAAAGAAATGCAATTGTATGATACACTATGATATAATTATAAAATTGTTAAACATCATGGTGCAAAAACAAATAATAAAAAAAATAAACATGAAAATTTCTCATACCTTATCCCATGATTTCATTATATATGATAAGCTCTGATACATGATGCTAAGCATCATAAGCACAGATCTTATACTAATCATTGAAATAATGTTTGAGTTTTTCTTCGTTATTGCTACCACTTTGTATATGAGTGATATACAAAGATAAAGGGTCATCCACCAGAGCCAAAGGAGGAAGAAGGGATCATACATCTGAAAAAGAGGAAGCAATCACGAAGCTAGTAGAAAAAGGGAATGTTATAGTTAGAGAGGATGAGAAAAGGTTGAATTAGGAGAGAGGTCAGTAGAACAAGAGAAGAAGCAACAACACAACCTTTCCCAACAGAGTAGCACCAACGAAGACTCCTTGTGCAAAAGTGGGTCCGAAGAGGAAGACATCATCATTTAGATGCGATAGAAAACTAAGAGACTCAACGTTGCCCTCCAATAACCCCCACCGAAGGGGAGAAACAAGGGCTACAAGACATGTTGGGAAATGGAGGGTCAAGGATAGCGAGGTCAAGGATGGCGAACTCCAGGATGGAAACATAAAGAACTGAAGGACTTAAAGGACAAAAAGCATAATGGTGAGCTCAATGGTTGAAGAAGAACTTAGTAGTAGACAAGATTGTGAGTAGCTCAAGGAAGGCCTAGGCCTATGCACTCGAGGTGAGCTCGATGCAGCCAAGGGTGGCTCAACATTTGCAAGATTATAGGCCTATGCACTCGAGGTGAGCTCGATGCAGCCAAGGGTGGCTCAACATTTGCAAGATTATAGCAAACGATGAGGTGCTATCAGAAGCTAAAACACTAGTAAGAAGACAACCACATGGCCAACATCCATGTCAACAAGCTTGAGAATAACAGCAAACTCAGAGATGATTTGGCTAACTCACAAGAAAAACCTAATAGACAATACAACCTCTTTTCTACCATTTCCCATTTTTTTTATAACCTAGAAAACAGAGGTTTGAGTATTCATAAGGTATAAAGAAAATGGGAAGGGGTAGACAAGAAAGAGATCCCTTGTTAAGGATCTTGGTCTTGATGAGAATTAGAAAAGGCAAAAATAAAAAGGTCAGCAAAGATGATCACTGCCATTACTAAAATGTAATTTGGCTTCCAATCTCCTCTTTCTACATGCACAAGGAAGATTAAGAGATGCTTTCAATTCTAAGATATGACTTCAATTATAATAGATGGCCCCCGCAAATTGGCACAGATCCTAAGTTCACAGACCCAGTAATTTTATCATTGGTAGCAGATTATGATATGCTTTTATTTTATCAAGCTGACATGGCCTAGGAATTTCTACAGAGAGGAAGATGCCATCAAATTCTTAAATCTCAAATCAGGACAATTGGCAGACACCAATACAGAGACATCACCCTTAATAAAAATTGGCCACTAGGATCGAGGAAAGCAAATCTGTTATCATGGGACTTGGAATTCATAGATTTCGGCCATTGGAACAACCTTTTATACATAAGATTACATAGAATACATCTTTCTGGTCCAACCCTTCCTCATGCCTTCCTCAAGCAGAAGTTTACACCACTCTGAGTTACCCTTTTGTACACTTCAAAGGCCTGCAGCTCTAAAATTTTCACACCTCTAATAATATTCATAACCAAAATGTACATTAACTTATACAACCTTTCCATAATGTCAAACAGCAAAGACATGCAAAACAAAGAAGATTTGAATTGTAGTTGGCCAACAAAACCCAAAACTGATTCGAAATTCATAATGAATATACCAAAGTTGTTTTGCCATGGCTGATGATGTCAAACACAGTATAATACCACTCTTCCCTGGTAATTAGATAACTCTAGGGACTTTACAATCCTGCATTTTCAGCTGACAGATAGGTTTTAAGAAACAAAACTCAAACTTGTGGTAGTTGAAGATTTAAGTATAACACCATAGAGAGCAATCATATCTTTACTTCAAGTTTATGTCAAAAAAATGTTTGGCACAATTAAATATCAAGAGAATTAGCTCTCACATAAACAGCGATAAATAGCTCGATGATGAACTCAACTAGGTCCATCCACAGAGAAACCAACATTTTTGGCCAATATATCCGGTAACTTAATTTAGAAAAAAGTGAAGCTGGAATCACTGAATGAATATTATATAAACAGATAAAGCTACAATTCAGCTTACATGGGCTGCACATCCTCGCCTCCTAGAAACATGATCTATCCTTTTCACATCTTTGAACCAATCAACAGCAACAAGCTCCATCAGAGGCTTGCCTGCAGGTATCTGCAAATCAATCAGACTATGCCATGAACATGAGAAGCCCAAATTATTTGCTAAAAGACCATTATAACATATAGTACAAAGCAATCAAACCTTTGATTTGTCATTACAGAAAGTTTTGCTACGGACTTTGAAGTTGTTTCCATCAGGAATTCTCCAACAATCACGGCTGTTATCACGATCATCACGGCGTAAATTGCCAGAGAAGGATGGAAAATCAATTTTATCCATCAAGTCCTCATCTGTACATATCATATTAATCAAATAAATTTGAAGTCTGGACAAATTTGTTCTTTTAACTGCAAAAGGTCGGATATATCATAAACCTGCTTGCTTAATAGTATCCTCAGCCTTGATTGAGTACCCCTAAAAGAAAAATGACAATTTATACAAAAAGATTAAGAAAAAATATATTATAAAATTGGACTACCAACCAATTCCTCGGAATCGGGAATTTGATAGTCCTCATCCTCATCAGATTCTTCATCTAGTACAACAGAATGTCCACTAGCAGAATGTGGCCGATCCAACAAAGGAACTGGCTGACTACAACTTCCCTGGCCTTTCCTTCCCTTTTTGGAAGAACCTGAAGCCGAAGAAATGTTCATCATAACTGGTATCCTTGGTACCGCATGGGATTCATCTGTTTGGGAAAACCAATCCCGCAGCCCTGAAAGAAAAAATATACTCCGGTAAGAACAAAGGCAAATCGCAAAACTTTTTAACCAAATGATGCATGTACTCAGAGCTGCAATAACTTCAAAATTCTTTTATTCAGAAGTGCATGACAAACAAATTGAGCTAATATTGGAAAATAGAATCACCTGCTACACTGTTCAACATTTGAAGCAAACAATATTGCTGAAATGCTGAAAAATAGCCAACACCCCATCCTTTCAAATCAACTTGCATGAGATGCTGGACTTGTGTCCTAGGTCTCCCGTTACGAGACTTTAAGGGAGAAATATTGAATCCACCACCTACAAAAAAATGTATAGAAGAAAAAGCTTTACATACAAACAATAGTTTCTAGAACAAAGAGTTTTGTTAGTTGTTCTAAATTCAGATCAAGCAGAAAAATGGATGGTACTCTCAACATGGGCCCGGACAAATCCTGGTTGTACTCCACAATTTGGGTGCTCCCTAGACCTAAACAACACAACTGCAAGAGTGGACAACAAACTTTTACTGTAAATTTGTATCAACGAAAGAAAGAGAAGGGAAAAAAAATCCAATGGCTCACCATAACTTCCATCATCATTTCGCCTCCAATAGCGCATATAACAAAGATCACGTGGCCAAACAAGCCTGCACAATCAGTTGTTTAAGAACAACATGTTTACGATCTTGAATTTTAAGAGATCCAGTAGAGTGAGTCTCAAATTTCAACATGTTTACACTCTCATACAGATGTAAAGAGCAACAAGAGGGCATGGCATGTGTATATAGAAAGCTAACAAATGGTTAAACAAGCCTTAAGCATGTTACAGATCACCATGTTGTTGTTCTGAAAAAATGGCATGACACATGAAAGTTGCAAGAAACTTGCAGAAAAAGGATTCATAGTGATACTGAAAGAGGAAAGCGTATGCTATATCAAGTTCAGTTCATAGTGCAAGTATCAAGCAACTTCTAAAACATCTCCAACGAAGGAAACCTATTTCAGTCACTCATCTTTGCATTCATCATGAAGAGAAACTGAACCCCTTTCAACAAGAACAAAATAAATTGTGGATTTGACTGGCAAAGCTTTTATGAGTTTGCTTTTTAAGAACTTCACAAACAAATAAGTTTGACTGGCACAAAAAAAATGTACTAGAAAAAGTATGATCTTACACATGCACACTTACTTGGCTTCACAATAATAAGCAATGCACTTCCTTAGTATTTCATTCATTGTAACGGTGATGTTATCTTTTTTAAGAAAATAGCTATTTCAAGCAATATAGCACGATGCAATAGTTGCATGATATTATGATGCTAGAAAATAGAAATTGGTGAAAAAAACTTAGATGTCCTCAATCCAATCATCCAGGTGCCATAACAAGAAACTTTTCTGGATCTAACAAATATAATAATTCTATTTGATAAAAAAGTTATGCGATTATTTCATACTGAATTAGATTCTAGAATAGTCAAGAATTGATGCAAAAGTTAATACAGAAAGTTAGTACTCTCCAATAAAAAAGTCCTGTTATGTTTGATTTACTTTTCCAACTTCTGAAGATGTAATCCAAATCTCTAGGTTGTTAGTGGAGGGAAAACTCATTTGGTGCTTCCCTCACTGCCTCAAGCAGATGTTGAGGATTTGAACTCCTTCAAAGCAAAAATTAAAAAAAGAAGGAAATCTTAAAGGTGCCATCAAACATCATGATTCAACTACTTAGTACGGTAAGCACATAGAAGTGCATACTCTAGCACCACAATCAAAGAATGCTGAACCTAACTTCAAATCATTAACAGTTTAAAAAAATTGTTCATACATCTAGATAACAGCATAGTCTCTTCTATCATAATAAAATTCAAACTTCACTCAAAAAACGCCAGGCATAACAAGAGCAGATACACCGTGCTCGGAATTAAAAAACAAAAAAGTACCTATCATCATTTTAAAAATTCAAATGCTCACTCGAAGTGAAGAACACAATCGTCTACAAAAAAAATGTAGCATTCAGTCAATTTGAGAACCCTCATAAGCCTACCTTTCTGCTGAAATCCTTTGATTTCCTGAACTTCAAATATCTTGGACCTGAGCACATTATTAAGATGAGGGGATGCAAAAGCTAAAGAAAAATCCCAACCAATCCAGCAATTAAAATTTAAATTTATATTCCACTGTAGAATCTATTATGAACAAAGTTTTGCGTTGGATTTGGCTCAAGTCAATGCCTTTTTATGAGCCTTTGGATTTTGTTGGAACAGTAAAAACAATCCAACAATTTACCTAACTTTCCCCTCAACTATAGAAGCATTTTCACAGCAAGTATATATGGATTCAGTATTTGGCAACTCCAACAAAGCTTTAGAATATGATCAAATAAGCATGTTATATTAGGTATATTGTTTATTATTCAACCACGCCCACAAAAAATGACTATCTTGTAACCTACTCTAGCTTTTGAAGTTGAAATAATGAATGCTTTGATGGACATATTTTCATTCGGGAGTGAGTTCAATTATTTTACTTGACAGGTTGAAAGTTGACCTCGAGTGAAAAATTAGAAATCAAAAACTATCATAAATATATCTTTTTTCTTTGCAGTTTTTTAAACTGTTTTTTTGCAAGACCACTTTGATAGACACGTCTATTTCTTTCAAAATCTCCTCTTCAACCCTTCATCAAATAGAAAATAGACAAAGCTTGGTAGACTAATCGTCTTCATTGAAAACCAAATTAGAGCATTTAAGATCCAAGCACTTAGAGATCTAATTCCACTCATGATTTCAGAGTCGAACAAGCTCAATCCTACCAGTATGGAAGCCAATATACTAAAATCACAAAAGAAATAATATGTTACTTGGAGCAACATTCTTGTTCCCCTAGCTATAAATAATATGTTAGACCCACTTAAAAATATGGTATGTTCATCTTGTTTCTGTCCTATACAACACTAGTACTCTTATTATCTCCTTCCATTTAAAATACACTTAGCTCCCATTGCTCATCCATCTATATTTTTCTTCCCAAAACCAGAAAGGCTATTTATGATAATTTCTCTAAGCCATACAATTACCCAGTCAACTACAAGAAAACAATATAATAACTTTCCATGAACCCAATAAATAGTTGAAACCATTACAAGGTTTGGCACAATTTTTACAATTACAAATGAGGCTTTAAAAGGTATCATTCAAAACATGCTTATTGAAACAAATTCCTATACCTATTGCACCCTCAAGCACCATCCTTTGGCAATATCATCACTCTTCTAACAAATTCCTATACCTATTGTCAACATTAATATTCACAAATTTCATCATGAACTATTCAATGATGAAGAAGCCCAACACACTTTCTTTGTAGACTGTTGTAATAATCGTAAATATATTTTCATCTTGTTGTAAAGAGAATTATTCAAGGAAGTGAATGCATATCCAAGAGATGCTATTGCTTTGAAAATATGCAAATTACTATAGAGATAACTTGAAGAAACACACAAATACAAACTAAATGTAACTAACCAAAAATAGGACAATGCAATGGTGAATTTAGTTCTCCATCCAATTTTGCAAAAGAAAAAAACAATAATTCTTTCATAATGTTTAGTTCATTGTAGTCTAAATATGTATACATCATTCCATCAACCATAAACAAGTCATTCTAGAAGAATTTTAATATTTTAAATTTTCTTAAATAAACTCTAATCATAACATACAAAATACTTTATGTTTGTACATAATCCCAATCATCAAAAGATTTGTTATCTATATTAATGGTCAAAGAAATTGCAAACTTGTGTTTTTATCATGAAATTATAAAAAGAGTGAACCTTCAAAGAAGATGAAATTTGGAGAAACACTAGAACCATATCAATTCTTGTGGACGCATGGAAATAGATGTATAGAAGAACATAATCATGAACTTGAATGCAAAAAATTCTTAGTTTTATTTAAAAATTGAAATTTAAAATCTTGCATGATAATTGCAAAAACAAAGACCCTAAGAAGACTTCAACTAGTTGGAATTTTAGTCTTAAGATCCCTCAAAAAAAATTTGAAGACAATGGCCTAATGGAAAAACTCAAGAAAATGTTTGCCATGATCCCGAGATCCATCTTAAAAAATGATTTTGAAAACTAAGGACCGAAGGACAGGTTCTAAATAACGAGTGACCTAGCTCTAAAATCTATCATAAAAGAAAATTTTCAATAACAAAGGCCTCAATGAGAGACTCAGGCTAACAAGAGCCTTAATATCAAGATCTATACTAAAAAAATGTAACTAATTAAATTGTATGCAAGTTCAACTAACAATCAAACTGAATAACTTTGTCTCAAAATAAACCTTAGAAATAAACCATGCTCACAAAGAAGGCTAAGAACTGAATTCAACAATAACCTATTGGTAACTAGAGTTTCACTACCAACCTCCTAAAGGTTTTTAGTGTAACTGGCATTGAGCAATAGCTACTTTTTATTTTGTACTCAAATGTAAGTTCAACTATTCTGACACCATTGTTATTAAAGGTTTTATCAAATTAGTTTTGCAATGGCACACAAAACTCAAGGAAAGGGTTAGAATTCACTCTTTCATAGAATTTTAATATAGTTTCAAAAAATGCCAAATTCCTACTATTTTTCAATAGTTAAAATCTAAGTGGGGTTCTTCATACTACAAGCAAAAATAAAAACCAAAAGAAATACTATAAGTTCCTAGTTAAAAGCTTTCACTTAACAAGATATATACATCACAAGATGAACATCACTCTAAGAGGAACTTGAGATAGGAAAGAGACACAAGGCCTTCATTTGTATAGAGATTCTATATTGGAGTCTAGAAAGCCTCCACAGAAGAGATCATCCAGAATTGCTTAGGAACAAATAGAACTTTGCCTCGAGTCAAGGTCTTCATGGTCAAGAATGCTTCAAACACCAATTAAAGGACACCAAAAGTCATCCATTGTTTGTTTCAATAATTTGACCTTGCCACAAGCCCCTCTGTTTTGGAGTGCGCCTCAACCAATTTCTTTTATGGCTTTCGAGCTATTTGTTTATCTAATTCTTTTCCTTATCTAGCCCCTTAATGGTTTTGATCAAATTCTTTTCCACTTCCTTCAGTCGATTCACTTGAGTCCCTTTGCTGATTTGCTAACTCTTCTTTAAATTTTGTTGTACTTTCTCTAGAGAAGTAACATGAATCATTAGCCTGTCATACGAATTCTCAAACAATTTTTTATCCAAGGCAAGGTATTTAACCACCTTAACTTGCTACACTTCCGTCTAATCATTCAATCATAAGCCAAAGACCTAACTATCTCAAGCTCCTTAATCAACTCTCAAGATCTCTCTTCTACCAAAGTACAAAATAACCTCCTCCACGTTTGATGGAGGGGCATCATTTTTTCGGCCCGAAACTTCATCACAGGAGGGTTGCTTTCATTTTTCCTTTTGAATGTTGCTCTTTTGAAGCCTTAGTCTTCTTCCTCCTCCAAGTCAGCCATCAAAATGATCAAATGGTAACATAAGGATGTGTTTTAGGGATGAATTGCAATCAACCTTTCCTTGCAGAGAGTTTCACAAAAAAAAAAAGAACTCCATTCCCTCAGGAAGCAAAGGGACACCAACAACCTATGTGCCCTATGGCTTCATTGTAACTTTCCAAGGGAGCATTAATACAAAGACATAACTCCAATCCAAGTATAAGATCGTTAGCATTAAGAGAGACATAACTAATCAACTTTTCAAACAAATTGTTATAGGGTTGTTCGTGTTCTCTTGACAAACTAGAACAAATGGTGGAACCAGAAGATCCTTCAATTCCACCCTTCATTGTATAGCACCCGAATGAAGCAATAAATCATGGAAATGATATTCAAGGCCGAGTAAAGATGGTTTTCAAGCATTTGAGGATCTCAAGAAAAACACTTCTTTAAAGGTAGCTATGGACCATCGAGAAGCAAAGGAGTCTACACAAAAATTGAGAGAGCTAGGAAATGCGAGAATGGAGAGAATTGTAGCAAGGGTAAACTAAATAAGGACCATAGAGGTACTTACAAGACACAACAGAATATTAATCAAATGTCTCCAGCATTGCTCTCATCCAACAATCATTGATTTTCCTAATACACAAGAAAGATCTCGTCCTTCTACGACAAATCCTTTATTTGACTATTCTTACCAAGCTTTAATCAATCATTATATTTCAAGTCATTTTACCAATTTCCCTTTGGTTTTGTTTTAATTTTACAAGAAAAAACTTCTTTCAAATAATACTGCTGGTAAATTATTTGATCATTTCCAATGGAACCTCGAGTTTCACATTATCAACAATTTAAAAATTATATCTAATCTTCACCACTCAACCATTTTATTAAGCATCTCAAAAAAATTTTATTAATTTAATTTGTTATGTAGTCTTTTGTAATATTTTGTAACACTCAAGTCAAGACCCTTCACTTGGATAAAAATTCTAGGCCTTTTTCTTAAAAAGTTGAAAGAAAAGCTAGTCTGCCAACTTTTACAATGATCTAAAGTAAAATTTGTTGAACAAGCATAATACATGTGAAAAAAAAACACTACTCCACACTTATGTGAAATGTTTTTCCAAATACATTTAAAAAAGTAAAAGAATACAACAAGGTAAATCCCAAGGACTACTAAAATTGAACCCCTTCATCTTTCTCGTCATCAAGTTTGACAAATCTAACACTAGATTACCCTAAAGATACTAGCATAGCATCAAAAGTTACAAAATTGTTGTCAATCAGGGTACCTAATATTTCAACAAGGTAACTCCCAAGAAGGACTACTAAGATTGAACCGCCTTCTTCGTCTTTCCCATCACAATCTAACACTAGACTAACCTAGCAATTGTATTACTAAAAGGGAAGTTACAAAATTGTTGTCAATTAGGGCACCTAATATTTCTTCAATACCCTTCTAAAAGGTTGAAGAATCCCAAACTCATTGAGAGACAGCTTCTTGATTGCCACTTCTACAATATTCTACATGCCAATCCATGAAAAATATCTCCCCACCATCGAGCCTCTGTCCACATTATAAGTTCCCATACTCATTTCGAGCTTCCAACCAAGAGAATATGTATTTCGACTCCCATAGCCTCTAGCAAGGCGACTTAAACTTCAAAATCAAATATCTGATCTCATCTTCATTATGTCCAAGTTCAATTGGAGGTCCTTCACACATTTCAAGGATTGACCTTGAATGTCAATATCCAACTGAATTCATGTCTTCTCTCATTTTGTTCGAGAAAGCCATCCCTTCTTCCTCCAACCTTCTTTTGATAGGCAGGCTACTTTCCCCAACTAACATTTCTCAAGGTCATACCTCCACAAGAATGGTGGACACCAAAGTTAGATCTCATTGCACCCGTTATTACTATTGCTCCTACTTTTGTTGTTTCTTCTCCCTTTACTCTAACTAGGAGGAGGTTTCAACCCATCACATATTTGGTTCCTTGACTAGCTTGGTATTAAGAGGTGCCTTCTAAAAGATACCTATCTAATAAGAGATTGGCAAGTTCCTTCCCCTCTTGCATAAAATTTGCCAAGTTCATGGCCAACATGCTCACCATCTTGTCCATGGTATAGGTGGACCACCCCCAACACATTTCTGAATCGAATGATAATCGAGATGCACTTAGGTTAACTCCGTTTCTTCAACAGAGATCCCCAAGATGGTAGAAGTTGTGCCTCTATGAATGTTGGAGAGCTTGGAGAATCAATGTCAATCAAAAGATTGTTGTTGTGGATCTCAGATAATGCTACTTGGTGTATTCCGAAGGGTGAAACTAATGCAAGATATATCATGATTGTGGTCGGGATCATAAACCTTGGAGGAAATGTTTCTTTACCAAGGTCACACTCATTCTTTACCTGCAATAAGGATGAAAGTGAAAGGGTCAACAGAGTTATGGTCATCGAAGGGGTCAACTGGGACTTTAGATCTGATCTCCAAGATAATTTTCAACAATCATTCAATGTGACATTGCAAAATGGAGAGTATCAATCCAAGTGAATTTCTGAAACAACTACAAGGATATGATCTCCACTTACACTCTGGATAGGCAACATAGCCTAAATCTTGACATGGTGCATAGCATCAACTATGGTTAACAACTCTCCTCTTTACACATAAATGTTAAAGAAAAGTATTGACGGTTCAATAAACATATTTAATGACCAACTTAAAATCATTTCTCTCATTCACTGTCAAATGTTTTTGGCATATGTCAATCACAGATTCTATCAACCAAAATGCACAAACCAGTTTTCTAGAGTCATCGGCATTCTCCGACAAGATTTCGAGTTTTTTTTTAGGACCGGCCTTTGCATTATTCTTCAAGTGACCTTTGGAAGTTCTCCAACAAATCTTCAAGCATTTTCCGAGTTAGCTCCAAGCCTCATTCAAGCAATGTTGCAGTTTACGACAACGAGTTTCAAGGGATTTCCCAAGGTTAATCAAACCCTCAGAAAACTGCCACAAGATTCCAAAAAGTTTGATTGACGTAATTGTTATAATCAATTACAAAATGATTTTAACTAATTTATCCACTCAAATAAACAGCCCCTTTAAGGGATTGATAAAGATCATTTTAGAACATAAATCTTATTTGAAAGTAACTTGTTTTTTCAAAAAAGATTATTTGTTGTTTCAAATCATTTACAAATGATTCTAACAAATTTACTTCCAAGATCTTTATTGCTTCTATACTTCCTAATGTCAAAACTTTTCTATTGTTATTATTTTTCTTCATTCTTATGTATTATCTTTCTCCCTTTCATTTTAATATGTATTCGATCAATTTTACCTCTAGATCGCCACTTATTCCAAAAAAACCCTTTGAACGAGCAACACTACGATGCACTTTTGAATCTTTTTAAAATATAGCATTTTGTATTAAATAGGAAAAAAGAAATTGTTAGAATTCTTGCCTAAATGGCATTAGCTATAAAAAAAAGGCTAAGTTATTGAAGAAAGCAATTAATGATAGTTCTCAATATTTTGATAGTACATTTATAGTTGTACCAATAAATTTATAAATAATACTCTCATTTCAATAATAAAATATTATAAAAATCCCTCTCAACAATTTTATGATATCAGAACCAAAATCCTATTCTCAACCTCCTTCATCTTCAACTTTCAACATGAAAAGCAAGTTAACAAGGCCTCACTATCCACTGGTCTTAGCATCAAAATCAACTTCTCGATGCTCCAATTTCCCTCACACAAAACCCTTGTCCTAACCTAAGGCTATATGGAAGATCCGACCCCTCGTCCTAGTCTTCTATTCGAGAAAACGGAACTCTTGATCTCCTATAATGAGCAACAACATAAAGGTAGCCATGTGAGGGCAACCTAGCACCTTATATCCTCAACAATTAGTCCATCTACTCACATCAAGGGAAGAAGTTCAACGTCTTCTTCCATTGTCTAAATGCTACTTCTACTACCAAGGCTTGAACTTGCGACCAATAACGTAGTTGAAACTTTGCTTCATGTTCTTCGTTCGTTTGCTCCTTGTCGAGACCGTGCAACGAGCTAGAAGAACCTAACTTTTTCTTCTTTCACACCCGTTTATCTACTCCTCTTTTGGACCGATATTTGAACATCCCTAAAAATCTTGCTTCTTCACTTCACCTTCTCTCAACCTAACTAAAAGAAAACCTAAGAGAACCTATCTTTTCCAAAAAGAGACCTGCAAACTATTTCCTCTCTACAAACCCTTCCACCATAGAGAAGAAAAACAAGATAAGCAACTATCTCCTAAACCCAATTCATACTGAGAGCAAATCCTATCTTGCACTTTGAAGTAGAAATTTCTATCACCATGGTATTTTCTCCATCCCATTTGTTTGTTCACGAGGATGATTAATTACGCACAACAAAGGGGTCCCAAACTCATCAACAAGCAAATCTAGGTCATCCACCATGGATTCTTAGCCCTTTTAATTCTTGGGAAAAGGATTGTCTCTATAGTCAAAGATAGTTGATTTTGGCCATTCACAATTTTGCTCACAAAATTTACAACCCTTCATATGCAAAATCTAATCTCATGAATAGTTGTTTCTAGTGCATTAGACTACATCTGAGACAACTTATCTCAATTTTACTCATAAAATAAATATCACATGAATTCCAATGTCAAGATTATAGATAGCATTCATTCTTTCTATAATCAAAAAGGGTATACAAACCACAAATTCTACACTTAGTGTTTCACACTCCAAATCTAGTTTGCAATTTGATTTCAATCAACAAATAAACAAATGAGATTAATTGCATTGTTAAATTCTCTAACAATTGTTGTGAAATAAAAGAGTCAGGATCTGAGAAAATGATTAACTACACTAGAGTATACCCCTCCTATTTCCAACAATGACAACATAATGCTGCCGCACCATAGATTAAGTTACCCCACATTTTAATATCTTAAGCACTTATTTCCTATTTTATCTATAAATAAAGATCTTAGAATTTTTAACTATAAAATGTCTTAATTATTTAAACATATATGCACATCATTTTTAGCAAAACTATATAAAGAATCCCGATCATTCTCCTAAGTATTTGAGGATCGTCTCATGTCAAAAATATCTACAGAACCCGATGGCTAGTTTCATTTATTAACGATCACACCAAAGTTTGATGACTCTATCTTCTTGAAGAAAAGTCAAGAGGTACAAAAACTATTTAGATCTTCTACTCTGACAAAAAATCGAAACACATCTAAGCTAAATCAAAAATCAACAAAACATGCGTTCATCAAGTATTAACCTACTTAACAAGGAAACAAATACCATTCTCCACCGTTTGTTAGATATTTCTATCCATGGATGTCATATTCCAAGAAGCCCAACCATATTTCCCAATTTTTGTTGACTCTATCTTCTCGAAGAAAAGTCGAGAGGTACAAAGACTATTCGGATCTTCTACACTAACAACAAATCAAACCACATGTCTTAGCTAAAATCAAAAATCAACAAAACATGTGTTCATCAAGTATTCACCTACTCAACATGGATACAAATACTATTCTCCACCATTTGTTAGATATTTCTATCCATGGAAGTCATACTCCTAGAAACCCAATCATATTTCCAAAAGTTTTCCCTTTAAGAGGTGATTATAAGAAAATATATGCCATAAGATAATCTTGAGCCACGAGTTGATCACTTAAAATTATCCTTTGCTTCTCCACTACACTAAATAAGTTAACTTGAAGCTAATTTGTCGCTCATTGAGCAGATTGTGACATCTCTCACATAGCGAGGACAAGCATCTCAAATTCCTTCCAAATTGCTTGTCAACTACTACAAGAAGAATTATCACTATAATGGAAAACCTAAAACTTGGTACAACCAAGAACCTAATACAATTCTCAAACCTATTTATGAAAAATCTAAGCTAGACTTTCCAATTGCTCTTAGGAAAGGAACTAGATCATGCACACAACATCCTATCTCTAAGTTCATCTCAATTTAAAGATTTTCTCCCAGATTTTTGGTTTCGCTAATTCTATCGATAGTAAGATACCAAGAAATTTTCAAGAAGCCCTTACTAATCAAAGAGAAGATGAGTGCTTTGAAAAAAAATAATAAATGGAAAATTGTGAAACTTCCCAAAGGGAAAAAAAGCAATGAGTTGCAAGGGGGTCTCCACAATCAAATCCAATATCAAGAGACATTTGAAAGGTGATAAATTATCAAGACACATTTGCTCTTTTTGCCAAACTAAATAAAATTCAAGTCTTGTTGTCTCTTGCTACCAATCTTTACTAACTCTAAAACTAGATATTAAAGTTGCTTCTCTAAATAACAATTTGCATAAAGTTAGCATGACCTTACATTGAGACATAAGGATGAAAGAAACTTGATGTACAGATTTAAAAAATCTCTTTATAGATTAAAATAACCGCTTTAAGGACAGTTTGAAAAATTTACTCAAGCAGTCAAGTTTCAAAGTTTTATATAAGTTTAATCTAACTACACCCTCTTTCATAAACACTCCCTAAATTGAAAGATTATTATCCTCATATTATATGTAGAAGATATCATTTAATTATTATGTAGAACTAAAGAAGACCACAAAATAATGACTAAAAAATTAACAAATTGAAGCCAACCATTTGAGACTATAAGCCTTTTCTTCTATTAAAAAAGGCAGCTCTCTAGCATGAAGTATCCAGAAGTTACAAGAGCTTGGGAAAGAAAGCATAGCCTTTACTAATTTGATGCTTTTGAAACTTCTACATCGAGAAATAAAAGAAAAAAAAACTCATGCCCTAAACTTCTAGAAAAGAAACTCTTGGTTACAAGGAAAGGACAAGAAGAAAGGCAAAGATCTAGCTTGAAATTGGGACGAGTAAGCTATGAGATCATGAGATCAGAGGATCATCCCCAACACTTCAATACTTTATGGGGAACCTTGGATACTTTTTGTGGATGGAGGTAACCACGAGTGCAATTAGAATCACAATCTGAAAAAACAAATATATACTTAATCTTTTTCAAGAAATAGGCATGCTAGGATGCAAACCATATAAAACTCCTATAAAATTCAAAGTTAAGCTAGAACTTGAAGGTGGAATTGAGGTTTATCAAGGGAATATTAGAAACCTATGAGAAAATTAATATTTTTGTTAAATATGTAGCTTCACATAGCATTTGTAGTAAGCATAGTTGCTCAATTCATACATTTCAATCAATTTATACGTTCAGCAAAAGAAAACACCTTGATGCAATCTACTGAATCCCAAGGTACTTGAAGAGCATTCTAAAGAGAGGATTACTTTTCAAGAAAGAAGATCACAAAACAATAAACATTCACATGAATGGTGGCTAGGAAAGTTCTTCAATAGATGGAAGATTAATTTCAGGGAAACAAACAACAATCACTAAGAGTAGTGTAGAGACAATTTCAAGCACTAGAACATAAGATATGGAGATGAAATTGGCTAAAAAGACTTCAAGGGTAATTGAGAATCACTACCGACTCTCCTATGATCCAATATTATGATAAAAAAAGCATAATAAGCATTGGTCACAATCCTATCCTCCATGACCAAACTAAACATATTTAAGTGGATTGGCACTTAATTAAAGAAAAATTTGATAAAGAAAAAGTGTGCATGACATACATCTTTATAGGAAACAAAGAACAAATATTTTGATACAAGGCCTTTATTTACCATATTTTGGAAACTTAGTCAACAAGTTAGCAATAATCAACATATATGATCCAACATAAGAAGTGTAAAAATTCTTGATCTTAACTGCAAAATAATAATGCATCACATATGAACAAAATAAGCTACATTATGAACATGGGAGCGATTCATGCTAGTCACCAATATTTGGTTTATATATTTATAATTGTAAATATTTTTCTCATTTATTGTACCAATAGATATACAAATTGCATTCTTTTTCGAAAACAAAATATTGAAAAAAAAAACTCTTCCAAAAAGCACTAAAAATGCATGAGTTTTGAATAAAATAAAATAATTGACAAAAAAATAGCTTTAAGTTTAATCAATAATTAACTTTCTAGGATAAAATGCATAATTTGAATTTAACTTTCCATTATGCACATTAATTGAAAAACATTTACAGTCATTAATAATGAGCACTCAGTCCAAAAAGGAGAAAATCTTGGATAATAAACAGCAATTATAACAAAGAAATACTCTACAACCAACAACTTCTCAATGCAGAAGATGAGCCTAAGCAAGCTGACCAACTAGAAATCAGTATAAGTAATCATTACATTGGAAACCAGTTCAGCTGCAGTCTATGATATAGTATCGCGGTGTGGCCATCTACCTCTTCGACTAAGGTTCCATACTGAAAGCTACAGTCCCATCTATATGGAAGACAGAACAGTATTTAATATTAGAATTAAATTATGAAAGTCATACCAAAACTTTAAGCAACTTACTCAAATCGAGTTCCGTCCATGCTCATGACAAGCTCAAAAATTGCTTCACAAGAGGCCTCCACAACACCAACTGCTTTCATTGCCCTACTGCAACTTCGAGGCTACAAAACACTCATGGTAGAAGATAAAATCAAACACAAAATATACATGCTATAATAAATAGCTTTGAGAGATCCCAATCATTGCCACAAGACAAAAAGGCTCAGCAAAAACAATAACACTCTTTAATACCAATAAGTAGTGCCAAAAACATCTATGGCACTATCAAACTCTATGACATAACAATTCTTCATTAATCTCTAAAAAAAACATCAATATTCACAACAATATTGTTCCAAGTTTTTTTTAGATCTTCCCTTAAAATATAGACGAATTGCATAAAAATCTTTGAAGTTTAGCATAATTCTCAAAAAGGTTTTTCAGATTTCAAAAAGATAATAAAAAAAGTTTATTATTATTATGCATATATAAATAGATTTTTAAACTATTTTAATCCAAAACTATCTTACAAAAATAATCATTTACACCCATTATAATTAAACAAGTAGATTCCTACAAAGAAGAGTAGTTCTAAAAAAATAAAGGTTATGACCATACTCACTAGACAAGCCAAAATTGAGAATAGTTTACCTACTTCTAAAGACTATGAGATATACTTAGAAATTTCATAGGAAACTTTATGTAATTTATCTCGAAATATCATCAACAATTTTTCTAAGATTGAATAATGATGGAGCTACTATAACATTATCTGAAATAGTTTAACTCATCCTCAATTTCATGCATGAAAAGCTCATTTGGGCTCCTTGCTTTCACCCTAAGCCAAATTGCTTAGGACAATATCACCTATACTCTTAGTCTTATTCATTACCACGTGGGGAGTAACCTCATGTGCTTGAGGTCATTCTTGGGTTAAGTGGATAATTTTACATATGGATATTTGTACTAATAAATAAAGTTGCTAGAAACAAAGTCATTGAATTGTACATATGTTCCAATGATTGTATTACACAAATGAAATTAAAGTTCCAAGTATCGAAATCTAAAGTTCAATGGATCAAATATCAAGTACTTCGTATCTAGAATATACAAACATACCATAAGCCAAAGGTAGATGGATTAAAATTGAACAAAAATGCTGCATACTCTAAGCCAATACTGAATCCTTTCATGATGCACATAAACATATTTCTTGCCTTGCTATTTCTAAATTTTAGGTAAATTATAGATGGGTCTGTATTGTTTGGAGCTTGTTATAAGGAGGTCCCTTCATTTAAAAATAAGCAATTATAACTGTGTGCTTCATAAGCTACACAGAGATTCTAATTATGTTAAAATAGTAAGTTGCCAGAGATTCTAATTATGTTAAAATAGCCTATTGGTTCATTTTATAATGACATCACACGTGAAGTACTTACCATTTCAATAATTTATGTAAACTAACCTTACATATCCAAGTAGCCCTTTCATTCACCACCTTCTGTATCTCTGCAGTGCTTCTCTAACACCACTGCAAATAACTCCATCACTACAGAAATTCATGGCCTTTCCTAAGATGAGAACCAAGGAGATGATTGTCAACAAAACTTCAAGATTTTCCTATTGGGCATCCACACAAAAAAGGAATGAGTGAAGAGAGTAAAATGGGAAGGAAATGCACAACATACATGAGCAGGGTTTGCTTCAGTTTCCTTTTTTCATGCATGTCGAGTCTACTTGGAGAGCTAAGAAGAGAATTTGTGTTGGTACTTATAGAACATCTTCAAATTTTCATGACAATAAAATTGTATTGATATATTAAATTTTGTATGAATACTAATTCTCTCAAAAATGTGTTAAAAATATTAAAAAAATATTCTAAAATACAGAAATAAATATAAAATCGAATAGAGCTCATCAATAGCAGTCCAAGGGCACTTGTTTTGCCCTAATTAGAATTCGTATGAAATTATTACTAGTTGAAGTTTGAAAGATAAATTTGTAAATAAATTAATTAATTATTATTTATTGATATAATAATCCAAATGGATCAAACTTTGCAAGCAATGCCCACAATTTACCCTGTGCGCATTTCAGATTTCTTTCTTTCACAAAATCAACTAAACCATAATCCTCTCATCGATGTTAGGGTCACCTCACCATCAATTTCTAGTGGGATCACCACAACAAGGGAAAGCGCAACTATGGCGACATCAATAAGAAATCTCCATGAGTTTCCAAAATCCTAGAAATGAGTTTTTGTGCTTATGCTTTCATTTTCCTCTTTCTAACCGAGAATAGTGATAATAGAACACTGAGACTTCACCTATCTATTTGGTTGATTGAAGGAAAAAACTCTAATAGATCTCAAAGCTTGAGTTCAAAGATAATAATTGAGGACAAACAAAACACAAACAAAATGGAGAGAGAGAGAGAGAGAGAGAAGAAGAAGAAGAAGTAGAAAAGTGAGAAAGAGAAGTGAAAAAGGAAAGTGAAAAAACAAATTTGGGAAAAGAAAAGAGATAGTGAATGAGAAGTGAGGAGAGAGAAAACTAAGGTAAAGAGTAAAATCAAAGCTTAGCTCAAATAACAAAGATTTTAGTAAGCTACCTATAGTCTCCTTTGTATGATATGGCTTAGAGTTCATAAGAGCATAGAACAAAAATCTATAATCAAGAGAATTTATGATGAAACTGTGATGTATACTATGTTGACTTGTAGGATAAGAAAAATAAGAAAAGAATAGAGTGAAAATAGGGCATGAGAATCAATGAGAGAAAATTGAGGTAAAGGACAAATCAAAGCTTGGCCCAAGTAGCACGAAGATTTTGGTAAGCTCTTTAAAATCTCCTTTGTATTATATGGCTTGGAGTTCATAAGAGCAAAGAATAAAAATCTATAATCATGGGAATTTATGATGAAATTTTGATATATATATATACTATATTAAATGACAAGATGAGAAACAAAAAAAAGAGAAGGAACCTAATTTTGTATGCCTTTAACAATGAGATAAGCATTTGACACGTTTATATATGTGTATACTTTATGTACTTATGTTTGACAGCATAATCTTATGTAGATATGTTGGTTCATTATATAGGTGCATGTGTCAAATATTATGTACCATTGTTGTTAGCATGACATGAATTACATGTGATACTATTGAGCTGCTTGTTTCATATGTTGTACCATATTGCTTACATGTCATGATAAACCTAATATTTAGAAGTATAATCTTGGGTAGGCATGCTAGCATATTATAAGAGAGCATATGTTTTGTGCTGTGATGTATTGTTATTTATCAATATGATGTGTTTCATATAATACTATGGAGTTATATTAATTCACATGTTGTATCCATATTCCTTACATTATATGTTAGGCTTGATGTCCCTTATTATTGTTTGAGTTGGTACATGATAACATGTGAATGACAATGAAAATTGCAATAAATAGTATACTTTGTTATGTATTAGCAAGGGAAATGGCCAACAGAGCTCAGTAAATATCTTAAGGGGATGACACTATAAGTGCCTCCAAAAATTATGTAATAGGCTAAGGGAGTTCAATGAACATACTAAGGGTACGATGCTGTGAATGACTCCTAGGATTATGTGATTGGCCAAGTGAAGCTCAATGAACATCTTAAAGGTACAATGCTAAGAGTGTCTCCAGGGATTGTGTGATTGGCCAAGAGAGCTCAGTGAACATCTTAAGGGTATAATACTACAAGTGCATTTAGGATTGTGTGATTGACCAAGGAAGCACAGTGAACATCTTGAGGGTACAACACTGGAAGTGCCTCCAAGAATTGTGTGATTGACTAAGAAAGCATAGCGAACATCCTAACTGTACGACACTGTGAGTGCCTCCTAAGACTGTTTGTTGGCTAAGGGGCTTGGTGAACATCCTAAGGGTACGACACTAAGTGAGCATCCTATGATTATGTGAACATACAAAGAAGGTGACATATCAATGAGAAAAGAAATAATAATGAATATCAAGAGTCCCAGTAACAAGAAAAAGAAATAAAAATGTGAAACGAACTTATTAAGCTTGTATATGTATGATAGCATTACATGTGTAGTTCATAAGACCTTTCATGCGACATGACAATTGTTTTTATTGCTTTTTGCATATTTATTTCTTGTGCTATTTATCCAACTAAGTTAATCACAGTTGACTCAACCTATTTGTTTATACTAACATTTCAAGTACGCTGAGGTGCAACATAGTCGATAAAGAGTGTAGGTAGAAATGAATCAACTTATGTACCTTGTTTTGGATATGTTGATGTTTATTGATACTACACCAAATTTAAACCATATAATCCTTATATTGCCTTGCACATGTATGTATATGAAATTATGTGGGATAATATAAATAGTTACAACAATATTAGGGGTCGTTGGATTATGTTATATTAGCAGTGTAGATTTGATAGTTATATGTATATATGATTTGGATTTTTATATATATGAAAAAAATGAACAAAACACAAGAGAGACCCTTCATTTGAAATCTGAAGTCCAAAGATATTGGATTTTAATATGCTTAGGAATATAAAATTTGGTCTTAAGTAAATGACAAGTGTAGAATATCACAACTAAGTTGTCATTTCTTTAAGCTATTGCTAAAATTAAAGTGTTATTTTTGAATTTGATCCCTCCCAAATCCTGATTTCCTTTAACCCCTACCATGCATTGAAGATGATTGGGACCAATGTTTACTTTCTATAATCTACCAACAGAGTATGATATAAGCTCTACATTCACAAAACTAGTTTCTTAAAAGGAGCCTATCTGCTTATCTTCTTTTTAATCCATCCATAAGGAAGTGAGCAAAGCCGCCCTCGAATGTTCTCCACCTCTAACCAAGAGCAAAGCTGAACAAGTTGAATGTAAACTAGACAACCAAGTAGCTTCAACGTGGCACAAGGATAACTTGTTTAGATAGAAAAATTGCCCTCTTCAATTGAGAAATAGATACTTAAGTCACAATTACAAAGTTTAGCACTAGATCATCATAAATACTTTGACAATGGTATTGGAAGAGCTCCTCCAAACAGTTTAGTTATGTAAATGTTGTGAGTTCTCTAGCACTAGACCTTTATTAAACCCATCTTTGCACTCAAAATCTCAAGCATACTTTGCAAAACCCTATCAAGAAATCCCTTAAGATGACCTTAACCATCTCCTCCTTCAGCCCTCAAGAGCCCTTCCCAACCCTTGGGACTTCAAAACCCCACACAAGATAGTTTGCTTGATAGTAGAATAAATATCTATCATCATAAATGAATAAATAAGTATACCAAAATTTCACTTACAAGATAGTCTGCTTCTGAAAGTTCTTCAAAAATGCGAAGTCCTGCATTGATTTTTGTGTGAATTATCATCAAATGCAGTCTTTATTTTAAGAGAAACTCCAATTTGAAAATCTTACCATTCTGGCACCTAACAAGACGCCAATGTTTTCTGGAGAAAACTTGATCAGATGTACTCTCATTTGTCAAAACAGAATCCCCCTCACGAGTCCAATCAAGTACAGATTCAGGAGGGCCTATAGGAAAAACAAAACTATCATCATTATAATACACCCACAGTGCATGAAACTAAGTCATTAATATCATGAAAAGAATAAGTATAACATTGCCAAAATGTGATCATTCAACCATTTCCAATTGTTGTCCTGCGCATCAGCGAGCGATTGCTCTCTTCTTCATCTTCAGCACTTCCCAATTCAAGCATAAATCTAAATTAGCATACCATTGAGTGGTCAAAAAAACTTCCAAACATAGGATTAGTCACTTACGGACTATCTCTGTCCGAAGAAGAAGCATTCCTATCAACATCACCGGTAGTATTGGCCAGAAATGAAGAATGTGCCAAATTCCCATTAGCAGCATATAAATCTCGCTGTTGCAAATAGAAGCAAATCTGACTGTTTAATTGAAAGAGTAAAAAAACATAAAATCGTAGCATCATAACTAAACTATCACAATCAAGCTGAGATCAGAATTATAGACTTATGGATGCATAAATCTGAACGGCAGTGGATTGTAGGATGCACATATTCAAGCAAAAACAACACAACAAAAAATGAAATAGTTTCTTAATTCTTTTCAACCAAAAATAATTATAAGCATTTTTAACAATTAAAAACATTGACTTCCATATTGCACAAGGAGTGGGAACAAAGACAAGATTTCAAGCGTTTTCTACTCCATGGCAGACAATTATTCTGTTGGTAGAGGGCTTTCAATTGCAACATGTTTTAAATAAAAAAAGGTAATCTATTTCATGGTAACCTGATCGATGACAGATTCAATTTTCTCCTTCCAAAGTAAAGCCTCCTGAATGTTAAATGCTGCCATCTGATTCAAAAGGAAGAAGAAAAGTCATTGGCATGAGAATGTTTGCATGGCATCAACAATAAATCACAGCATACAAGGAAGATACAAACTACCCACAATAATAGAGAAATTCTAGCACATATCCAATCCACAAGTCAAAAGAAACACTCAATAGCATAGCATGTCTTAAATCTCACTAAGTATACATTAACTGTATCAATCATTTTACTGTAATTGAAAAATGCCACCATCTCATTCAAAATGAAATAAGATGAGCACCATTGACCTAAAAACATTAGCATAACATGCAATACAACATATCATAGAAGTAAGATGTAGACTAATTACAATAATAGGGAGTTTCAAACAGAGCTATAATCCACAATTCAAAAGAAACACTCAATAGAATATCTTAATGTTATTAAATACACATTAGCTATATCAATTATTTAGTAAACAGAAAGGCTTATCACATCATGATCACTAACAAGTAAACAAAATTTTTCAGGAACTTTATAATACAAAAACTAATTAAAGTCACTTTTGCCCGAGCAGAACTAATTCTTGTGCCATTCAACCGAAATATTACAAAACACAACTTTTCTCTCTACCTCTATATTGAACCATCTGATTAAATTCAAATATAACCTAGGTTTATTCCAAAGTAGTTTCTCAACAAATACTCTCTCCATGCTCTACAATGAACTCATCTTTGGCCCATCCCATATCCAAAAAAACTAGTCATAACAATTGATGCAATCAACATTCATCTCAATAATAACCCACGTTGATATCACAACCTAATGTGGATGCATGAGCGGGCACAAGTGTCTTGCAAAGGATGACCAAGATCAATGAAATATGCATAGTGAGAATGAAGAAATAGCCGGAAGACGGGGAGTTGAGGGCAAAGAATTCGAGCTTTGAAGGAAGAAATGGATCTATAATATGAGATAAAGAAAGAGGAAGAGACCAAAGATTTGGTTACTTAAAAACCGTAAAAATGCAAAAAGTTGTGGCCTCTACATGGCAATTTGAGAACTTCCACTAGTCTAGTTGATTCAAAGGATCTCCCCTAAGACGTCATTTGTATAATCAAATGCAGCATACCTTCCGAGAATAATGTAGACCTTGCATACAATTTAGAGTTTTTGTTTCTCCGAATGTGATACAATGAAGTATCTACTTGGTTTATAGTTTCATCGAGCTCTTTTCAAGCCCTTTTTCCATCCAGCCAAGTAATGAATTGTGAGAATTCACCCCATACTGCTGTGAATGCTATAAAATGTGAAACCAGATAGCACAAGCAATCTTACAATCCCAAAGTGCATGAACCAACATCTCAATGTTTATACAGTCCCAAAAACAGTTTAGTTCGTTTGCAATAAGATATCCAAACATGAGAAGGGACAACACGAACAGATTCTCCAAATGAAAGCACAAAACCCACGGCTGAACCTGCATTTCCACAGACAAGTTCCAATAGGATCTATGTTGTGATCATAGTGCAAGAAACTCTGACAGAGACGCATTCCAAACAGTTTGGACTATTCAAAATGCTGTATACAAACTTATCTACACCTGTTCAGGATCACAAATGCTTCTTAGAATTTTGTATGTAAGCTCATTGCCGAAAAAAGCAATCAGCTATTCCCTGTCCCATTGACCATTATCATCTAGGAAAGAGGCAATATTTGACAATGTAGCTTCAATTGTGCACAAGAAAGTAGACCATTTTCATATTGGCTGCAGCCCAAGCCACTTATTCTTCATCATGTCACATTTCAAGCCATCATCAATACGCCAAACCATTTCAACAATTATGAAATTCTTCGCTTTGCATTGCAATTTCCAAAAAGATGAATCACTTCTCTTCTATTGGAAAGTCTACTTGCAGTTTCCATGTTTCTCTTGAAAACTAACAATCCAGTAGATATCATCTCCAGCCAAAAAACACCTACAATGCCAAGCAATCAAAGCCATTTGCCAAGAATTCAGCAGCTTAATTCCTAGCCCACCACATTCTTTTGACAGTGTTACCTTATCCCCAATCACATAATGTATAGACCTCTTCCTACTAGACCCGCATTATATAAAATTCCGAATAATATGTTCCAACTTCATAATGATTCCAGTCAGGACACGCACATGGCTTACACTATAAAGAGGAATTGCTTCATGGGAAGCATTTGCCATAAATATCCTATTTGCAAGAGAGATAGCTTTGTCTGCCCATGACAAAATTCTGTCAACCACTTTCTAAATTATATGGATGAAGTCAAAGCTAAGTGGCATTCCTCCCATCAAAGGAATTCTTAAATTCATCATTGAAGGCTTCTAACTATTCCAAGCTTACCTAAAATCATTTTCCTGTACCTTGGAAACATTCCTTAGATGAAAATAACATAAGATATTGCATAATGAACTGTCTGGCATGAAGCATCCCCATACATTCTGAGAATCTTCTTAAATGTACTAGATGCAGAGGAAGTAGCGAGTCGGCACAGCATGAGATTATTAGCATACAATCAATAAGGGATGCAAGAACTAGTTGGGCAAATTCAGATGCCAATAAAATATTGGAGCAGCTGCTGCGCATGAATTAATAAAGAGAGTAGCTCTGAAATGATTGTAAACCTGCCTAATACCGCACAATGCCACTACCAATGGGTCCCATTACACAAAATGCCATATTTGGGATAACAACTACAAGCACTAACCCATGTGCATTAGAGCTTGGGAAAGCCCAAATGTTTGATGCATATCCATGAGAAAATTTCATCTCACTTTATCATATGACTTCCATGTCAATTTTAACAGTTGAGACCCTCCTTGGAAGTAGAAGAATTGAGTTTACAGAAAATCGCTTGCAATACGACGATATCATCCTAGATGCTCCCTGCTCCAAAGCAACAATCCCCACAAGAAACTCTTTTAGCCTGTTCACCATAACCTTTGTGCTTACCTTATAGACTAAGTTGCATGACCTGATTGGATGAGCAGGTCCGAGCTTTTTATGAATCAGCACAAGGGAATCCCTCCATTTCGCAAGCATCTTAGCAACGTTGAAAATTTGAAGAAAAGCATCAATAATAACATTTTGGATAGTATTCCAATAAGCACAAACGAATTTTGTTGTAATTTCATCGATTTTGAGCACCTTGTTGCAACCCATATCAGATTTTTCATTCTTTATTTCCTCCACAAGGACCAGAATCATCAGCATGGCCACCTCTTCAACTACAAGCATGGTACAATAGGAAGGACCATCCATCCTATTCCTTTGAGAGATTTTTGGGCACCATTTAGTAGTAACATACTCAAGAAGCAGCCACTCAACACCTTGTTGTTTGAATATTTCCAACCTCATTCTGCAGCCCATGAATAAAAGTTTTCCTATACCATTTAATTACTGCTGCATGAAAGAAAGATGTATTGCGGTCTCCAATTGTAGCCCTTTGTTGTTTAGCTGTCACCGCCACTCCTATTCACTTGCCAGTGCATTACAGTAGTTTGAAATCAAATCTAACAGCCTTCAAAGTTCATTGCAGTCACAACCTGTAAGTGGATACTTATTTGTAATTCAGCGATCTCTAGCTATGAAGGTCCTTCAATGCTCCATTAAATTTGGTACAACTGGCCACAGCACGATCACCATTGGTTTTCTGCTGCCAGGCAGCTAGCACAATCTTCCTAGATTTAGGATATCTTAACAAGCAATTTGCAAACTTGAACCTTTTAGCAATCAGCCCATAGTTAAGGTTCTAGAATTAAATGAGAATCAAACAATGATCCAATCCAAGCCACATTGGATGCTGAACCAACAAGCCCTGGAAAGTATTGAGGCCATGCAAGTTCAGCACCACCCAATCCAATCATTCAAAAAAGCAAGCTATACCCTTAATATTGTTGCACCAAGTGCAATTATTCTCTATAAATCAGATATTGCATAAATCAGCACTGCTAATGCACTCCTCAAACTCTTCCTACACTGTAGCAAAACCTGAATCACATTCAACCCTTTTTCTCATCTTGCAACATAGTGATGTTAAAATCTCCGAGAAACACCTTAGAAGCATTTCAAGTGGAGGCTGTCATGATTTGCTGCCACACTTCCCTTGTCATTACATAATCCTTACATATGAATATAGCATAGAAAATCTACAATGGGTATCCTTTTCTTTTGATTTTTAGCATGACGATCTGTTTAGAGTTACCAATTACCTTCACTTCAATTGAATTCTGACAAAGTATGATTATACCTTCAGAGCACCCATAGCAGGTTCAACCAGTCCCAAATATGGACTAGCAACTTACCACATTCCATCATAACAAAGCCACACAGGTCTCCAGCAAGGCAAATACAAAAATCAGATTTTGTCAAACTATATACTATAGGTAATTCTGAGAAGTGGTGGACAGCAACCATCCTCCAAAAGAAATTCCAAATTAATGCCAATATCATTCGATCTGAATTGAAGCTGAATTCATTGCACCACCTTGCCAATTTGGTGATCTCCTTTTTCATTCTTTGTCTGGTCCACTAATTTGTCTGCGGTTTTCTGGTTTGCCAAGACTACCTGCACTAGATTTTCCATCATACATAGTTCCCCTCTCCCAGTCAAAGGG
This sequence comes from Vanilla planifolia, assembly GCA_023846275.1. Classification (NCBI taxonomy): domain Eukaryota; kingdom Viridiplantae; phylum Streptophyta; class Magnoliopsida; order Asparagales; family Orchidaceae; genus Vanilla; species Vanilla planifolia. The sequence goes on along the minus strand of CM043871.1, from coordinate 18,373,500 downwards.
CCTGGACTGCAAATATCCATATTTTCAACCTTCTCATTCTTTTACATTTGATTTCTAACCACTGTGCAAGCATAGCAATAACTGGTGTTGAATAATCTACTTGTTGCTTCCCTTTGTTGGAATTTCCTCTGGTGGTACCTACTCTATCGCAATTTTAGTACCTAGTTTGTTGTGTTGCTGTTTGGATACCTTCTCGCTCCCAACTGTACCTTGCTCACACCCACCCCGGATCAGTACTCCCAGGTAGCTGTGGATTAATAAGCACCTGTTGCGAAACCTGCTGACTACCTTCTAACCAGTAGCGGTTTGTGAATTGATTGTCCCCTGAGCTAGAAAAAGGCTTTGAGACAGGTAAAACCACATCCTTCTCCCCAGCAACATTTGCATCCTGAGAACAGATTTACCATTATATGGCACCTTTTTCTTTCTTTGCTGGACCATCATCCATAGTCCTATACCCATCTCTTCCAATACAGATTGATCCATCACCTCTTCAGGTAAGTTGAAAGCTTTCTGCAGTGGTTTCATAATTGTTTCCTTTTCTGCTCAAATTCCTTTTTGTGCCCTTCTATCTCAACTTCAACCATCCGGGTCCCCATGATGCACGCTCTAGTATGATGCCCAACTTTCCAACACTAATAGCAGATGGTGGGAAAGCCTTCAAATTCAAATCTCTGAATGTGCATCCCAATGGGCCATTCATCCACATGCCTAATAAAGTGAAGTCAACAAATCCATCCAAACACAAACACATGTAAAGCCCAACTGTCATCCTTATGGTCCATGCATCCATCTAAATAGGAGATTCTCAATATCCCAATATAAGAGTGGTAACTATGGGAAACAAACCCATACTAGAGTGCACATAATAAATAGCCAAGAGGCTCAACAAGTTCAGCCCAAGCACCTATCAACCATGGGCCCCCAAGCCATACTGAGTCTCGATCTTCAGCACTCTCAAAATGTAGTAAGAAGTATCTGCTTTCCAGATCCAATACTTTAAATCCCTGGATGTGTCCCCATTTCCTCATTGGTACGCAAGCAATCCACAAGATAATCTTCCTCCATACACCCTCCCAACAAGATCGAAAGTATGGATTGCAGCTCTATGGACGCAAGCAACATAACATAGCATGATCTCCCCCCCATTTTGAATGTAAGATTTATCCTTGGGGACAAGCTTTGAAAAATCCACATTTCTGGCCTAAATGTTCCTATTGGTGCATTCCAAACCCATTCCTTTGTGAATTAGTTAGCCACTTCTACCTCCATTCAATACTTTAAAATTTCTTTGCTCAGCATTCTCAACCACAACCATGAAGTCTTCCCCTTGAAAATGGACTCTGGTTGCCACATTAACAGAAAATCTGTGAGCACTGAACTAAAACAGCTTGATCATTGCCATTTGAACCAAAGCCACCAGTGAAATTCACCATATATTCATTTTGATTCGACAAAGGAAAATATGATCACTGCTCCAAAACTGATTCCTCCTCCAGGCCAGAATCCTCTTCCAATCCAGAATCATCTTCGCAGTTGGAGGGTGAGTTATCTTCCACCTGCATGGCATCCAGCATTGAGTCCACAACAAAATAATGTTTCCATCACATTTGCCTTGTCAATTATAAGTTCATAGTCAGCAACAGCGTCCTTTAAAGCCCCTACGTTCGATAACTGAGCTGCCTTAAGCACGTCATCCATGATTATGGTGACCTCAGAGCTCTGCCCACACCAATACAACTGAATTCCTTTGCCTTTCACAGCATTGCTATTTGACCAATACACATGTTGCAATGTTGCTATCATTGTTTTCTTAGCTTTGGAACTAATCATCAAATCCTCCAGCTCCACCACCTTACCCAAATCCTGCTTCCTCTCCCTCGCCTGCACTGCAACACAGGATCTCAGACCTTCCAGCCAATTCCTCCTCAAGGTCTGGTATTCAACAAGCCAATCTGCATCATTCTGGCCACCAGATGGCGGCCCATCATCCTCCATTGATGCAACCTTTCTAGCTTGCTGAAGATGCTTGCCAAAGAAAACGTCTATTTTCCAAAAAAACAACAGCTGGTGCCCCACTTAAGAAAGCGGATATTCAGTTTGAAATCGTCATTTTGCATTTCTTGACATTCAAAGATGAATTTCTTAAGGGGGTAGCAACTTTACATGAAGCTACTTATAAAAAACAAGCCTATGTATTCAATCAAGAAATAAAATACATACACAACTTTGTTGCTCCCCGAAGACTAGATTATGGCAACACTGACAGAGAAAGGTAGGCTTTATATGGCTATATTGCAACAACTATTGAAGCGACAATGACAGCAAAAAACTAAGTGGTGAAGAAGAGAAGAATGCCAAAGCAAGATGGAAAAGAGGTAATAGCAATGGACAAGAAGAAAGTACAATGGCAAAAGAGCTGCAATTGAAGAGGTGTAATCAACAACAGAGGGATGAGTAGTAGGAGAGGAAGACAAGATGATGGTTTTGAATGAACCATTGGTGATCAATCCCTTAGCCAAGCTACGGGAGTGGGAACTTACCTCATTGAAAATCAAAGGGGTTGCCACCAGAAGAGGAGGACATTGCTAAAAGCATTTGCCAGTAACAAGGAAGGCCGTCAGAAGGCTAGGGTCACCAATTTTGAAGTTGTGAAGAAAGTTTCCACAATTAAGGTAGGACGAGGAGAGAGATTCAACCTTTTTGAAAAGTTTGAATTTGCACTCATCAATTGTCAAACAAATCATCACTTCCCATGACACCAAGTATGCAAAAAGCACATCAAAGAAACCTAAAACCAGTTAGCTCAGGTTAAGTACATCGAATCATTCAATTAGATTAAACTAATTGAACAATTCAATTGCATGAGCAAACAATTTAATATTCATATTATACAAGACTATCAAACTTGTAGAATAAACAAATTGGATCATCCAATAACATCATTAGATCACAATCTTCATATCAAAGCAAGGAAAAGTATAAGAAGATGGATGAAAGTCAAACAAATCGAGCAACCTCAATGAGCTAAGACAATGTCAGCCTAACCTTATGTTGATTTTTTGGAATTCAATTTTGGATGATGTCAATAAGAATTTTTTAAGGATTTTAATATGAATCTTATAGTTTGATTTAGTGAATAAACTTAGATCGATTCACTAGGAATAGGTGGGATTTATTGAGATCATTAAAAACTATGGTTTTTGCTATCTTTTCATAGATAATAACAAGGGACCTTGTAGGAACCCTTGGGTCGGTAGATCATCTCGTCTACTAAGAGACCTAATAGAGAAAAAGAACTTGAGAGTTTTAAGAGTTCCAACAAAGACTGCTAAGGTTTAACAAGAAAGGTAAGGATCCAATAAGTTAGAGATCCTTGTAAGGTCAACAGCTAAAATATGGAGCCAAGATTCTAAGATGAAATTTAAGAGATCCTTGTAAGGTTAAGTCTTGAATCAAGAACTCCAGAGGAGATTTTGTAAATATCTTGGGTGAAGATCAAATTCCTAGGTTTGGGAAAAGCTTGAGAGCTTTGAGAGTACTAAGGTATTTTATTACTAAGGTGCATGCTAAAGTAGCTTTTGCATCCAATGAATTGGTTAGGAAATTTTTTTATAACGAAATTTTTCTTGTATTTTTCTACTTGATTTCCTCTCTTTAGTGTATGTTTTCCCTACATTTTATGTCCCTATTTTATCCTCATTGCTAGAAGTAGCAAGGAGAAGGAAGCTACACCAAGTTAATTCCACAAGTTTTGACTAACAAACCATTTCTTGTTTAGAATTTGCCATAAGAATATTTATTCATTTTTCAAGTCATGCAATAGGTTTCAAACTTTTCAAAGAGCTCAGGCTAGGATGTGTATCAAGATTCTATAACAAAGATAATCCTCTTATAGCAAATCTAAGGTTTCAAAACTCAATTAACTAATTCATATATGAGAGAATTGGGTGAGAGTGATTATGACTTTTTAAATTACAATTGGAGAAATGTTGAAGGATATAATAGTTGAGAGAGAGAAGATGGTTTAAATGGTAACAACTTATGTCTGTAGAAATGTATGTTGCCTTTCTAATAAAAATCATGAACATCAATGCAGTTTTATATCCTTTAATTGATGAATTTCAAGAATCACCAAGATTTAAAACTTGGAAGTGTTGAGAATTTGCAAAAAGAAACCTCAATTTGCACACTATAATTTTGTAGATTATAAATGAGTTTTTAAATATATAATGGGACATTTCCTGATTGCATATAATGGGACATTTCAAGGTATACATGCCTGCCACAACTTATGAAGCCTGTTTAGATGCTTGGTGTCATGATGTATGATCATAGGCAATTGGAGACAATTGACTAAATATTAAGATGAAGAAAAGTTTAATGTTACAGCTGCACGCAAGCTTGCCCGCCGAAAGAGAGAGAGAAAGAGATAGAAGTATATGAATTTTTATGTGTGTGTATGTGTGTACATACATGTATGTTATTTTGTTGCAATTATTGTTTCTCCTACCTTATTTTCTATGGTAATAAAAAAAATTAAAAAATAGATAAAAAAACAAATGTTGTCATCTTGTATTGGCAAGTACTACTCATGATGAATATAATAATATGAATTTTAATTTTGTTTTGCTTTTATTTCAATAAATTTTTATACTTTAGATAAATATCAAATACAAAAACGTAATGTTCTTGATATTTGTGAATGAATGCATGATTTAATTCTATAAGATGAACAACAGGAATTTAAGTCCAGACCTAAGGATATCGATGAATTAACAACTATCATGTGCTTTCGTAGAGAACATTGCGACAATCTTGTGATATGATAAGGTAGAGATCAATAAACAAAAACCAAATATTTTATGTGCAAAACCATTATCACAAGAAAAAAACAGCAAAAGAGAGGGTAAGTATAAGAGTAGGTTATAGGAAAACTTTGCAAGATGAGAAATAGAAAGAGGGAACCTAATAAGAGAATAGTCTCAAAGAAATAGACTCTAACATTGTGGGATCCAATGATCAATGATGACATCCATTAATTTTTTCTCATATCTCCCTTTTATGTCCCCTTAGCTCTTCCATGTCCACACCATACCCACATTGCAACTAGAACAAAAGTAGTGTATCATACTATATTTTCTTACCATGCATAAGACATTTGATAATGGTTAACAAATGATGAGATTGGGAGAATTAACGTCTTACAGTGGTTAGCAACTCAGGCAAATTAAAGACAAAAACCTCACATGCAATAGCTCCATCAATTCTACCTTTGATAATGGATGCTGAACATTGAGGCTTGGAGGTGATCCCACTACTTTTGTGGACACTGTTTTTAGTCTCGACTACTTTCTTGTTTGCCTTTTCATTCATCATTGATGATTAGCTTCAATTTCTCTTTGCATGTCATGCTCTGTTGGTTCGAAGATTAAGGCCATGGTTCCTTGTGTAATGGTATCTATCTATTAGCTGTGTTTAGTTCATCATAGATATTGAAGAATTATTGCAACAAAAAGCAGTGCAGAATTCAGGAATTTACTCTGCACTCCGTCTGTAGTGAAGAATTAACAATGCAGTGAATGCTGAGAATTCTACAAGGTCAACAGAATTTGACAGTGCAGATTTCTGCACTGCTAAACTCTGTTGTATCTTTCAGCTTCAGAACATTAATCAAAACTTGATTACTAAAGACAAATAAATCAATATTCTTAAGATAAAAAAAAAACACTGAATGACAAGAGAAAGAGAGACAAGTACTTCAATGCTTAGGAAAGAGCACATAAAAAGAAGAGTGGACAACAAGCTAGCAAACAATGCAAAAAAAAGGATAATAAAAACCGGAATTCAATCTAACAACTCAACGAATTAACATGAGATGGATAGTACTGTGTAAGCTTTTGGAAATAAGACTGAGTTGTGTTGGTTTTTGAGGAATGGACAGCACAAAAATGAACATTGAATCTAGGACAAGTTATGGTAACCAAGACAAGACAATAGTTTTAAATGCAACCCAGACATTTTACTTAGTACTGAACAAATGGCCTCCTTGATGTTTAATGACGATTCCACTCATACATCAAAGATACAACAAAATGCTAGAAAAACAGAATTTGAATCGGATAGGAGATAGCAGCACATAGTAACAGTGTTTAGATAGTAAATTAATTGAATGATCACATCAATCTGGAGCAACTCTAGTGAAATAAGCCATATCTATGCAGGACAGACTAGATTTAGCAAGATAAGGTTGGAGCATCAGACTAAATTAAACTTTTCTAGATGTTTTGTTAGAAGATAAGTTAACCTAATTTTAACACTGACTGTTAACTAACAGAATAACCAACAAAAATGGAACAACACTTAAGACGTTTACTTAACAGAGTGTAGATATCATTGAGAGTAACCATGAAAAGTTAGCTTATTTGAAAATAAAAAAAAATTGTACATTAATGATATGAAGAAAAATTACAATGGCAAAAAATAGCATATTAGGAAACAAAGCTAACCAGTATATAAATAATATGAAACAAAAATGCAAAATAAGAAATGTAGATATATATACATATACATATATAACTGAAATTGCTGAAAAATTAAATTGATCCACACCATAATCCGGTTGTACTTGTCCTTCTTGTTGTACACGCACAATACATATACCATCTGCAAGAAAAAAAGTAGGACAAAGTACTCATTCCAGGTTTACATTTATGATATTTAAAAGAACGGTCAATGGAATAATTGGAAACAAACCTTCCACAATGCAAAATGCAAAAAAAATAATAAGAAACATACACATTTCAGACTTGTATGAGAAGAGAAAAATTACATCAATCATCTAACTGTATGTGGCAAGAGGAAAGTGCTAAATAATAGACCACAAAATGATAATGAGCACAAAAATGATAATGAGCACTAAATGAATTTTTAATTTAGGGCAAAGAAAGATAAGGCTGTGTTTGGTAACTCTAACCAATACAAAATCTGGCAATATAACAGCTTAAAGCATTTTAGAATATCATTCTGAGAGTTGATTTTCCTAAAACAGTAGTACATAGCATTTAAATTGCATAAAAAAGGTTGGGGACGTTGTACTGTCAAAGAAAACCTGTTTTTCCTGACAGTAAATATTTGCCATTGTGCTTATAAGTTTTTTGTTCACTAAGGCAAACTCTACAAAATAGAGACAACTAAACAATGGGAATGCTCATCAAGCAATAAACTTAAATGAACTCTACAGAAGTTAGAGATGTGATGGGATAGTGTCCAATAGAATTTCAAGCCACCAAATTGCATGCCAAGGAATTGCTTCCATTGACTAGTTCTCCTATCACCCTGAATGCTTATTTACCTCTTCAATGCTCATGCCATTCTCAATCATGGATAGAGATGTGGAAAATGAACAATGTCATATTTTCCCACCAACTTTGAGAAGTTCCTGAATGCTAGGAAGATCGATATCTTAAAATAGTTGGTAGCTCTAGACCATGGATTGATGATGAGAACCTTAATAGTTCTGTCTATTCCATGTTTTTGAATGGTTGATGTGCATCACATGAGATGATCCCACTACTTCATTAAATGCCTTCATATACTCAATAACACTAATATTGTTTCACTTCACGCGGACTTTTAGTTCTTTTCTCATGTCATGCATCTATTGGATCATGGAATATGACATGCAATCGTCAAAAAACATCCACTCAACAAGTGATTCAGATCATCATTTTTCTCCCAATGCTCCACATTTTCATTAATGTAAGTTGAAGGAATATTAAAATTTAAAATTTAATTAATCCCACAAAAAGTGCATGAATTGGCTTTCCTTGACTTTATAAGCGAGCATTTGACTTTGTAGAATTTATTTTTATCATCTTTTAATCTCTTTCTTCCCTTTACTCGGTATACTCATTGTCTATGTAGAACTTTAGCATCATGGAGAAGAGAACCAAAGCTAACCTCTTTAAACACATGATGAAAAATAAGCAGGACTATTCATCAGGTATGTGCATAACCAATACATCTACATTACTTTGAAATTTCATATTATTGATATTCCCTGCAAACATAACTGAGTCTTTGGCTTAGCCAAACCCATTGTTTTCTTCTTTTGTTATATTTCTTCATATTTCTCCATAAAAGTATGATATTATCTATGTTTAACATTTTAAACTATATGAGCTAACTTACACAAAAGTTTATTTCAAACCATCAAAACATTTCTCATCATATCTTTTTGAGCACTCGTCCATCTCAACATCGTCTATACTATGCAATACTCTTTCTATTAATATTTTTCAATTTCTTGTACCAACAATTAGCATTATGTAATATTTTCATTCTCACTATGGCCTTATAAAATGTACATTGTGAGATTTTACGATAACACAACATATAAGAAGGGTAGTAATTTTAGTTGAAAATCAAAATTAATTAAAATATTTGCTCATTGTAGAGTTGAAACAATTATCTTTTAGTTAAAACTTAAAGTCAAATTTCAGCTTTTTATCTTTCCAAGTTAATTTCAAGCCTAGCCTAGCTCATTTATATTTCTTTTTTTTGAGTCAATTCAAAATACATCAAGTGTATGATTAAATTCCCTACTTTGAGCTAATTATGATAATTTTCTTAATAAAGTATATTTTACACATTTCAAATCACTCCATTTTGTTCTACTCAAGTTGACTTATTTCGAGTTCGGTACATTTCGAGTCATTTTAAACCCCAGACCAAGAAGCAAAAGTTTCATTTTTTGGTATTTTAAGTTTAGTCTGATTTTATTTTGAGTTTGCTCAAATTCAAGCCATTTTAATTCAAGTTAGCTCAGTCTGAATGTTTAGTTACAAATTACAAATTTGGGTAAGGAACAAATTATTACGTTATAAAAGCTATAGATTGTCAAAATACATTACAGCAAGTGAGTTATGCGAGACCGCCTCAAGGACGCCTTCGGCATTTGAACAAAATTCATAGAAAAACTTAGGGAAAATAAAGAAAAGGATGAGAAACAGCCTCAATTAGCATTTCATACCAATCTAAGATGTAATACACAAAAGTCAATGCCTTGACACAATTTATAGATGGATAAGTCAATGAAATGTGTGATTTCATTTCCCCATGTGTTAATATAACAAGCAATTTGTTATGATTAAAGAAGTGAAGTTTTAATGCTGGCTGATGTAATAAAATACTTATAACAATCCACGAAAAGGTATTGGTATCTAAATTTTCCAAACTTATAACAAATGTGTCCTTATCCTTCATGCCCATCCCCTTAGTCGGCCACTTAGCCAACCCCTTATACATCAACATAGCACCCTCACACCCCTCTCACAACCCTCCACAACCCCCTTATTCACTACCTTTGAAACCAGCACACCCTCCATTATCAAACCCTTGAAAAGCACCCAAACTCTAAGATTGAGGCCACTACCAACCCTAGACCACCTTAGTCGACCTCCCTCTAGTTATGCACTAGCTATACTGAGAAATAATTGCCTATTTGAGCCCGTTTACCACCTTTTTTATGAAACCTAATGTATGCTCAATATATTCACATTAGCATTTCTTTGCAACCTTATGAAGAAAAATAACTCATTTTTTGATAATGACAAATCAACAATGAGATTTAGAGTACTTATTGAATTTCTATTGATAGTCCATGACTTATTATAATCCATCTGGTTGAGATGAAATTGAGGTTTTATCTCTTACTGATTGATTTTATTTCTTATTTTGTCCATGGTCCAATACTCAAGAGGATTTATCAATAGCTTGCCCCTTGATACTCAATCAAATTACATGCCTTATCTTACCCTTGGCCTACTCGAGTGGAAGCAACTGGCCATGTTGGCGTGGGGTGTGTCGGAGCTAATTAGTGGCAAGTGGAGCCCTTTCCTTACCTTGGCATCAATAATAGTTCATTATAACTATCTCCTCCTTGCCTTTTGGATTGCTCTAAGAACTCATTCTACAAATGCTAATCCAAGGATACATCAATTGCAGCCTCCAAATTAAAGTCAATGCCTTGTTTCCTTGTGAGAGGCCTATCTTGGATAAACTAGGAGAGGTACCCTAAATTCCCTTGAAACTTAAGTTGGTTGAGATTGACAACGATATGGCCATTCCTTTGCATAACGTACTTTACCAACTTAGAGAGCTCTTCACTTCACATGGTGACCTTGCAAAACCAATGAAGTATCCTACTCCAAGTCGAGTTTAAATGCCAAAGGATCATAACTGACCTCCTTAAAGTAGCTTTAGCACTCTAAGAAGACTATAACTTTGGCTTCGAAAATTCTTGATTGAATTTGACTAAACCCCTTAAAGTAGCATTAGCTCTATAAGAAAACCATAACATGGCTTTGACAATTATGGATTTAATTTTTGCCTCAGTTGGCCTTCTCTTTGTTACATTCTTTTGCATTACTTGGATTCTTCCCTCCACCTCTAACTAGGCAATTAGACCAGTTTGCTTAACAATCTTTTGTTGTTGGGTTGTTGCCTTCTAACCTAACTCCTTCAATGCCTCCTCAAAATACCAATTGATGGACAACAACCACAGGAGCCTTCTAATGAGCATTGTATGTGCAAGAGACTATGATCACACTGAACCCAACTATCACTTTATTTAGGTAAGTATCATCCTTCTCTTATAAGGTCCTTAATGTTTCCTTAGGGAATGATCAACTTGTAGAGGTTGATGCAGTTGTTAACCACAAATGCCCTCTGAAATAGTTGTAAAGAAAACCTTAATTGTGAACAACTAACTTCCATTGTAGAGCTATTGATGGTGTAGTTGCAAATCAAATCAATTCAAGTGGCTCTTTTTAAGGAAACAATTCATTTCATAAATGGCCTCTTAGGATGCATTGATTGCCATAAAAAGAAGTCTCCTTAGAAGTTAAATTCATTGTAAAGCATCATGTGGGATGTCTTCCTCATCTAAATGATGAGCCTTTCTGCATTTAATGATGACTAAGAGAAGAAGTCTCCTTCTTGAGCCCCTCAATGACCCTAATTCTCTGTTAATGCAATCATGACATTCTCTTCTATAGATTCTAGCGTCCAGGAAGAAAGACTTGATATAAGTATCTCCACAAGGTTCCCTTTAAACCAGTTGTGTTGGATTAAGGCGTTTTGTTCTACATCTCAAACACTTGCTAAGAATAGTTTCCTATACTCTCATTAAGAAAAACACACTATTAACAATTTGTCATGTGCTTTTCATCTCAAAAACTAGTTGGACCTACTCCAGATTGATGTCCTTTTTATGAAACTAAATATCCCACTAAAGTAAATTATGGCAACAATGTTTGATACTAGTTGAGCTAGATTGAGGCCAAAGTAGTGTTGGACTTACAAGGGGTCTTGGAAATAGAGATTAAGACACCAAAGAAGAAATATGATGAAGTTATAGACTTTGCAGACAACCATGCTACTCAAGCACTCCACCATTGTTGATGCCTCCATTATTACTTCTATTCGAGGATTAAAGACTTGGTGATCCTAGAGTATATTTGTGGCAAGCAATTTAATGCTTTAAGGTTCTCTTTATCTGTGAACTTTCATACTAAACCTATTTTAGTGGTGAAGCAAAAATAGAAAGTTCTTGAGAAAGTATAATCAAAGATCTGAAGACATTGCATGGACACATACTATTGAGGAAGAGTATATTTGAGGATAACTATGACAGAACAACGACGTTACATGGACACATACTCAAGGTGTCTTTGATTTATCATGATTGGCTTTATGTGACCCCCCTTTTACTTCCACCATTACACTTGTGAGCCCTTTCGTAGATGTTGCTGATACTATACTAGGCTAAGAATACATGCAATGATGCTCAAGTAAGGATAATCTCCAAGTTAAAACTCGATGCTTTTTGTTCATTAAAGCAGGACAAAGTCGACACTAGTTAAGTAGGTAGGTTGCACAATTCCAAGTTGCGAATATATTGCAAGAGGTGATGCAAAAAATCTTTTCAACAAGTTTACCTCCATAGCCTTTTCTCTAGGATCAACATAAGCAAGGCTTCATTAGTTCGCAATTTAATTGGATGATTCCCCAGCTCCTAGATTTTGCCCCTAAGGATGCCATTCTTTGATGCCAATATGACAATTCTCTTGTGGTGTGCCTTTGCTACTTTGATCATCATCTGTAGACCCTTAGAAGATGTTCACTATCATTCCAATATTCTTCAACATGTTGTATTGTCTTAAGTACTGGCAATAGTTTGGCATCAATCATTGTCAATGGCATGGATTTCATCAAATAGCTAATCCTTATGACAAGCATAGAGATATGGTGTACCGTGTTGTGTACATAATTGAACAATTCGTAAGCATCTTTTACTATTCAGTTTATTGCCTCAAATTAGTTCTTGATAGAGCCAAAGTTCTTTATCTAGGAAAGGCAAGATTCCAATGCTTATGATAGGGACTTAGCTTTGAAAGTGTTCATCTTGAAGTCACACTCCACTTTCGTGGTCACATTTACCATTAGTTTCTTCTTGGCTCCTCAGTGAGAATGTGGGTTTCAATATTTTGCCACCATTCTTGGGATTTTTCCCTCATGAATAAGTGCAAACTTATTAGCAAGCATCCTTGGTTAAGTAGCCTTGATGTCCTAACTAAGGAAGGCTATTGTCATAAGAGGACTTGGTTGTTTCAATCCCTTTCAATGGAAAAGTTAGTAGCTAAAAGAAGTTGAGGCTAGGAACTTATAAGTTTAGTGGTCTCATAAAAGAAGGCCCCACGGTGGCTTCTTTAGTTGCTCTCTCAACATTAGTATGGGCAATGTCATTTTGATTTATCTTACTTCTCTTTAGGTGGTTAATGTCACTGGTTTTAATGGTTTTCTTATCCATACTAAAAAAAGTGAATTAAGACAATGAATAGATTATGAGAAATGAATTATTACAATTTTTCCTTGAAAACAAAAACCAAAAAAGACATAACAAAAGACTATTAGAAAAGAATTAAATTACTTGAATCTTGAAAAGACTAATTTATGGATAGAACGATATCAAAGAATTCTCGTAGTTGTACACTTTGGGAAACAAGGTTGGACGCTATTATTGTTATTGTTATTCTCTCTTTATCTCAATCCTTCAATCCACTAAATCAATTCCATCAATGTTTCTCTCACTTCACCAAATTCTTCAAGTTAATCCACTTATGGCAAATTGATAATTACACTAATCCATTCAACTTACAAGTAAATTAAGCAATAATGCTTTAAATTAATGTCAACAAACCAGTGAAATGGTACAAAATATAAACAACAATTCCTTCAGGAGAAATTGCACTTTCAACAAAAGAATAAAATCCCTTCATAATACTTTTCCTAGCTTTTATCACTCACTTAAACACAGTTAAAATATTTGGTCTTCTTTCTTTTCCAAAATAACCTCAGTACACCATGAAAAATGGAAAAAAAAACATAGAACAAAGATAAAACTAAGCAAATACAGGATTAATTAAGAAAAAAGAGGATAGAATTGCAAATTATGTCATTTTAACAGCAGAGGAAGGCTCGCGGTAAGACGAAAGGCAGTTTTCCAATTAAATTCAACAGGAAGTTGGATTACTTAAAGATACTAGCTAAATTTTATGAAGTTGCAACAGTACCAAAAACATGACGTAGAGAAGTTCAAATAAAGGAGCTGCTACATCAGAAAATGATCAGCAAAAAAGGCAGTCGAATCTTACATGTCCGTGATGAATCTTAAGACCTCTATCCTCCACCCTACAATTCCCATCAATAAAAAGAGTTTTGATTGGAACCTGGAATTGTCGGTGAAATTAAGCAAATATCAGAACGCCACTGTCAAGATATTACGAACTTGAACATAAATATATCAGTCAAAAGGTATTTTCACAATTGACAAAGTCAAACGAGATTCCAGACCCAGCAGCCCAACTCCAACACTCCAGCAGCAAAATACGTTCAGAGGATGGAGCATACCATGTTATTTTGGGGCTTCTTCTTGTAGTAAGCAAGAAGCCTAGCCTCGAGCACGAAATACCGCATGTGGATAAACGATCGGCCGATCTTCCTTCTGCCAAAACGCACCATCCATCCTTCATACACGACCTTAGACATTTGTCTTCCCACCAAATCGATCCACAAATTCTACGAACAATAGTTTCCCCTCTCCACCACCCCACAATCCAAATCGATCGCAAGGCAGAGAAAGGGTCTCCTGATACAAGAGGATCGGAGGAGTTAAGATTCTCAGCAGAACCACCTTCTAAACCGCGAGTTACCGATCAAAGGATCACCGTGCACGGAGTACGGAAAGGTCTCGCAAATCGTCGTGACAGAGAGAGCGAGTGATGACAAAAGATTGAGTCGTGTCTTCTCTCTTCGATTTTGTCTACTCTTTTCTCTTTCCTGGCCAGAGTTGACTGCAGCCAGAAGCAGAAGCTTCTTCTTGTTAACCAGAGAGCGGACCAGGATGCCGATATGTCGCGGGACGCCTACAGCAACTGCGGTGTTCTCATGCCCTCGGGCCAGATGCAATTTATCGAAATAACTGACACACTATTTCCCGACTCGACACGGCCTATATTTTCAACCGTCCGATCGCCTGTGGCATGTGGATATTGCAAATCTAGAAGGTCTTGATTTGTGGTGCGGCTGACATCTCCAATGGCGACAAACCCCGGGAAGAATCTGTGTTCATTTCAAGCTTACGGCTCTGCTTTAAAAAGCAGTGTCATTTATTGTCATCGTCCATGTCAGCGTACCCTATGTCTGATCATTTTAAAAAAATATACATTACTTTATAAAAATATATAAATTTTACATTTTCATCGTAACAAAAAAATAAAAATTTCTTAAAATAAACACATTTTAAAGTTACTTTAAACAAAAATAAATAAATAACAAAGGATATCATTGCTAGCTCATTGTGTCTCTTTAATAGAAGCACTAAATCAGCTTTTTGCCTTCTTTTTTTAAGATATTCAAGAATTTTAAAAATGTTTTTATTTCACTAATTATTTGTTTAAATTTTGGATTGTTTTGAATGCTTATTCATGTTTGAATTTATTTTTTTTAACAAAATTTGTTTATCTTTTTATTCATATATATATATATATATATATGAGAAATTCATAAAAAATTATTAGTGTAATTTTTTAAAAATTTCAACAAAGGCGTGTTTTTATATGAAGATATATTGCTATATTGTCATTTAATTATGATTGTTTCACAACAATTTTATTTTCAAGTATTAAATTCGTTAAAAATAAAGTGAATAATAAAATGTTAATTTTGTAAAGATTTTGAAGTTTATAGGAATAAGTTTAATGGATGGTCTTGATGGAATAAGATCTTAAAAGTAGTTTAGAGTAGAGTTAGTTGTATATTAGATATTTGAAAATTTAGATGATAAAAGAATTTGATATGGTATAAGTTAGTTTTTCTGTAGATCATTATAGGATTGGCTTTTAGAATATTTGCATTATTAATCAATTTAAACCCAAAGTATGAGAACATAAAGTAACCATGAAATACTCGAATTCTAGAGCTTTATTGTATGGAGCATGCAAAAGGTTTGAATATCACTTTGGGTAATTTGAAATAATTACGTTGAGTTATTGATTGTTGTGATCAATCTAATTAAATTGTCACAAGTTTGGCTTTGATTTTTGAAAGTCATAGTTTTTTTTTATTAACTTTTGGGATATTTTGTAAATAGTTTATGACAATCTATGAAACCTTTAAAAATTAAAACATATTAGTAAAAGAACCCCAAGAATCTCCAATTCATATTGAGTGAGTTCTTGAACATCATAACAATAAAAAAACCCTAATAATATAAATTAAAAAATACAAAATATAATATAATACTACATATATCACATACAAATATTAATAGTATGTAACAGTAATAATACTAATATATCGAAAACAATAAAATACAATAGATTAGTTGTTCCTTATTATTGATCATCACTATTATCTGCCATCATAGAATATCACAATTGGATGTTATGATTGTCAACAAACATTGACTATCTTCGATCACATTATTGCAAAATTAAGTCCCCTTAATTCTTGTATGTTATTAAAAAGAATTCATGTTAAATCTCATAAATATGATTTAATTGTTAAATCTTATAAGCATCGAAAGTAATATATTATTTTAAAGATAACAAGTCTTTTAAACGTCTTATTTGTAATCTAACATTTTTACTTATATGTTATAAGTTCTTTTAAAAATAGGTAGACAAAGAATATCACATATCATGTTTTGAAGTGAAAAAAACTCTAAAAACAACAAGTCTAATCATCGAGTCAAAAAGAAATAAAATCTTTACCAAGGTTATCACATGCTTAAGATCCATCCTTCAAGATAGTTCACAAACCTATGGCATATGTAAGGATAGAAAACATGATACTTATTATATTCAAGGGTTTGTACTTTGCTCGCTAAAAAGCATTTGATATCATTTAAGAGAGTATGGGCCTAAATATTGAATGCACTCAAAACTTTTTAAGTCTAATTCAACTCATTTTGTGAATATGAATGTGTAAGTTTATAGAAACTAAATATTAAAAAAATGTTGATTTTTATATTTATAAAAATAAGTTATAAAATGGTTAAAATTATATGATACAAAAAGTTATTTGTGTAATATACTTAGCATATTTTGAGAATATGACATCAACTAAGATTATATAATTTAGTTTTATAAATAGCACATTGAGTAATTAAACTATTTAATCATGTGATTCGACAATCAATATGATCAAATGAGTTATGCATTGTTAATCGAACAATTTGATTAGGCATGCACATTATGTGGTTAATATAAATTGAAATCTCTAGAATTTTTGTATAATAAGATATTATTTATATTAAATCAAGACAAACATACAAGTGCTATGTCATGTAATTGTCACAACTCTAATTTTTCTAATTTAAATCATTTTATTGCCTTAAATTCTTATTTTTAATAAATTTTAAAATTTCAAACAAACATAACCTTTTACAAGTTATCTACTTTTTCATTATACAATGAAGGGATAAATTATCAAACCATTATAAGATGTAGAATATACAATTATATGTGATAATCAATAGAATTTAAACTATTCAAACATTAGTTTCTACTATCTTAACCATTATAATGCCACAAATGTGATGCACTGTGGTTGTTATAGCTCCAATTTTTCTAATTTAAATCAATCTATTATCTTAAATCCTTATTTTTAAAAAAAATTAGATTTTAAACTAACAAAATCTTTCATAGATTTTGGTTATTGTTCCATCATACAACATCAATAATTTATATATATATATAATAAAACATTTATATGATTTATATCTACAATTACCAACTAAAACAAATAAAAGCCATTACCAACTTACATTTGCATCCATAAGATATCACAATTATATTAAAATTTACAACATAAAATATCAAAAAATAAGTTGCATAATTGTTTATTACAAAAACTTTTATGTTTTTACTTTATTTAGCTATTGTGCTCATTAATACTCTTTCTTATATTGTGACTCAAACGAACCTAAAATATTAGTACCAAGTACATATAAATTCAATTTAAACTACACTAAATATACCTATTATTTAATAAAATAATGTATAAAAAGTGAAACAATAGAGTGTATAACTCAGTATGTCTATTGTAAGGAACTATCTCGAATGTAAATAAAAATATACACACTCAAATTTGAATTGTTTTATTTATTTTCTTCAATGTGGTTTTATTTAGCAACACATATTTTAATTAAATTAAATAAATCTTATGATGGTCGTGCTACTGTTCTCACTTTCTTTCTTGAGGGAGTTATCAATATCCTTATTCCAATTTGTTTAATCATAATAAAAATCTCATTTATTATTTATTTATCTCAAATTCTCATACATATTTATGTTCTTTTTCTTTCAATATTTCAATTAAATAAATTATTTAGTTAAAAGATCAGTAATGTGGCTTACTAATCGTTAGCTCCACTCATAATGGCATATTTTAATCATGTGACCTACTAATCACCAATCACTCTTACTATGGCATATATTAATACTTTAAATCATTGTCTATTAGTCTCATTTGGGAAGCAAATATAATTATGTGGCTCATTGGCCACTAAGCACAAAAAATAATACAATTCAATTTAATTAGTTCAACAATTTATTGGCTCTATTATAAATTGATGAATGCAATAACTCCACTCACTTAGCTCATGCATACACTTAATATGCAAATTCACTAAGAAACAAAAAGATCAAATTTAAATAAACATGATGTCATTATATGGAAAACTATAATTGACATAACAAAATGAAATCACATAAACTCATAAAAATCTGTATATCTAAATTAAATTTTTGTGTGTGGTAATCACACATTCATGTATAGAAATCTTCTATTTCTTACATAATTAGATGATATTTTGTTACTACAATACAATATATATCACAATCATTATATAGGATTTGTAATATTAGTCATATTAGATAGCATACAACAATATATCATACATATGCATATAATTATATTAAATTTATTTATCTCATAATTTTTCTCATTATTCAAGATTGACTTATAATTCATTTTTCATTATTCATTAATTACAATATGTTAATTATGATTTTTTATCATAATTTATAGATTTTTATGCAAATTAAAAATTTTAAATTATGAATATAGAATTGTATGACTCACTTCTTAAATTTGTATAATTTTAAATTTTTTTTCTTTTTTTCTATATTTTACTATCCTCATGCACTTTCTCTCTCTTTCAATACTTTCTCTCTCTTCTAGCACTTTCTCTCTCCTCAGGTTCCAACCTACTCATGCTCAAAACTTAAAGATTTTGTTGTGTTTTTTCTCAAAACAACCTCCTAAACTTCAATTTACTAGTTTCCCCTTGACTCCATTTGTATGTGGAGTAAACAGAGGTTCACTGAGTGCATGCAAATAAAATTTATGAACCAGGGAGAGATAAGGTTGAGGGTCAGCACACGTAATATTGGGGATAAGGCAAACCATTTCAAAATTATTTGTTCATTTGCTTATTTACTTTGTTATACTTTCGATTGCATTGGTAATTATTTTGATTGTAACCTTAAAACAGTGAAGTAGTTTATATTTTGATCAAACATTTCCAATTCAATAAAATCTTAATTAAAATACTAAAAAAATTTCGTATTTTGCTGCGTACTTATTTTTTTCAACCTAAAATTGTATTGATAATTAGTTTGACCACAACCTTAGATAAGTAAAATGATTTATAAAATTTGAAATATATGTTGATCAAACATTTTTAATTCAATAAAACCTTTATTGAGTATTGTTTTCAAGTAAGACTTAGCAAAAATTTATACCACTAATTCACTTCTTTTTTGATATATCTCGAATCCCGAACATTAATAAGCAACAAAATATTTTCTCTAACCCAATTAGCATAGTACTAATCAAATATATCAATTCTAGACGACTTAATAAAATATTGATCTAAACAAAGTTTAACACTTACCTCGACATAGCATTGGGATTAAAGTTATCATAACCTAATTGTTTTCAAATGAAGCATAATTGCATAAGAGTAACTAGTAAACATAGATAACCAATTTGCTCAACTTATGACAAATCTATGACGAAGGGTGACAAAAAAACTTGTGATGTTTCAAGAAAAGTAGATCATGAGGCATGCAATGATAAATTTTGTTGTGATATCAAAACGAAAATCGAATCATGTGAAGATGAATCCAACTGTGATACCAAATGGTGATAAGGGTGCGCAAGGAATAATTTAACTTCAATACCAAATGATAATGAGGCAATGTAGGAATAGGGATTCCACGTCAGTTCATGCTTGACCATGGGAAAGCATGATTGTGAGAAGCAACAAACAAGAAATAATGGCGATAATGAGGAGAGGCTTGGGCTTTGCTTTAGTAGAGTCGAGTCGTGGTTCAAATCTAGCTAGAGTTGAACTGGGTTAGGGTTGGGAGTGGGGAGAGCTTGTTGATTATGGTTGAGTAGTGTCAACAAAAGTTTGGATGCCTTGAAAGTGATAGGTTCAGGAGTCAAATAGGCCACATGTAGCACAAAATATGAAGGTAATGACCGTGCTTTGTGTGGTGGTTGTGTTGGACTTGATTTGAGCGACATCAAGTCTTGTGCTAGCTTTAAGCAACAAGTTTGGATAATGAGACAAGGATTGAAGTTGGTTGTTCAATCAATTGACATTGCTTAGATTTTTAATGAATGTGATAATAGTATTTGTGTGACTTAAAGTGTGGCAACATTCATGGAATGAATGTAGTCAATTTGGGATCATTGGTGGCACAGGGCTTTATAGGCGAGCCAGTGGAATGGGAAGGACAATATCAAAGATCATCGACGATAGCTATAGACGATGGAGATTACATGGAGTGAGATAATTCAATATCACAATTTGTTTGGACAAAAGTTGACGTATGCTATTGTTGAGAAATTCTCGTGCACATGTATAAACCTTCTTAGTAAAAATGGTGATCAATTAAAATTTTAATTTCTATTTCATAAATAGTAATTAACTAAAATACAAGAAGGCATCTTACTTCAAAAGAAAACAAATAAAAATACCAACTTAAAATTAATAAAATAAATGAAAACAAATAACAAATTATTTTAAGGCTTATAAATGATCTGATAATTGTGTGGAATTCGTTAAATATTATTTAAAAAATATTTTTGTATAACCGGCACACTGGTGCAACCTCTTCGGCCTCCGACGGCGTGGTGGAAACTTGGTTGAAAATCTTGCCGTCGAGGCAAGGCTAGCTACTTCCCTGGAGCGCTTACGGTTGCGGCATCGGTGGAATATTTGGGAGGTGCTTTGGTTAAGCACGATAGCGCATTGCTAGGGCCTGTGCACGAGGCTTAACGATTTGGAGCACTGCACGTCACGCAGCAATCGGAAAGACCAAAGCAAGCGCACGGGAATAGGCAACGGACGCAAGGGCACCAAAGTTACTCTCTGAAAAGGTGATTTACAAGTGTTTTTTCTTTTTGGTAATGTTTAGTCCCAAACCTAAACAGTAGGATTAAATTTTTTTAATTGATAGATAACAAGCATGAATATATCTCTAAATATCGTCCTGGCGTAGGGATCTGTTAATCTGGGATACCTTTTTCCGTAGTCAAGGCAGTTTTGGTAATTACAGAAATGAATGAATCTTCAGTCAAGTGCTAGCAACATCAATATTTTTTTTGTGCAATTAATTGTTAGGTAACTAATGCGTAGAATGAGTGAGCAAACTCTAACAAGATCCCATGATTCTATCGCTCATGGCATACTTGGTAGTTGTCAACTTTTTTTTATCAGGAATTCATTTTGTGTTGTTAGGTTTTTACTTAAAGCCATGAATTCCTTTAATCAAGGAGCTTCATAGAGTTTAACATTTGCGCAAATGTTCCTAGAGTTTGCTTTTATTTTTATTGAAGTCTTTGAACTTCTAGCATTAGCATCATTTTAAAATAAAATCTTGGCATACCGCAAAAAAGTTAAGGGTGAGGAGCTTTGACTCATGCCATTTCTTCATGACCTTAATCTATCTAGGCTTGGTGTTATGTCTATGGAATTTAGTATTATATGGGATGATGAAGAACTTATTCTATTTGCATTGTTTAAGGGGAGTAGGACAATGTTCCATTTGTGTTTGAATAATTCTTTCATAATTTAATAAGTTTCTATCCTTGTAAATTTTTGCCTTGTTCGAAATTAGTTTACTTTGTGTTTCAATGTAGAAAGAGGGACCAAGAGGATTGAATCTTAAAGGAACTAGCCTTATGCAAAGACTTTATTTGGTACGTGGAATGATGCACTTGTAGGTTGCACTATAATATTGATACCACTTAATATAGGAAAGAGAATGCTCTAATACCATTGAATTTTGGAAGAGTCTTAATGCTAGTAGCCATTAACATATAAGAATCTTAAGTTTGATACCAAATCATATAGAAGAGATGATTGCTTTTATACCAATTGAAATAGGAAAAACAGTGACCAAGATGAATTAGGCTCAAAAGCTGAAGAACAAGCCCTTGTGCTATTCATTTTACAAAGATCTAGTTTAGGGTGCATAAGTTGCAGTGTTGTGTTAGCTATTGTGTTATAGGCTGGGTGCAAAAGTTGTGCAAAGCTTGTGAACTTGTAGGCAAGCACGAGATGGTGTGCAGTAGTGCACCAACTCGCATGGGAGTGTAAGCGCATGGTGTAGGCTAGCCGAGTAGTTTTGTGCTAGGAAAAGCTATAGTAAGAGATAGGTGAAAAAAAGAATGAAAAGAAATAGTGTGTAAAAAATGCAAGTAGAATGTGAACAATGCGGATTGAGAGTGCAAAAGAGATTAAGATAAGAGGAAAAACACTCAGTGAAGTTTTACTTGCAATACTCACCAAACTATTGCTTGCAATACTTACCAAAGTACCACAAAAGAAAGGGAAAGGAGAACTCACTAAAGTAAACCCAAAGCATAATTATGAAGTCCTTCAAAATGAAGTTATTAAGCAAGATTGTGCCAATTGGATTTATAATCAGAAAAAACTCTCATGTATTCTAGTTTTCCTTCTACTTCTGGAGTTCTATATCATCACATAAGAAGTTATTCTAATAAATGAAATTATCAACCAAAAACTAAAAATTATAATGTTTAAATGGTGCTTTGTTGATGACCTAGCTGGCTATCTGCTCTAAACTTGCTTCAAAATCTTCATTTGAAGGGAAAATGTTGGCACAAAATTTCTTATTTGGTTGCTTGCATGATTCTTCCTTGGGTGGCCTAAGACTAGTTACTTGTGGTCATAACTAGCTCTCTTTGTTATGGGTCATATGATGGGCCTATAATAAATACTTTGTTTTTAAATTTTGGATTTATATTCAATTTAGCCATTATGCATTTCTTTATTTCTATAATCATACTCAATTAGTTGTTTTCATCTTGTATTGTATTGGTTATTTGATTTTTTACATTATAGATTTTTTTGTGAATTGGCCAATATCACTTTTGACCACGAGGAATGCTACCCATTCAATGGACAAGTTCTCTAGTTTGCACATCCAAAATGCAACTTAAAGAACCTCAGAAATTCACCTTTCATGCTTCGTTTTAATCTTTTTAGTTTTTTGTTCAGATTGAAGCAAGATCAAATTCCATTTATTTGATTAATTTGTTTAATTTCATTCAATTAAGATAATATTGCATTAGTTAATCTACTAATTTTATTTATAGACCATATTACATGGTTTTTAAGGCTTGACTAAAGTTTTTGGGATGTAGTGATCATTATCATCACCTGTTAAGCATCTATATATTTTTGGATTTGCTGTGCCTTTGAATTTTATCCTTGATTAATGGATGATCCCTCTCTTTTCATGTGATCCATTTGGTATGCTACTTCACCCATTCGTCAAATTCAGTGTTGTTGGCATTTCCATAAGTTCACTGATTTGTTTTTGGACAAGCAAGTTTAAAATAGTGAGCTACAATGGAAAGGATGTTGGAAAAAGAGAGAAGACTGGTATAAAATGCAAGTTGGGGCTTAGTTGTATATGTTGAGAAGCACCACCAAGTTAAAGTGTGAACAAGAGAAATAATTGCAACGAAAATAACATATGAAAAATTAAAAGTGCACACAAATATTTTTAGGCTGTTCATTTAATTACTAACTCCTGCTTCCACTCCTAACCAACAAGTTAAGCTTCACTCCATGTCTAATACAAATGTATGTGAATGAAGCCTTTATTTCAAGCCCATAAAACTTGTACACCAACTATCTTATAGGAGATGATCATCAACTCAATGGAGCCCATGTTGTCCATTGTCAATAACACTGGATACCAAATGAGTCCTAAACTAATACGATAGAAGAGTCACAAACATTGGCCTCAAAGGGGGTCTAAAAATTTCTCACATGGGCTGCAATGGTTCCTTGCCCAAAAGGATACAAAGAAGATCAACAAATGAAAAAAAAGTATAATTTAAATAAATAAAAATATTTTATAATAATTCTATTATAGAATGCTTGGTGGGATTTGTAGTAAGAGTTGCACCATAGACAACAAATGAATCTGATAAGCTCAAATTTGGTGAAGATTTCACAATCAAAGAACTTGGACAGATTTTCACTCTTTAAGCCGTAAGTAAAATAATTGATTTTTTTACTCAAAACCTCATTAACTATTGTTAAGAACTTGATGATTTTTTATGTACTGATAAGCAACCAAAGGATACATTATGTAAGCATTTTCTTATTGTTTTTTGTATTATGCAAAAAGATAATTGTTATTCTTAGAACAAGTATTCATATTCTCCTTGTATGCATTAGAGGGTCTGTTCATAAAACTTGATTATTTGATATGAATGACAAAAAGAAAATTTGGTACCAACAGCACGTTCTTATCTTAAAATGTGACAACTTGATCATCATACCAAAAATTCTTTGTAAACCATCCACTGCCTTCATGACTCAATTTCTAATTGGATTGTAAGATCGATAGTTATTTAAAAAAATTAATTTAGAAAATTTTAAGAATGCTATTAAGTATATTTATGAAAAATTAGAATCATGGGACTACATATTAAATTCAAATTTAAACAAGGTTATCAAAATTTTGAAAATATAATTTTTTAAATTACTTTTGTAATCTTTTGAAACTAGTTTTAGATATTAACCTTTTTAGAATGTGAGCTTAGCAATTTATTGTGATTTGCATTGTGAATAGTTACAAAGAACAATTACAATTAAAATCATTAAAATATCTTGAATTGTGTTTGGGATTGAACTTTTGAAAGCATTCTTGGTGCATTTTCTAGAAATTCGTTTAAGACTTTAAAGTTGCCAACCCATGTTTTAACCATGACCTATCATTTCTAAGTATAAAGTTCCTTAAAGCACTAAAAAATTGTTAGCAATCGCATTCTTAAATTTGTTATCATCGAACACTTTAACGAGCCAATGGGGTTAACAATGTCTCTCTTTTTATGATGAGAAATGTTAAGATGTAAAATATTAGATTATTCAAAGAAACTAAGCTTCTCTTCAATATAGGCATCCTAATAAAATATTAAATGCCTACTCCAATTTATTCATATGCAATAAATCTAATAGGAATGTGATCATATGCATGCTAACATGTCACTATATGATGATGAAAGGTATCATAAAACTCAAATTGGATATATGTTTGATGCTTAAGTCCTGAATATCTCAATATAAATCATAAAATTCATAAACATAGTCACAACATCCAAAACATCCATGGAGGGTTCATTACTTGTCAATGCAAAAACAATTTTGGCATGCATTGGGACTCTACTTTGCACATTTTTCTTTTCACCTTTTGGCATAATCACGGAGGTCTAATTACCATTAGAAGCACTAGATGTTTTGAGGGTGAATTTTGTTATTGTTGTAGATATAACAATTTTGAATTTCTCAAATTGGAGAAAGTGCTTTTAGATTTTTTACATTTGAATAAAGAGATTTTTGATTGTGAAAATTTGTCATTTCCAATTTACATATTCTTATTGTTAACATCTCAAAATTGAAATAAAACTAATGATTAAAGGCTTACCAATGTTTAGGTGCAAATTAGGATCTGTAGAGAAATGGTTCGATTTGGAGAATAATTTTTATCATGATCCCATGGTTCCATCATTCTAGGATTATTCAAGTTGGATTACTGGCTTTTGATTATCAGAATGCGTTGGCTATGGCATGAAGATTTTTTGTGAGAGGTCATGGGTTCTTGCTTCCAAAAAAAATTTCCAAAGATTTCATTTAGGTGAATTAGATATGTGTTGGATGTAGTTTGATAATTCATTCATATGTAATTTAAGGTGGTTGTTATGATGTTAATTGTCAGCATATATTGAAATCTACCATTGTCCATTGTGATTAGGTACTATCTATAGGACTAACTATCCTTTTAGCACATTCATGATGTTAATGACAAATGACATCTTCTATCATGCCTTCAAAATTTATGAGAATTATTTAATATTTATGAATAATAGATTTCAATAAGTCTCATGCTTATTATGATTATGGTTGGATGATTAATGTATGGAAAATTGTTTAATGATTTTTGAATCGGCAAGGGAAAAACATGAGTAAAACTCTGGTAATTAGCATGTCAAAAGTTTTATTTGGAAGACTTTAAGCATTGTCATCATCAAGGTCAAATAATGGATGAAATAGGAATAGGTATGGAGATAAATTGGAAAGGATTGATGTGGTCTAACATACTCAAGGGTTAATTTGTGAAATATTAAGTGGGACAAATATGTCAAGCATGCTTGAGGGTTATTTTTGGTACATCAAAAAAGTATTGAAGGCTCAAACATGCCTAATGGTATTTGTATATGGGATATAGAGAAAACTTGGGTAGGATTAATATGATCAAACATGTCTAAAAATTAGCCTATGGGGCTTTAAGTAGGAATGAGAGGTCAAGTTTGCATAAGGATAATTTTTGTATAGAAATATACTTCAGATCCAAGATAGTAGTTTTAGGGATTTTGCTTGGTTTGATTTTGATGTTTTAGGTACTTGCTCCCTCTTTTGGTTGTTTTATGAGATTTTATTCAATTGGTTTTGGCTATGGCTTAGATTCTAATTAGAGCGACATGGATTTAACATGCTAATGATGCTTTAGATTTGAAAGAGATGTATAGTACTTTGAAACATGTCATAATTGGATATGAAGGTAAGAGTAGAGGGTTCATAGACACAAAGATGCAATCCATTTATTTAAATTGTTAATGGTGATTTATTTTTAACTAAGGAACTATCACCCAAGCTTAGACATTCACTTAATATTATTCTGATGTAAACATTTTAACTGAGAACTAATAATGATTAGCTAATAAATATATATGATATCTTACGAAAAAACAACTAACCAAAAACATGACGTATTGTGTTATCATAAATTCTTAATCATATGCAAATGCATAGCCCTTCTATAAAATTATAATATATTTTCAAATGACTACGCAACGTGCCATTTCAAAGTCTACTATACTTCATGCCTATATCTTTCTAATTTTTTTTGTGCATCTTGTGATTTCTTAAGTTGTATATGATTGAAAAGAGTATTAAAATGGAAACGATACATAGTTATATGTTTAATTTCTCAATTTTGAACATGAAATAATAGGAATATATTTCTTATATTCTTTGATATCAAATATCATTCATCATACAAAATTTCAAATTGTATACAAAACATGTTTTAATCTTGAATGCTTGCTTATAAGAAACAATATAAACAATCAACACATCCATAAAAGAATGGTAAGGTATGTACCTTTTATTACTAGGCTTACATAGATGCCCATGATCATACAAAGCTGGAATGCAGTATTCTTTTCGCATATCTCTGTTTGACTTGTGTGATTTGTTAATGCATTTCTCAACTTATTGATGATTGATCCATCATTAATGCAATGGATAATTCTTCAAAACTTAATATCATACTTGGAGCAACTTCATGTATGGTTTAGTAGCTTCATGATTGTGAAAACTATGGTGCTTGATTCATGTAAGATTCAAGAACTTAAAAACACATGATCAGGTAAATGACTAATCTTGCTAGTCTCATTATTTATTAAGATGAATAGACAATTAAGTTTTAGATATTCTTAATCTTATGTATAAAAGATAGCTCATTATATCATATGCTATCACAAAAGTACATGGATACAATAGATTCAGTTGTTTGTGATAACTATTATATCTTGTTAAACAAACTTATTGTTAGGTTTGGTAATGTAGTATATCTCATGAATGAATGAGAAGCTTAGATTTAGTTGGAGTAAGAGTAGTTGTTATGTATTTCATCATTTGCATATGTTTTAATAATTATTTATTTATTCTATTTTATCTCAAGTATGTATTCATAGAAATAGTTTTGTTATTATTAAAAAAAGAGAGATTGTTAACGCTATTGCTCAATGTAATGAGTTTGATAATAGCAAAATCATATTTTTTAATATGTTATTTGATCTTTTTATCTCAGAAAGATTAAAAGATTGTGGTTATTCAGGATGTGTTAGTATTATATCTCACCATAGGACATGATTAATGATGTGTACCTCATAATGATGAACCAATTGGAGCAATCTAGCATTTGATGTTATGGCAGTTTTTGTGAGTATTCTTAGTTTACTTTGGTATGATTGAATGTTAAACTCGCTGCAATCCTTACATGTACTTAGGATCATGCTTTTATTCAAATCATCTTGAATTTTCATCTCAAGTCATCTTGTATACACATTTACATTTCTATTTAATATTTCTTAATATTTTTTCATCATTTAAGATTTAGTTATATAAGAGTGTAAAGAAAAATTAAGTTTTTAAATCGGATAAAACTATACTTATTGTATGGTATGATATTTTTAGCATATAATATAGTTAGTGTTAAATTAAGTGTACAAAATATAACAGAATAGTTTTATTAAGTCAATATGTGTTTCAACTAATCATATAGTACGATCCTTTTATATCATATGATACAATTAGTTTATATTAACAAAATACTTTTAATTGAATTGTGTATTAAAAGTCAAAGTGATGGCATAAATGAAAGAGAATAATGAGATGAAAAAATATCAAAAACTTTTGTATCGTAAAATATCCTAGAATTGTATTTTATAATCAATCATCAGAATATGAATGATAAATGAAAGAGAATTCCCAATAATTCATACATTATGGTGATTTTCTACTATACAATATGTTTAACTTTTTACCATTTCTGCATATAACATCAAAACTTTTAGAAGGTACGTTAATTTTCATCATATGTTCTAAACAATTTGATTTGTTGTCATTGTATAATCTGTTCCTAGCAATCGCATAATACAATCAGTCGAAAGAACTTGTTATGACTAGTTTAATCTTTTTGAAAAATGGAATACAGTCTTTGTTTAGTTGTTAGGGCTACTTCACTCAACTTTGTTAGTACTCTATACCTATAAATAGGTCAATAAACTTTGAGACTAGAATCTAATACAAAAATATACAATCAAAACCCTCACTTTTTCTAATAATGTGCAAAAGCTTTCTCATTTTCAAATTTCCTACAATTCATTTTTATAGTTTCTTGTGCTCTTAATCTTCCTATGTCTTCGTCTATTATCATTGGTAATATTTTTCAATCTATATAGTATGCCACTTGTGTTTTGCATTGATTATAGGTATCTAGTGTATAAGTTTTATTGTCAAATTGTCTTATATTTTGTTTTTGTTTTTTGCAATTTCTCTTATATTATGACTGTTGTAAGCCATTTTTTGACTGGTTGTTTTGGGCTATTTTTTGATCATTGTGGATTTTGTTGTAAGTGTGTTTCACCTACTTGTCTTTTGACAAAAGATGGTTGAATCTAGTAAATTTGGTTTTTCATGGTTGGGGGGTGGATGTAAGTTTGTGCATTTGTTGAACCATTTATAAATCTTTGAGTTTTTTACTTATAGCAACTGTCACACAATTTCTTTCAAAGCTAAATATGGGTTTCTTTAAAGGATTACTTAGTGTAGTCAATATTAAACATAAGATTTCAAATTTTGTTCTGAACTTGTTTGGTTAACTTGAAAAGAAGTATCATTCACCTTCCCTCTTATGTAAAACTACACTTAGAATTATATATACGTATATGTACCAATGATGTAAAAGTAGCATAGCTAATAAACAATATATCAAGTAATAGAGCAAGGGTTGCCTTTAATTGTGCCTTAACAATTAACAACCAATGTAATAAAAGTAATAAGCATTCCATAGAGAGGAGTTGTTAGCAATGAAGCACACATCTTGACTATGGAGAGCAATGGGAACTGTCAAATTGAAAATGTGTCGAACTCAAATATAGAAATGTTTTGTTTTATTGTCGTCTCTAATTGTTTTGGGGCATATTTTGTTCTATATAAGGCCGTTCTAATGAACATGAACTTATTCTATCAATGATTTTATTAGTGTTGACAGAATATTAGACATTAGAAAGATTTCTTTCCTTTGAAAAAGCTTCTTGACTAGAGAATGTTCTAATGTCTAACTTTTGTCCATTGTTCACGTAAAAGGGTTTCATCTATCACTTTCAGGTCTGGACTGTCTTGAGGATCTGGTAGGTATTGAATCCTATCTATTTGCATTGAAACTTCCACCAGTTTAATGTGGCACCAAAGCCTGAACTACGGAGATGGAAATCATTTGGCAAACTCCTGCAAATCCACCGGAAGTGAAGGACTACATTTTTGTCAAGGGTACTGTTTTGTCTTGTCTCTCAACCACTCACTTTGATATAATAATTCGTCATATGGAATTATGTGGGGCCTTGTTTCAGGGAAGCGATACGTCATGCCTTACTACTTCGAGTTCATTGCCCATGTCAGCTGCTTCATCCACAGAGCTTAGCATTTTGAATTTTTGATTTAAAAGTTAGATGCTTTATGGTGGATAATAGTCTTAGGTTTTCATTCTTTGCTTTTCAGGTTAAGAATAGATGGGAAGGGAAAACCATTGTTGATTTGTTTGCTGAAGAGTTCAGAGGGCGAACATATGAGTATTATGTATTGCTATTTCTCTTAGTTGATTTATCCAAAAAAATCATTTTACTGAACAGTGCTGTATATGAAAAGGAAGAAAAGAAAGTCCATGGCTGAGCTTCCTTGGTGATATTAATGATTTCCATTTTAACAGTTTGGTTTGAGATGTTTTAGCACTTGTTCACACTTAATTTGCTCAAATAGAATAATGAAACTTTTTTTTATTGAAGTATTTCAATGAAACTATAATAATGTGCAGATATTTGTTTGCTGTTAAAAGTCTGCAAATTTCTGCTTCGTAAGAAATCTGAAATAATGGTGTTGGGATTATATAAAGGGACTTCCATGGCAGAAAGTAGGCAAGGATCATTTTGACAATTAAATCAAGTGGGATTTGGTTGGGCTAACATTTCCTATTGCTAAATAATATCTGTCACTGGGATCACCTCCTTTTGAGTTTCTAATTGTAGATTTTCCTGCTGAAGTTTTTTGGACAAAAGAAAAGGGATGTGCTCTCTGGAACTTTGGTTTTTTTTTCAAGGCATTTGTAAGCTACCACAACATGTTACTCAAAAGGAGAGAGATTAATCATCGCTGACATTTCACTTCTTTGGTAATCATGTGATGCTGTTATTCTGTGTTGAAAATGATTTCGCTACCACTTCATTTAGGGTTAGCTTATTTTGAATGTTAGAAGCAGGTAAAAACAAAAGTGAAGGGCACTGTGTAGTCTTTTTATGATGTCATATTAAAAACGAAGATAGAAGGGTGAGTAACAATTTGCGTGCATTTTTTTAAAATGAAAATAATCTGCTTGACGATATGCTTATTATTATGATCGATGTGCTAAAATAATTGATTATAGAAAATAAAATTAATACATGGTTTAAATAAGAGAAAATATTTGTCAATAAGTTATCAGATGCAAATGGTCAAAAGATTAATGCAAAGCAAAGCGATACTTTAAGTTTAAAACTTTATGTTCTTTGGGACAATACGAGCTCTTGCTTTTTTCTTTTCTTTGCTTCTTAAGTATAATGTATCTAATATTACTAGTAGAACCTGTGACTCCAGGCCAAATGATTCTGCCAAGTTAAGGTAAGTTACTTTCACAATTCAAATAATTGTTCTTGCATAGCAAAGTTGAAAAATCTCAGCTTAATAGTATTCCTGTGTGTATGACTAAACATAATGATGTTTGAACATAATTTGTTTTAGTTATGTTTAATCTAAAAAATACACATGAGATGTTAAATCATACATGTTAATGAATAATAAGTCATATAATATTGGATATATCTGGGCTGCTGTGCCAAAGCAACACAAATGGCCAAAAGTATGTCTGTTTCCCTGTTTAGTAAGCTGTAAAAATATGTCTCCATGATCAGTTCTCAAACAAGATGAACCTGAGTTGAAAGCTGGATTGAGTTGTAGTTGTACAAACGAGCCACATCCTTCCCTCTGACAAGTTTTGTCAGTCTAGTCAGTCAAATCTGAATTTAAGCTGTTGGACAATAACTCCTGTATGGAACATTTTAATGACTTGAAACTAAGTTGGCACCTGGCACAATTTAACTTTGTATCTACTTTTGTTACTTGCTGACGGTATATAAAGTATTTTTCCTTCCAATTGATGTAACTTTTTTATTATTTTGCTTTTACTTTTAAGGTTCGTGCAGTGAAAAATGGAAGGATCAAAGTTGACGATCAAATGGTTCCAGTGTCATACATTCTTCAATCCTCACAGAAGATAAGCCATTTTGTGCACAGGTTAGCGGCAATATCCATCAAATTTTGATTTTGGAGAAGTTGGCAATATTTAATTCAATGTTGATGAGCGGGGAATATAAAAGTTTGTGGGGTCACTTTTTATTTTATGTTTAAATGTTGGATATGTTGCGATGTTTATTCTGTGGTATGTAGGGAATCAATATGATTCTGTCAAGATTCAAGCTTTTGGTTTAATATAAGTTGTGATCCATCAAGTTTACCTATGATGGATTGCTTTGTACTTCTTTGAGCTGTACTATGTACGAAGTGCTGCCTTTGTTATACTTTTAAAGATAGAGCTTTTGAATTACCTCTAAGAATTTGGATCGTTTAAATATCTGATCACTTTTCAATTAAGATTTTTCTCTAATAAAGATATTGTGATCAATTATACCAAATTTGATTGGTTGACAACAGTAAACTTAGCTTAGAATTGGATGAACAAACTATTTATTTGTATGCTTTGTTTGAATCAAGAAACCTTGGTTTCTACATTGAAGTGGATCTCTGATTTGGGTTCTTCCTTCTGAGCTCTTCCTTCTGAGCTAGAGGTCTAGGACACCAACTTCTGTTTGTTAAAATTTTGTTAATTTATTATGTTTTTAAATAGAATAACAGATATAGGTTCTCAAATGGTATGTGGGTTAGTAAATATTTCCATTATTTATGGTACTTTGAGTAAGGGGCTAATTGAAACCACTCTTGATCACTTAAAAGATCTGGTCGCCCCCCTCCCCCACCTGCCTGCCTGCCTGAAAGTTGATCGGTTATTATTCTGTTGTCTTTTTGTTGAGTCATGGTTCTCATCTCATAATTTTTAGAGCACCATCATGTCGTCATGTTTACCTTTTGAACTGTTAATTATATTATATTAAATAAAAAAGCAATTATAAACTCTAGGATATCATTGCTTTTCATCAGATACTGTATAGAATATGTTTTGCTAATTATTTGTTACTGAAGGCATGAACCTCCTGTATTGGCTGGTAAAGTTTCTATTCTACAAACAGAATCTGATGTCATCACTGTGTGCAAACCTGCTTCTATTCCCGTAAGTCCCTGAGTTCTTCCTTTTATTTGTAATTGTTTGTCTTCTTGAGCTTCAAAGGATGATTATATTGTTGTTAAAAGCTCTTGCATTTTGGGCTTTATTGTAATGGTTGTTCTACTGCTATCTGAAATATATTCTAATGACAT
The DNA here is from genome assembly GCA_023846275.1 of Vanilla planifolia. Classification (NCBI taxonomy): domain Eukaryota; kingdom Viridiplantae; phylum Streptophyta; class Magnoliopsida; order Asparagales; family Orchidaceae; genus Vanilla; species Vanilla planifolia. The sequence continues at coordinate 18,339,950 of CM043871.1, read as the reverse complement.
GAAGTAGCTGTGAGGAAACAATACAACAAATTTCACTGTCTTTTTACTTTAGCAATGTTAAATATTCTATCTGGTTTCCTCTATAGATCAGCTTTGCAAATGCCGATTAATTCACCAAGAGGGCTTGAAAGTCAAATCCCTACGAATGGCAGTTTTAGAATTTCATTTGAATGTGAATTACGCGATTTTCTAATTTTAGAACTGAATTTTTCTTTACTTTGAAATTACTGAGAATGTATTTGTGCTAAGTTGAAACTTTTGATGTTGTGGTCATGATTCATGAATGGAAATTGGATTATATAGCAAGATGTTTGAATTTTTTTTCTTAAACTTTGTGAACTTTGGAAGAGTTGATATCATAAGAGTTATAGAATAACTTTTCTTCTTAGAAGTAAAGTTGCTACAAAAGTTGTGATCCAATCCTTACTACAAAAGCATGCTTGATCATTAGGTTTTGCAAATACTTATATGATCTTTGCTTTGTTACATAAGATAGCATATTGAAAGAATTTATTTAGTGTTGTGAATGAATTGTGCACATAATTCTCTAAAAGCAAATTCTAGGTTTTCTCTTATTTATGCTTCCCATTAGAGCTAAAATTCCCAATTATTAATGTTATATAGTATTCACAATAGTTCTGACGTAACTAGTTCAGCGTAACTTGAATTACTTGATAAGTAAAATGTCACTGGTAGTTGAATGTTCATCCAACAGAAAGCTGTTTTTTATGAACTTGTAGCTGATCCATGTGTAACAATTTAATGGTGGCTATTAGAGATTGAAGTTTATTAGTTTAATGGGAATAAGTAACACCACAAATCAATAGGTGTGGTAATGTTAGAGTTAAACATGTAGAATGAGAAAGATTACATAGTGAGGGAAAAGCTAATCCCAGTTTCTGAACGTTTCCATGTGAATCACCACCAAAGGAAGAACGAGGGGTGCATATCATCGAAACTGAAGCATAAGCATGTTCATTAGTAGTGTTCATGGTACTTACAATGATAAACCGTTAAACATGTAGAGCGCAAGTGCTTAAATACCTCTTAAAATGAATAACGAAAATAGGAACTTGTATTTCTAGCATACATAAAATTTTTAGTAATGAGAATGACATGCAACCCATTATGAAATTCATGCAATCTAAGGTACTTGTAAATGTATAGTTGTCATCCTAATGTTGATAGGAAAGTGCTTGTCATCTCAACTTGTGCTAAGCAGATGATGAATGATTGTATTGTTTTGGTGTTTAAATCCCAACATAGACTCATGTTAAGTTATGCTATTGGCTTGTGCATTAGAGCACACAAAACCTTAGAAACTTAAAATCATATTTCCTAAAATTATCTGTAAACATAAGAATCAAATGTTTTAAAATATAAGTTATCAACTTTTATGGTAATATGAAACCATGAATTTAACAAGACTCATCACATTGCAAGTCTAAACAACACTTTTGTTAGCCTTGTTTTGAAAAAATTATCCTTTTTAGACAGATTTTGTTATTTTGGGATGTGACTAAAAATTTATGTGAATATTTTGGCTTGTTGAAGATCCTATTAGAAGCTCTGATAATATCATTGTGAAGTTTAATATGTATAACAATGTTGAAGACAACCAATCCTACAAGATTTCACTATCCATTATGGTAAAAGCTCTCTGATATATTATTTTGTGATGCAAGGAATTATAGGATGAACTTATTTATTTTAATGAATATTGCAAATGGAGATTAAGTTGGGGTATCATAGACAAGATGTAGTACACAACACCATTTTGAAATAATTAGTAATTGGGCAGAGTTCCTTATTTTAATGGAAGAAGAATTTCATGAAGCATTTTTCTCCTCTTTTTAGATATTTTTAGATAATGCATCACTTAGTGTAATTATCTTAATTTATGCAAACATGGAATTTGGCGAGGATGATTCATGCTATCAAACACATGATTTGTTAGGCTTACAATTTTGACACCTAGATTTCCTTTGTGTGAATTCTCACCCACTTTTATCATATGAAGTTGTTGCTTTGCACTTGATGTCATTAAAGAAAAATAGGATTCACTTTATATCTATATATATTTTATTCAATTAACAAATTACAATTGATTCCATATATGATGTATTGACACGGTAATTTTACACATTGCGAGACAACATGATATTCAGTGAGCAATAAAATTTTACGCTTAGCCCTGCATGACTTTCTTTTGTTTCTTTGTACTTGTATTTAAACATCGATTGATTTTGACCATTTAAATTATAGTAAAGTAGTCATTAGAAATATTTGACAAGGCTAAAGCTTTATCATGGTCAATTGTTACACTGCTGCATTGCTGCATACTGAAAAAGAGAATCCATTAGCACGAAGTCTAAGGGGTTCACTTTATATATTGACCAAGTAGAAGCGTTAACAGAAAGTGCTACAATTATGTCACCTTTGGGAGGTGACGCTATCTCCAGTAGGTTTTAGGTATGCTATGGGGTTCATAATGCTTTAGTTGATAAGGTTGGAACAAAAGCTTTCGACATGACATAACCCATATGGATTTGTGCTTTGATTTGAGGTTTCAAGCCAATATGTGGTTACTAGGTTCACTTCAATGTGAAATGCTAGTTTATGTTTACATGTATGGTTGTCTGTTAGATTTTACATCTGTTCTCATTAACATTCTTATTTTTAAATTAACATTTGTTTGTTGTTTTGGAAAATAGTTTTAGTATGGAGAAAATTGTAGGTTTTTGTAAACATGATAATGTATAGTGAACTAAAGATGTAAGATGCATCGTATGACCCATCAATGGGTTATAATTTGAAGTCACAACAAATTTTTGTAGGTTGATCAACATGTATTTCTTTTTCATGAATGTACTATATTGTAGTTTGTCAAATAGGCTAGAGTGAATGCTATCGATGTGAGATAACCCACACGGATGAGTACTTAGATTCGATGTTTTAAGCTTTTAAGCCAAATATTCGATTACTAGGTTCACTTAGATGTGGAATGTCATTTTATGTTTATCATTATGGTTGCATGTTAGATTTTTGTTGTGTGCCATTTACATATATTTTTTATAGTTGTTTGGGAAATAGTTGTAGTATGTTGAAAAATATAGGTCTTCCTAAAACACCACAATATACAATGAGCTAAGGATGTAAGATGCATCATTGACCCATCATTGGAATGTAATGTGAAGTCAAAACAAATTTTTTATGTTGAAAGACATACATTTCTTTTTCGTGAATGTACCATGTTTTGGTTTGTCAATTTTGTGATTCTAGATCATGTTGCAATTTATTTGATATAGATAATATTTTAGGTCATCTGAGTTATGTTTTATTGTTGTTATAAGAAATCGTGTGTAACTAAAGGAGAAGCATTCGAACCAATAAAACTGTAGTTCCTTTAGTTTCCTCCCTAGTTATGTGCCCAATGGGGAATCTAGGTAAGGGGAGGGGTATGTGTATGTATCATTGTCTTCATCTTTTTGACATTCTACATAATTAGCATGGGCCCTTCTGGTGAACTTCTACCACCTTTGTGCTCATATTTTAAGTTACCCTGCTTGTAGCATTATTGTTTTAAGTTGATAGACAATGCTGAATTATCACTACAGGTTGAGAAGTTCATGTAAGTTCTGTACGAAAAAAAAGGCACAAGGCCATGTGGGGCACTAGTATTTTGTCATCCAAAAATGTATATGTCTATAGTCATGCAAATAATAGAATAATCTTGTTTTATTTTTTTTTTACCACTGGTTTAATATGTTGGTTTGATGACTAGAGTTATCATACTCTCAAAGAATGATAAACTCATAAGTGACTATTATTGGGATTTGTTTTAGACCAAAAGATAAGTGGAAGAAAACCGAAAACAATAATGATGGCTTTAATAACTAGTTAGTTATGCTTGTTGGTTTTTGTAAAGAGAAACTTTATATTGAAATTGGCATAAAGTTTGTACAGATCGATTTTTGCTGAAAAATATCCCATTGACCACCGTTGACCTTTGCTGATAAGCAAATTTTCATTAACTGATCACACTAAAAACACGCTTTTCAAATGCTGTTTGTCCTATCTTTATGTCTATTTGTTTCTTTTTCTCTATCATGTTTAAGCTTAAATAGCCAATAAATTTGGACACTACCCTTTTTTAATGTTACTTGAAGGTTTAAAAGCTCATGACATTTTTAGAATTTGGAATTTCACCTTTCATTCATTCTGAAAACAAAAAAAAATGTTTTTATTGTAAGGTGCATTGTGCCCAAGATGACAATTCATGTCATTTACTGATGATCTACAATAAAAAAAGTAAAGTTTTAAAATAAGATTACTCTAATAAATGTACCATGTCAAAATGTCTGAAATGGTTTTATCTTATAGTTGAAATAATCAAATATTATAGTAGATATATCTTGTTAAATACTATATTTATAATAATATGAAATTACCTGATTATCCAACCTATGCTTTGAGAAATTCACCTAAAAATTAGACCTATGATACCAATTTGTTATGCCAATTCTAACTGTTGCTAAAAGTTTTATTGCACAAAGACTTCATATACATACCTATACAAAAAAGCCCACATTCCCAATGCTTTTCCTCTTCCATTTCCCATCATGGATAAGCTTAAATAGCCCATGAATTTGGAGGGCACCATCCTTTTTTAATGATACTTCAAACGATCACAAGCCCTGTTTAGTTTTTTAGTACAGAAAGCTCTACCAACAGGGTGAAGCCAGTACTTGACTGACCATCAACAAAGTGTCCACAGTTGTATGAATTTCAAGGTTTAATTATGTTCTATAACAGAAATATTAGTTCCACTATCTCCAACATTGCTGATTAGAGGAAGAAGCATTTGAGTGGAGCAAGTTTGTTGGACCATCATTTTTTTATGTTGAACTTTTCAGAATCTTCGAGTTTCTCTTTGATTCTGCATGTGGATTTCTAGATCAAGAAGATTGACTTGTGTCATTCTCTATGGAGAAGTTAAATGATGCCAAATAACCACCTGTGACAATGTATACAATAACATAATCTGGATTTTTGAGGGATTGGGGTCACTATCTTCCTTTGGACGTATTTTATTTGATGTTATAATCATGAAAACTCTAGCTTTTTCTATCTGTTCGGAAGAATAAGTTAATGTTATGCAAATAGGCTTTGAATTTCTTTGAGCGCGTACCTACTTGAGGAAACATCTTGCAGGTGTTAAGAATTGAGAAGGCAATACTTTCATCTTGCTTCATTGTTGTATACCTCAAGCATAAGGTTGTTGGGTTTGAACGGCTTATCGGTTTGCATGATGTTTGTCCATATTTTGCATAATCTACTCTGCATTGTGAGAGATTCCTTTATGGAGTAGAGGTAATTCAAATGTTTGGATGTTTGCTTGTATAAAGTCTAAAGGTTATATGTGGCACCACTTTGTTGGAGATTTTTTTTAGGAATTATTCCTAACAGTCTACTTGTAAATTTTGGATGTAATAAGATCGAACAAAATAGTAGAATATATACTTTATTTGTGTTGTGTAAATTGAAATTTGGCTAAAATTGTTGCTTAATGTTTCTTGTCAAGTATGCTTGTTGCTTATGTTGATACTGTTTCTGTATCATCTCATCTGAGATGTGTTAATCCTTGATAACCCTCTTCGGTAAACTCTATTTTTTAGTGCCTGTTGATCCCACCCGTGAACTATGTTTTGATTTCAATAAATAAAACATAGAGAAAATACAAATTTTCTTCTAAGTACTTGCTTGAAATAGTTCTAACATTAGAGTCCTTTTCAGCTTGTTTGGCCTTTTATTCTCTAGTCTCTTGTACGCTTTTCACTCCATATTATTGTACTTGCAGATTAATGTGTTTGTGTACCTCATTCTTCTTTGAGTGCATTGGTAGTTTCCTTGGTCTTCACTGATGACTCACCTATTTCTCAGGATATTAGTGCTGATGCTTTGCATATGATGGGTGTATTCTATGCTCTTCTGTGGATAGATAGTGATCCTATTAACACTATATTTTAAAAGCGACTTTTTTATCATGTGTAAATAACTTGGCTGAGCCTATTGTAGTTATCATATTTTATTGTTCACGCTTTGCGTAAGTCATCTAACTTGTGTAATGTTTTTTTTTTCAAGCCAATATCCACAGCCTAGTCACAAGCGTCGAAGTTGTGATTTAGTTTTTGCAAAATTCAATTAACAAATTTCATTTTTTTCTTATTATGAGTATGCAAATTTGTGTTCCTATCTATTGGAATATAATGTATTGAATTGAATTTTGTAGGTCCATCCATGTGGTCAATATCGCAAGAATACTGTTGTTGGGATACTTCAAGCAGAACATGGGTTGGCTCCTTTATTTCGTATCCAACCTTTATATTAAGCTAAATGCTGGCAATGCTTTGTTGGACACCATTTCACAATTGATCTTAATCCCAAATCACAAAATTGACTACATTTTTAGTAAGCAATCAACTTAAAAATTTGTCTATATCACTTGATACTTTATAAAATAGCTGAAGTAGAAAAAGAAGGCATCCCTTAGAAGCTTAACAATCCATTGTTTAAGCACATTGTGCGGTAAGAGCCACTGGATTTTGATGCCTGAATGGAATAGAAAACGAACACACAGCTTGCTACTTCTTGATGGATGCATGATAAGAAACTAGTTTAAGATACTAGAATTGATGTGGTAAATTAGAACATAAATATTCTAACCATCATAGTATAGATTAATTGATATCTTAAGCAAAATGTCACTTTTGCATGATCTCGATAACCTTTTTAACTGTTAGCAATAAACTTGTTCAACAATTTGTTCGTCTTAATAAACATTATATTTATTTTTTTTCATGTACCAGAATAGCTGTACAACTTAACTAGAATTGGTTGAATTGGTTAGGTGAGATGGACAAAGAAATGGATATTTCAAGCTTAATCTATATTCTTTGCAAACAAGAGTCAACTTTACAATGTTGACATATTTTTTGAAAATGAAGAACATGTTAATTGATAAAAACGTTAGAATTATAAAAAAAATTCTTGAAAGAGTTAGGACTATTGCAACTAGTAGTTGACAAAACGCATAGGATAATGTTGTCAATCCTTGAAGCTTTACATACTTTGACCTTTTAGCACTACCATGATGTTAATCATGCTCTAGAAGTCTTACGGCTGCATATGCATGATAGGGTTCATGAATGAATTTCTGCTGTAGAACAACTATTTTTTGCAGTCTCTTGTATATTTGAACACTTCTACTTTGCTAAACCTGCTTGTATTTCTTCTCTCTTACTAAACATTGATGCCGCTACGTGGAGGTTAGTGTCCCCATCTATTTTGGCAGTCACCAAAACATCATATTTCAATTTAGGATCTACCGATACTATCTGTAAGAATATGCTGACCTCTTCGTCAAAGAGGCTTTTGGTGAGGGCACCAACGAAACATTGAGAAGCTCAATAATTGCCAGATTGTCTTTGACTTGTAGAAATCAACGTGAATACCACCATTCAAACTTACGAATGAGTTTGTTTTAGTGGTGCACAAAGTACCAGTCTTCATACCTCCAGTAGTGTTCTATGACAATATTCACCAACATCTTAGTTTTTCATTATATTATTGCCTTTGTTTGACAATGTTCTTTGACATCCCTTTATGTTTCTTCTGACACCTATGATTGATAACCGAAATGCTTCTTTGTCTCTCCATTCTTCGATATAGTCTTCCATGTTGTTAGCTTGATGCCTTTCCAATTTCATTCTCTGGCAAACTCACTTAGTTGGGATCTAATGCAAAACTGTATGAGAAAAGATTAGATTTATTCAATCATCAGTATGATGGAACAGCTCATAGAAGCAATCACAACTCTTCAGGGTGAGCAGTGGCAACCACTCTCTTCTTTATTTTTGAGAGGACTTAAAAGGCCCATGCTTTAGCCACTAACTAAACATCTTTTGAGGGTGGAATGTTTTAACTAGTATCTTGCCATTGGCATTTCTAATCCTTGTGAGTGTCAAGTGTGAACTTTAGCTAGGTTTTCTCTTCTCGTAGTTTCTTTGTTAACGACAGTTGTGCTTCCTTGTTTTCCACATGTTTATATGTCTTCAAAAACCCAAATCGCTTCTATTTGTACCTTCAGTTCAATTGGAACTCTTGTTTTTCAATGCATGGAGCCAGAAAATTCTTATTTTGGTTTAGTCATGGAAGACATGCTGATGGGCATGCATGCTACTCATCTTATCTGTCACCAATGATGTTCTATGGCAATGCATCATTGAGCATAACCTAAAAATGCCATATGAGTGATATTTCAAATCAGTTCTCTTGTGGAGGACCTGATGATTTCTTTTCATTCTCTAAAGATTGTTGTTTGATGGCATACCTCCATCTTACCAGCATCCTCTAAATTGTTATAATGGGATGACAATGCAACCGATCACATTGTTAACTTTGAGCATGCCTTGAGCTGTCATTGTCTTTTGGATGGAATAAAATGTAGATTATTCTTTTTTCAACTCTGAAAGTTTCTTTTTAGGTTTAGTTCCTTAGATTTCATGTAGGTTATATTAACTCATTTGTTCAGCTTATAAAAGTGTTTATTTCTAGCTTTGTCATCATAGGAAAACCTCAGTAATTAGATCATGATCTCTTTAAAATTAATTAAGATTTTACCAAGTCTTTGGTGGACTTTATCTATTGTTTTAGTTCAACCTTCCTAGAGATTTGGGATGAAATTATGACATTGCAAAGGGAACTTAGTTTAGGGGTAGAATTTAGAGTTAAAATTGCAAGAATGTTACCTGCAACTTTCCCTCAACTCTTTTAAATGACTTAGAAGTGCATTAAATATATGGATAAAAAGTGCCTATTTTGTATCAATGATAAGCGTTCATACAAAGTGGGAAGTGGGAAGTGACAAAAAATGAATTTCAAGCAGTTGAATGAATAATAAGAGTGTGTGAGGAGATTGATCAAGATTATGGCTAGGATTCTCCCGAAGAGTTGTTTGTGGGCTTAAAAGATCAAGGATTATGTTTTTCACCACCTTCAATCAATCATCCTCCTCCAACTTGAGTTCGATTATGTTTGCTATTATAATAGTGATTATAGGAACTTAGGAGTGTTTAGTCTCGCAAATTTTTTTTTAAACAATTAAATCATGACCATCTACAAGAATTTGTGAAGTTTGAGCCAATAGTGTAGCATCTGTGAAAGTTGAATCGTCTACTTGTGGATAATCAAGAAATGCCAATTCCTCTAAGCCTCTATTGTTTTGCAAGTCTTAGTAGAAAAAATAAGTCATTAGTTCAGTTTGTAAAAATTATTTTGTATTATCTTAATTGTTTTAAAGGTAGTTTGTCAATCCATTGACATGATTCTGATCACAATACAATAAAATGATTTGTTTCACATTAGATATCATTATATTTGCAAACATCACAAGCTTTGAAGTAGAGTTCTTATTAGTATTTGGTTTTTTGTGTATGTATTCTTTGGTTCAATGCTTAATTTGATGTGGATTGACTTGCATTTTACCTAGATAACATTTTTCTAGAAAAAGAATAAATTTAGAAGATATTATTTTGTTACTTCTTATATTGGTAAAGAAGTTGACCAAGTCACACATTTTACGAATTGGTAGAGAACCTAAAGAAGTTGACCAGGTCACATGTGCATTAATTTTCTAGTGAATTGTGGTTGTGAGAACAGATTTAAAGTTTTCTCGAAAATGCTGTTTAAATGAGGTTAGTCCTGACTTTCATTTATCAGACGAAGAGAAGTATTGTGCACCCCAAGAGCTCGTTGTAAATATACCCATCATTAATGAGAGCAATAATCATGCCATTTCTTTAAGTTCTGATTTGGATGAACATGTAAGGATCATGATAAAGACTCTCCTTTATGTGTATTGATTTTGTTTCTTGGTGTTCATCTTACATGCTTGGGATAGGTCGATAGGTGGCACGACAGTACTGTGATATTTTGTATTACATTCGTCCAATTCAACAACAAAAGCCCAATTTTTGCTAAAGGACAAGCTGTTGTCTTAGCTGATGTTGACAAATTACTTGTGGATTCATTAAGGAAGTTTGATAAAGAGGATGGTTGGCAGCCAGCATCCTATTAATCGAGAAATATATCAACAAAGGGTTGGATGTCCGTTGATTATGTAGACTTAAATTGAGTAGTTGTCATGCTAGGTATTAATTAACATGTCGCTCAACATTACCTTAATATTTTGTATGACACTTGTTTGATCATGTTGAAAAGGTGCCATTTTTGCACAAAAAAAGAAAAAGATGTTGTAAAAGCTGAAATTAACAAATTATTTGAAGTTGGTTTTAATACAGGAATTTAATAGTTGGCAAACATCATATTAGTTAAGAAAAGTAATAGTAAATGGCTTATGTGCTATTTTATGTGAACTTTATTTGAGCATGTACAAACGTTTGCTGTTTTTGTCCTGGATTATGGCATTAATTGATTGCACATTTGGGTATTTATTTATGAGTTTTCAGATGCTTTCTCAAGTTATTAACAAGTTCATGATGATAGGAAAATGGCTTTTATTATGGATTACTTGATATATTGTTATGAAATGTTGTTTAAATTTAAGGATTCAGGATGATGTTGAGCTTTCAAATTTTTTAAAGTGAGGGTAAGTGTGGAAATAACATTCATAGCAATATTGTCATCAATAAAGAGTCTGCATCTTTTATAAATCATGTCACAAACATGTTAAATATATTTTTTCTTCTCCAATCTTCGATTTTAGTTCTAATCATAGACAAGCACTACATAACTCCTAAGCGAGTTTCATTGTAGTCTCTTCAATATCTAACTCATGGGTAACATTCTTCTTGCAAAAAAAAAAAAAATTGTGCATTATATTGATGTTACTTGTGCCCCTTCTTATGACACTTGAAATAGATAATGTCCTTAGTATTTTTGGAAGAGCTTTTTGAGGTGACCTTAGAAGACTGGACACTCTTATTGGATTGGCTAGATTTAGCCCTAGATTTATGACTAATGTAAGAGGTAGATAGTAGTTTGTTTAGGTCTAGCAAATGTCATAGGTTTATGGTGTTTCTTAATTAGCAAGGCATAATGAAGGGCTTCTTTTAAGGTTTGAGGGTTATGTAAGTCTAAGTTTAATGACATTTTTGTTAACCAATTGTCAATCATTGTCAGTGTATTTAGTCATAGTTATAAGATCCTCAAATATATTTAAATACTCAGTGATAGTTGTGGCACTCTACTTAGGTATAAGAAGCTAGCCATGCAATTTCTTATCACGCTGCATAAGATAGTATTTTTTCTCTTAAAGTCTCTCTCATCTCTAGCTATGTCAATATTCTCTTAACATTCTCTTTAGTTAAGATGTTATTCTAATAAATCTTAGCATGACTTATAAGTTTCTGTTTTGCAAAATTGACCCTTTGGAAGTCATCTATCTTAGACCAATAAAAAAAAAGTCATCCATTTAGGTCAACCAATCTAAAAACTTGTTGGGATTATGGATGCCATCAAAAGCGTGTGCCTCAATCTTAAGCCTCTTAGATCATCCTCTGGCTATCTCTATAATTATTTTTGCAAAGTTCACTATCTGAAAGTCGTTATTCTTGTACTTGGGTTGGTTTACTTTATATTTTTATTCAATCTCATGGAAGTTCTTAGGTGTAGGTCTTCTTCTGTTGTTCTCATCTCTTCTTATATGATTTTGAGCATCTTCCCCTTAATCAAATGAGTAGGTGGAGGGGGATTCTTTTGTTTAGGTTGGAAGGTTAATTTGAATTCTTTCATTTGAGTTTCTAGATTGGCTGTAAAAGTTTGTATTTGGATTTACATGTTTTGCATAAAAACTTGCATTTGGTCTTTGATTGTGTTTTGGATTAAATTTGGAAGTTGTGCATACATTTGGGTAAGATTGTCCATTATTTTTGTTAAATATTTCGTATGTTTTATAGGTGAAGCCCTTGGTGGTATTTGAGGATACAAAATTTAGTAGTTAGTGAAGAAAATGAAGAATGATACTAATTTTAATAATGAAGTAATTAATGGAGCAGTAGACTAACATTAAAGTTATGCAAGTTTATATATATTGTATATTTTTTTGTTAAAATAATAAATGTATATTTATACTCATGAAAACAATAATATATAAATTAGTAATAACAAACATGCTTTTTCCTTAGGATTACACCTTCTCAAGGATTAGTTTGTAAAAGTGGCAACAACTAGTTGGTAGCAAATTGCATAGTTTATATGATTGCCTAAGGACAAGATACACCTTTGTTAATAATAGATAAAATACCTAAACAAAACTTAAAAAAATTATAAAATATGGAGTTAACAAAATTCACTCAAGTTCGATTTCGTAATATCCCTACTTGTTAGGACTTTGTTGCTTTCCTCTTTGAAAAGCTTTTGGAATTTTTTTAGAATCCACAGGGTCTACTGGGAACCTTTTAGTAACATAATGTAATAAATACAAGAGTTTCTAGCCATTGCATAGGTTGGTGTGGGAGGTGCATGCAGGAGTGGGCGGAGCCATGTGTGTGCTGATGCTTTTGTGAATAAAGGCGAGCAAGGATAGACACGGCCAATAGGGGCATGCACGGGTGGTAATTTGGACCAAACAACCTGATGCTCATACTAGCAATAAATTTGTTAGAATTGGACATCATGGAGGATGGAAAGCAAATGATATAAGGCATATCAGAAATATAATCTCAAATTTTCAACATTTCTTTAAAGTTGAAGATAACAAGTGCAAGGACTTGCCCTAATTACGATGATGTAAGAAAAAGGTTGATTGTCTATGCTAAAAGAGACGATGAGTGTAGGCAAAATAGTGGGGCGGTCAAAGGAGGAAGGGGACTAGAGGCTTACAAGAAGGTTAGAAGGAGAGAAGATGTTGCGATGTTTGTAGATAGAACGATAAGCGATGTGGTGATTAGGGTTTGTTGTGGAAAGTTGTCATCGCAAGGGGTTTGGTTTTCATTGTACTAGGGCTTTTTTTGTAGGGAGGGTTGTGGATTATAGTGTAGGGCATTGTTGTAGATTGTAGACGCTTTGTCTTGGGGTTTGGCTCTATTATAAGGAGGATGTGGGTGCTGGTTTGGACTAGGCGAAGGTGAGGGACTATTGGTGCAGTTTTAGCTTTACAATGGTAATAGAAGAGGGTTTGGATAGGTGAGGGTTACTTGTGGGGATGGATGGGGCAGAGTTGAGGGGTTGTGGAAAACAACAATTAACAATTTGGGATTAGATGTTTGGAAACTATGGTTGGTTTAAATTTGGTCATGGTGGAATACTTAGGTTTTATGATTGGATTGTTTTGATGTCATGTAGAAGAGCAAGAGTTTGGTTTCTTGATTTTAGAGATGGAATCTTTTACCTTTGATATAGGGACTAGTCTAAGAGATACACAAGGAATGAAATTCTCAAAAGAAACATAATAAAAGCATAGTAAAAACACCAAATATTAAGTTTATTATTTATATCCCAACATTAATAGTTTTTCTAATCTAAGGCTAATGTTTTATGTTCTACAATTACACATGTAAGCTACTTAGAGTTTTGAACTTATTTGTTGAAACTTACTATTGGCAACATTTTGGCCGGGTCTTGCTTTACTTTTTTTCTCTTGTAGCAGAAAGAAAGTTCTTTTTGTTGGATATGTCAGGCATCAATTCAAAAATTTATGTAATGCTCAATAATTGAACAACATATCATAGAAAATGCTCTTTGACTTGAGGAGCTATCTTTTCTGCAAATCTTCCCTATGTTTAAATTTAGGCAGTGGTTGCTTTCTCAATATGCAAAACACGTAGGAGTATTAACTTCTTTTAATATTAGCACTCCTTAGTGTCAAGCCATTTGTTCCCATGATAATATCAATGAATGGTTATTTCCTTTTGTCTTTTATCAGTCCTAGAGGTTTTCTTATTGCCATTTTTGGACCATGTGCAGGATGTGTGACCGAAATTAGTTCAAGGGGGTGATATGTTTGAACTTTTAGGGTGACTTGTTCATTCTTTGTATTGATCACTCTGAATGGTGATGGTTTTGTAACTATATGTTTTTCGTTTTGGAACCTCTTTTAATGTCTCAACGAAAACATTAAAAGTAATTTTGAGCTTATTATGACTTTTTTAATTCTCCTTGTGTCTGAGATTTTATAAAATTATATAATAAATTAAGGATTATTTATAAAACCTACAATTGACTGAAGAGTTTAAGTGTTGGAAGATTGTAAGGCCAATAAAAAAGTAGTTAGTGCACAATATTGTCTATAACAAGATGGTTGACTTTGAGGTTCATCATGGAACCACCCTCTTTTTTGTAAGTAGCGTTTGCAGGCTAGCTCTCAATGTCTCTTCTTCAACAAAGTGGAAGGTCCAACATGACTAGACTTGTTACTGATGAAGTGGGGGTTGGTGTATGACTTAGTAACTAGAAAGAACTTTATTTTGCATTGTATCTTTTAGGTAGGGTAACTCAAAATAACTTGAAATATTTTTTTGGCATTGCTTAGGTGGTTTAAAATTGGTTTTAGTGTAAATCTGGGAATCCTGGTGTACCGAAGTCTGTTATATTTGCAGGGTTTGGATAAGGGTTGAATACAAAATGATCTAATTTATATGGCCTCTCATACATTTTTGTAAAAGGTTGTTTTCAAGGTTTGGCTAGTACTTATTGGAATGGAAGAGAACTTAATTAAGAGGTTATTTTCAAACTTTTCCTTCTTAGTGTGATTGTAGGTGACAAGTGTGAGACCTGGAATGTATACATTTTTCCTAGATCTGTATTTTTTTGTTTTCAGAATTCCCCATCAATTACAGGTCTATTACATTGTGTTGTTAGTCTTCTTTAACATTCTTTAACAGCGATTCACAGGCTTGACCGTCTTGTTTCTGGTCTGCTGATCTTTGCTCGAAATGCTAATAAAGCTGAGCAGTTTAGAAGACAGGTAATGTGAAAAGCTTTACATTGCAATAATGGTTGCTTTAATTGTTTGAATGGAAAATTGTTCCTGTTTTTTTTGGGCCTTTTCGTGTTATTCTGAAACAATATCTTGCTCAATCATTTTGCATGGGTAGAGCTTGACCTTAGGTTATTCTGCATGCAGATAGATGCTGGCTTATTGGAGAAAGAATATATTGCAAGGGTGATTGGGATATTTCCTGATGGGGAGGTAATTGTTTGTTTACCTTTTAACTCAAAGTTTAATTCGTTGATTTTGTCATGGTTTACCAGCTTCCTATAAGCAGAACTGGATCATTATTCTTCAGCATGGTAGATTGTTTGTGTTTAATAGTCCTTTTCCTGAAATTATAGAATTCATATATGGTAGAGAATGGGAACATATAAAAGTTCAATAGTATTGTCACTGCCATCTCAGGCCTTTGTTTGTACAACCTTGGTTATCACCCTCCTGATCGACTATATCCTGTTTTGTAATTGTCATAATTTGTTTCCATTAACATGTAATAATATATCCATAGTTTTGAAAAAAAAACATTTTAACATGTAATGTTGGAAAACCATATTTGCGTGCTTAGTTTGTTAGTCATACAGGAGATGCTGTTAATGATTGTAACCAGGATATCTAGTGATTCAACTTGATAGAGATTGTTTTCTCATTTGTTGGATGGAAACATATCTATTTCTACAGGGAGTAATGCCAATGCTTGGTGTTACTAATCAAACACTTAGGGCTTATTTGCAATGGTTTTATATAGTAATGCTGCTAATAAACAAGCATTCATAGAGCTTTGGTAAGTGTCAGTATGAATGCCTTGGTGTTTTATGGTAAACTTGTTTAGTGGTTTTGTACAACAAGCATGATGATAACTTATGTGTTTTGTTATTTGTCTCCTGAAAAAAATTTTTTGGTTTTCATGAAAAAGGTGTTATCTTTCCTAAACTTGTGTGTGAACCAAAGCATTATGCTAGAATCATGGTGCCTAAAATGGCTGCAAAGACATGACTAGTTGTTGGACAAGGGTTAATCTCTCTAGGTGTTAATAGAATGTAATATTTGTTTGTGCATAGGAATTCCTTATTCCATGGTTGTGCTTAGATAAACTTTTGTAGTTTATCAAATGAGTTAATTGACAACAATCGCAAACCATAATTGGCACAGCTGTAGTTTATAGGGTTATGTAAAGTAGCATCACCCAAGTTTTATGATACGTAAAATGCTAGACCCAAGCAAGAAATTTGTGGGAATAAAAAATGCACACGTTTTATCTGGTTGTCTTGAGTTTAATTGTGAATGTGACTTCAAATTCAACCAATCCAGATGGGTTTCATAGAAGTGATAGAAGTTTTGAAGGTAAAAACATCAATTGCTTATAAAAGGGCTGAAGAGCTAAATATCAATATCAAAAGGCCCTTATGTGTCAGATTAACATACTATCATTTCTAAGTCTCTTAAATCACAACATCAATTAATTCATTTCACTTATCAATGTACAATTTTGTAATAAACCAATTAATCTATCCAAAAGATGAAGGTGAACAAAAAAATGGTTGAAAAATATAAGAAGGATTGATGACATTACAGGGGTCAAATGGTGGTAGAAGTGGTTGTGAGAAGAGCAAGACCCCTCTTGGTGTGGAAAATAGCTAAGAATGTGATGTTTGCTTAATTCAGTTTGACAACTATGTATGGGCTGGGGTCTTATGTGTCGATGCATATATAATGAAGAAACCTACTCTTGATGTGGACATTGATCATTGTAAGGTCATGATAGCTCAATAGGTGCCATTTGGCAATTGAAATGGCATAATAGTCACCAAAATTTAAAACTATGAAGTGCTTTCTAGATTCTTAGGGCAGTTCGTTGAGAAACTTCTCATTCTCTTTGGCAAGTTGAGTCACGTTGCCAAGTCAGAAGCATTTATTTAGTTTTCAAAGGCTTCTAGTAGATAGCTATCCTCAGAGAGGTTTCCCATTGCTTCCATTTAGCTCTCATTTTCTCATCGTGTTGGCCTTGGTTCCCCATCTTGATTGACCAGCTCTTTTTAGGACAAGTTCACTGGCAAGATAACCCAATTCTTCAAAAACCAAGTCCAGGCTTCATCACATAGTTCAAATTTGGCATTCAAAGTTTGACAGGCCTTGTTGAGCTCAATGATCAAGCTTAGCACCTTGAGCTGGACTCTTAAACGTCTCATGGTCCTAGAACTTTTTAGATTCAACATTTATTGTTTTGGATTCTTCACTGACAACAAAATATTTTTGTGCTCTTTGTGCTCTTTGGCAAATAAATTGCTAATCTAGTCGTGCATAGGCTATAAAATAGTCTTTAGAAGGCTCTAGGAGAATATGGAAGCTTGTTTTCTACCAAGCTCTCCCCTTGGCCCCCCTCTCTCTCTCGCTCTATCCTCCCGATTGCGAACTTTTGTAGATTGAGGGAAGGTCCTCGTACTTACAAAAGATAGTGGAGGTTTCAACCACAATGGTTACAATTTATTCTCAGTTTGAAGGTTTTTTTTCACATCAACCGTTGTTGGAGTCTCTTTCTTCTTTCAACGAACTCATCCTTGTTTTGTTGGCATTTTGTTGTCATCCTGACCTGGTTCCTTGATTAAGAATTATATTCTCTTGCTTAATTTTCTACTTTTGCTAAATCTCCTGGATTTAAGCAATTCTTCACATGCACATTAGACTTGGCCTGCACAAACATCTTAGTCATCTTTGATGTCAGCAGGTGCTAACTAGAAGTTGTTTTGAGACATGAATGGATATGTGGATAAGTTATCTTCTTTTCTTAGTAATGTCGTGGTATTCAACTTCCAAAAAGGTGCCTCTAGTGGGTGGTTGTGGATTAAATACCCCATTTCACATAAACAAGCTCTTTTTCATTCTTTTCTTGAATCACGTTTGTTGACCTCATTGAAATACTTAGAAATTTTTTTATGAATTACTTTTTTCAATCAATCATACTTGTAGGATCCTAAAATTATGAACAATTGTAGGGCTTATTTCATTTAACCTTAACACATTATCTAAATGCTTGAGTTGTTCACATATGTATAATCAATAAATTAATCACAATTATTTTATTAAAAGACAAAAGTGGAAACATTAAGCATCATTTCTTATTGGTCTATTCAAGGAAGACCAGAGGCCGTTGGTTGGTCGGCCTCCCTTCTAGTCAAGAATTGGGGCCTCACAACCACTAGATAATATTTCTCTCATGTGGCGTAACGTTTATCCCCCTTTGTTTTGTTCATGGAATAGATGAAAGAAATCTAAAAATGGATTTTTTTTAATCAGAAGAGAGATTATCAGAAATGACGGATCTATTCACTCTATCAATAACTGAGCCGGATCTGGTGTATTATAGGGGATTTTCCTTTTCTATGGATTCCTACGAGTTGGATCAACTAAAATTCTTGAATGAGGTATTCAACTCTAGAGATGAATTGTTCATATACTTTTTGTTTTCTCAGTTTCCTGAAGATAATTTGATTTATTTTTTCTTTTTTTTTATTATTGGTTTGATAATTAGAACTCTGACCCTTTTGATTGTTTCTTTTATAACTTTTAGAAATAGGAAGGATGTTTCCTTTAAAAAGTTGAGAATTTGTACAAAATTCTTTTGAAATTTTCTATTTCTTTTGATGAATTCTTTATAAATAGGTTTAAAAAAAGAAGGTTTTTTTCAGGGAGCTACATAGAAAATGAACATCGTAATTGTAGAGCAACAGATCATACGTGACTTGATGACTATAGCTGCAATGCTCCTCTATGTGTATGTAAATATGTCGTAATCAAGCTAAAAAAACAGGTGCATAGTTGATTTGGCTCATTAGAAATGACTCAAAAGATCTAAGGGGTAAACTCAAGAAGGGCTAATAAGAGTAGTTATTACCTAAGTGATCTATGAGACCTTGGTCTGCATGGTAGATTCTTCCTTGAAGAAGCTGTTTATTCTGCAGTTAGAAAAACATCACAAACAAATCATGCTATAGCACATGGTGAAACAACAAAAAAGTAATAGCTTATTTTATTTATGTTTTTACTTTTGCTGACTTGAATTTACCATACGAAAATATTGGGAATAGAGGCCAGGAGTAGTAGATTCGAATGGATGAATTTAAGTCATGATAAAATTGTTCATTGAATGATACAGGTTGCTTTGGAAAAGCAAATCCAAAATGACGGTTTTTGTAGGAGATGGGAAGCATAAATTCTTTCTGCTTACCAAACAAAGCTTAATTTCTGATATGATAATTTTACAATGCAGTAGATCAAAATCCCAACCTTGCATGCTGCGGTAATTGCTTCAGAAGTCTTATAATGGAGATTGTAAATTAATTTAAAGCTTTTGTGATGTTGAATATTAGAAATCTGTAAGTTTATATTTGGCAGGAAAGTTACCCAATAAAAGTGAGACATGCAACCATGACTACTAAAATTTACACAAGTTTGTCTAAAACCAGTGTTAATAAAATGGAAATCATGTTCTGTTAGCATCTATTGATGGTGGACTGAAAAAAATGAGCATATCCACAATGCTATGGTCTTGAAAACATGTGCAATATAGGAAACTAATGACTGAAGTAAAATCCTTAAACAAGTAAAGAAAGGCATAATCTTTAGACTAATGACTGAAGTAAAATCTTTCAATCTGATTATGTCATCTTATGTTACCCCATGTATTAGGAGTGGGTGTATTTTGATGTTGCATGATAAGGCCATTTTGTACTTTATCTTTTTCAGCTGCCCTTTTATCTTTTCAAAGTAGCAACCCCTGCTTTTTATCATTGTCTATTGAAGTTGTCAACTCCTTTTAAACGTTATGGACATATCAATACCAAATGAGATAGTTCTTTATTTTCTTCGATTCTTTGATGAAGTTGATGAATTTATTGAGTTTTGGACTAACCATTCTTTAATATGGGAAACAATATTCCCTACTTATTGAAGAATTTTGCAAAATTGAATTTTTTCCTTCGTTCTTGCATTTGACTATGCTTTGAAACTCTCCTTGTTTTTTCAGCATGCAGTTAATGCCAATTTATGCTATAATGCACGAGAAGGAAGGACTTCAGTGGAGGTATGTTGCCTGTCTTACCTATATCATGGTGCTAAATTAGCTGAAGCAATTTCTTGGTTTACAATAGTTTTTCTTACAGCGTTTTTACTCGTTTACTTGCAAACTCCTGGTTACCAATACTCCACTCCGTGTCTCATTTGAACCTATGGTTTATCATTCTCATTTTCAATCTAGACATAAGTTTAAGTCTCATTTGTACAAGAGGATCACTTTTCCATGTAAATGCTTGTAAAGTCAGTATTTGGTAAGTTCTGTATACAGAACTATGAATGGAAAATAAGACAAAAGTTTATTTGAACACCGTTTTATACACAATGTACATTGTACATTTTTGGACAGTCTCATCTATTTTTTTATGGTGCTTTATAATTAATGTTCTGGATAGCCCAGTGAGTGTTGGTAGGATTCAACTAAATGTTTTCTCAACTAATTTGATGTTTCATTTGCACATTTGGAAGGTAATCAATTGGAAATAGATTTCTCCAATCTATTTGTTCATATGCTCTATGGTTGGGAGGTTGCCTTTTTTTGTTTGATGGGTGTTGTTGGTGGGATGGGGTTGTGGCAATCAGAGAAGGGACATGGAATTGTTGTGGTCTGCCATTTTCATTTTAGTTTTCACTGGTAGACTTGTGATTATTTTGTTCATATTAGGCATGTACATATCAAACTCGAATGTTTTCATCTTCGTATTGAACATGTTCCTAGACTATAGATTCTCTTGATATCAAAGCTAAGTTAGATGGGGTTTAATATCGTGATGGCATATAACCTTGATTGATTGTCAACACTGGACTCTGTGTTTAAGTTGTTACAGCAACTTCGAGAGCATGGACAATTTGCTAGTTCAAGTTCTAGGTAACATCAAATGACACATTGTTCTGGTATTTGTTGACCAACTGATCTCAATTTTGGATTAGCTTCAGATCCTACATCTTGAGGAAGGTGATATCTTATGAAGCTGTTAGATGGATTATGCCTTCATATCTTAAATAGAAGAAGCGTTGGCCTTCAAGCCAAGTAGGCTCCACCTACCTTAGCATTTGTTATGGAGCCTTGGGCTGGTACCGCTGGTGCTGCTAGAGACCTTAATAGGTAAACTTTACTTTTCATGTGGCCCTATCTCTTGATGTCAAATAATTCCACTGCAAAAAGATTGTTTACTATCATATTCGTCAACAACAAAAATAAAAGTGGGGCTGGCCACTTAACCCTATGGCAACATTCTGTTTTGTCTATTTTCAACTTTTCTGTGATTGTTTAAGCTTGCTAAATCATTGATAATGATCTTTTTCTGTTTCTTTTTTGATTTTTTTTTCTTCCCTTATCCCCATGAGAAAGCACAACTAGCTCACAACTCCTAACATGAGGATTGAATGATTTTATTGAACAAGCCAAATCCATCTTAATCGATTTGCTTAAGATTTATCCTCAATTGATGTTATACTAACTCTCTCATTCATGGTCATTTGTAGTCATATAAGGTAGTATGTAGATATACACACTATTGTATTACTAGATTACGATCAAACTGTACAAGTTTTTAGATGGGAATGTGATGTGGAAATGATGCTATCCAATGGGCCATAACAATAAAAAAAATGTTGGTATAGCACAAGGAGTTTTTGCTACACAAACATGTAAGTCAATGTGGTCATGCACTGAATAGAGAAACTCATGGACGTTTGCTTACATGGATTGTTAGAGTAGTGTCTTTGGGCATAGAAGGGTTGTGGTCTTTATCGTTGACATGCATGACGAGGTCATCAAAAGATCGCTTAGAATGGTGAAGTCAGATTGACACAGTCTAGCTGAAAAGTTACAATAGGAGGTGATCTCCTTCAGCTATGGGAACTACTAATGATGCATCAGATGTCCTCATCACACATAGAGGATGTTGCATATCAGCCTAATACTAATGTTACACATAGGGGACAAGCGAGCAATAGATGATTTTTCATGGTCTAAGTAATGCATAAGCTGCTGTATTTTGAAACTTTGAAGGTCACATGTCATATTCATTGTTTAAGTTGATATTAATTGTAAGAGTTCTATGATTGTCTGAATGCATTTTAAATTTGTAAATAAAATGAGTAGTTTGATCATTTATTGTCGCCTTTTTGGGAATGTTGCCCTCATGGGAACTCAATAAACTGAATTGGACCATAACCTTACAGCGTCATTTGAGTTGATAGTGTCACTATTCCTATTACTTGGTATTTTGTTGTGCCAATACAATCATGTATATTCTTTTGGCCGGAGTTGTTAACATGTCATAAATATGATAATAGTTGAAAGACTGGAATGTGACCCACTGTGACAGGACAAAAACATTGTCCATGACCTTTTGTGCTAAAGATTTTGTTGAAATCAGCAAGCCAATGTTATTGTCTTGGGTCCCATGAAGGTAAAATTTATTTCTGCTGTTGAGAAGATACATGTGTTCATTTTGAGCAATCATTAGTTTTATTTGACTAAACAAAGTAGGATTTTCACTTCTATAGCTTCACCACCTATTTTTTTTTTTTATCATGTTGTCTAAGTTTCATGGTTGTACTTGAAGAATTACTTGACAAGTAGTCTTCCATGCCTAGTCTATCTCATTTTAGGAAGAAACCAGTCAAACATACTGAGTTGAAAAGACGGGTTGATATGCTGAATTGTTTTATTAGTATCTTCATGATTTGTATGTGCTTACTTTAGTGAAGCTTAAGTGTTTGTGAATTCTTGTATTTTCATAAAAATTACTAGTAAATGGAGGTTCCCTAATCGTTGATTTGATTTTATTCTAGACATGGTGACAATCACAAAGGTGTATACAATATTGATAAAAGGAATTGATGCTACTAGTTTCACATTTACAGAGGAAATGTGTGAAAACTGGATTCAAGACGGAAGGGTAAGAATACTCATAGAAATTGATAATGTTAGTTTCATAATCACATATTGTATTCTTTAGACTAGTCCCTACACAAAGGGCACCGACATCTCTTATTATAATAGGAAAAAGAAACCTTTTTTACTCCCATAGGGAGAAAAAGAACTCTTGTATGGAGAAAAAAACCCCACATCAGGAGAAGTTAGAACCGTGATTACTAGTTTATGGCCTAAATGTTCATGATTGTTGTCACGCTCACAGTTGAGGCCCTTGACCTGATTGCAATCTTGGCAATGGCAGCTGTGGTATTGGATGTGGCATTGTTTCTGATTGGAAAGCTTGATTGGGCTAATGTCATTGATTGTAAAGCTTGATTGGAAGCCTTATCCACAGAGTTTTCTATTGATGTTGTTGGCATCACCTTGATTTGGGAAGAGATTGAAAAATTCAAGCAATTCCAATTATTGACTGCACATTGTTTTGTTTAAGATGTGTTTATTATGCCGGGTGCCTTCAATGTTGTTCTCGATAAGTCTTGAATGTTAGATTTACATATCACATTTCACATGATTGGTAATCGCTAACTTTTCTAATTCAACTCTATCATAGCTCTTTTCTGCTGTTTGCATTGTAGATACTATTTTTTGTTGTTGGCATAGGATCTATTCTACCTTCTAATAAACTATCCCTTAAACATGTTCTCTATGTACTAAAATTACCATGAGCCTTCTATATATTAGTTAGCTTACAAAACACTTCATTATTTTGTAAACTTTCTATCCTAAGCGATGTGTTTTCAAAGATTTTTGCATAAAGATACATATTGGTGGTAGTCATGAAGTTGGCAATATCTATGTTCTGAGAACTAGTATTACAATTATCTCTCGAGGGTGTTATCAGCTTTTGTATCTCTGTTATGGTAGCATGAATGTCTAGGTCATTCGTCTCTTAAGTTGAAGCGGCTTCTTCCTCTTGAGCCTTTCGGTTCTAGTTTCTGTGACTTAGGAAAGCACCACACCCTATTCTCCTTGAGCTAATAATAAAAGCTCTACTCCAAGTTAGTTCACTTTGATATTTGGGGTACATGTTGAATAGATTTTCTCAATTGTTCTTATTATTTTATCACATTTATTGATGACTATTCTTGAGTTACGTGAATCTACTTCTTAATAAACAAATCTCAATTACCTGGTGTTATAAAGTTTTTTTTGCAATGAAATAAAAGCTCAGTCCAGTCATCTCTTTTGTTTTCATAATAATCTTGAGTTTGTGCAAGAAAAAGTTTCCAACTGCCTTTGCACCTCAGAACCATACATCAAACATCAACACTACTTGAGGTAGCTGACATGTTTTGTAGTTCACATGTGCATATGCCTAAGAAATGTAAGGATATTTTTCTTTTTTTTTCCTGGTTGGGAGTTCTTGCTGTTTGTTTTTGGTACTTATCAATGTGCTTCAATGCACTAAACACAAATGAAAGAAGAGCATCTTTATTGCAGTATTTAACTACATAGAAATTGTCCAAAAACTAACCTGCTTCAATAACTACCTCAAATAAGAAATACCATAAACTGACTACCAAAATAAAATTCACTGCCGAGTGAAGTGTTATATGAACGCTATCATGCATAATTGTTGCAAGTTATTCTTGTCTTAGCTGAGTGGTGAGGTTGGGTGGGCATTTGAACCTGTGATAGAATTTGCAGCAGCTACAATAACTTGATGGCTTTGAATCTACAATGGCTATGTCGTAACTAATGGTCTTCAAAAATTATTGGAGAGGACTACGGAGGCAAAGATGGCGGTGGAAGGTTGAGATAATTTTGGATTGTAAATATGATGAGAATGAAGGCCACCTATGCCTTTATGGAGAAGATCTTTTGTACGTAAGTGCACCGCATGATACCTTCTCAATTTAGGACGAAGGTAAGTCAAATGCTCATTTTATAATATGCCAATGGTATGTATAATAATTTAATATTTATTTTTGAAATTTTATTTATTTGATATATATTTTAATGAGGTCATGATAACTATAGGATAAGATAAATCTCAAAAGGAGAGAGACAAACATAAAAGAAGTATTTAAGATATTGAACAGGTCCAAAAAATTGAAACTTGCAAAATTCTATCACTTTCTAAAAAGCCGCACATTTTCTTAACGTGATGGCTTTGGGATTCAAATGGCATGGAAAATATGAGAAATACAATTTCTTATATGGTTTTATTAAAAAAGATTATTAAATTCTTTAAATTTATTAATTACATAAATCTTAAAATTAATAATCCATAATTTTCTTAAAATCCTTAAATATCTCACATGATTGTCAGGAGAAGACACATCTATGAGGGGAGAATCATGATCAAGAGGTTTCATTGCTTGGAAAAAGGTACGAGAGGATCCTTGCAAAAATCGAGAAGAAAAAGAGTGGTTTTTTGTAAAAGATTGAGAGGGTTTTGCTTGGAAACAAAGTATGTTTCCCTCTCAATTCAATTCAGGTTTGATTCAAATTCAGTGCAATTTCTTAGTCCTTAATGAAGAGCATATCACATTTGCAACACTAAAAAGAAGAATTTGGAAATAGAATTGGAGCTCTTGGGTTGGTCAGTAGAGGTTCCACATGTTGATGTCATGGTCTAATAATTTTTAAGAAGAAAATTAGTGTCTTTATTGGATGTTTTAATGTAGATATCAGATGGTCCAATAATATTGAGATTTTATTGAGTGCTTCTATCAGATGGCGATCAGATGGT
Source organism: Vanilla planifolia (assembly GCA_023846275.1). Lineage (NCBI taxonomy): Eukaryota > Viridiplantae > Streptophyta > Magnoliopsida > Asparagales > Orchidaceae > Vanilla > Vanilla planifolia. Next base: position 18,314,228 of record CM043871.1, on the reverse strand, counting down.
CCGACATCAGTCTAATGAATGATTAGACGGTTTAATGTGGGCATCATATGGTTTGATAATTTTCAAGAATTTGTCTAGAGTCTCTTTCAAACATCAAATGAATAGTCCAATTGATCATTCGATAGTTATCAGCAGTTAAACAATGAGATCGAGCAGTCTAATAAGGGCCTTGATGATAGTTAGACGAAGGATCAAACTGCCTGATAGAGCGTTTTAATTAAAAGGTTTAACGTCAAGGAAATCCAATCTATGCTAAAGACTTTATTAAACGAAATATGAGGCATGAATAATAAAAAACGAATAAGATACATGGTTGAAACCTAACAAAAAAGCAATATGTATAATTTTAGGAAATGAGAAAGAAGGTTATAATCATAAGTGACCACCATTATGGTATTTCATGTAGAGAGTGAAAACATATCTTTACATTTGATATGGATGATGATATGGTTCACATCCTTATTTGATTAATTATCATAGATTATTGCATGTTACTTTTGATAATTATGTTTTTAATGGTCAACACATATTTGCACATATATTACATGTATATATGTGATTGGAAAAACATTTTGGTAAAATCATATGGGTAAGTAGAGTTTGCATAGAAATGATATGGTACAAAATATTCTCAATTCATAAAATCCAAAAATAATGTGCTCATGGTATTGATATGATTTGGAATATCCTAGAAGGTTATATAGCTTTGGATATGGTCTATTGGGTGCATCTTTTTCTAGAAATAAATAATGGATAACCCATGAATTGGACATAAGGTAATACAAACATAAGGTAATACAAACATATGGTAAATGTTAAAAACGAAGGATGATAAATGATCTTATGTAAAATAAATGATCATTTGAAAATAAGGTTTGAGATAAAAGAAAATAAAGGGTTCACAAAAAGGAGTTAAAACATTACATCAACTTGTTTTATTAATGCACTTTTATTTTAGTAATGCTCTCTTATCTTTTTATATGATATGGATGTGTTATGGAGCTAGCATAGAATATGACCCAAAATTATAGTGTACTGTATGCATTATTGTCTAGTCATTATTTGTCGAGCCTACGACTAGCTTATCTATATTTGGCTTATATTTCAGGTAAGTTGGATATGCATCACAGGATTTCGAAAGAGTAATAAAAGGAGATAATTTTTCTAGTATCACTAATTTTGTTTCACATCAGCAAAATAATGTATTAAGATTTGGACATTTGGCATAATGTAATAATGTACTACTAGTTTAGCAAAACATTGGTTATATTTATTTCTTTTGTATTTCAACAGTAAACATAGAATAGAGTTCTAGTTTTATAGTATTTCTCGTTGCAATGGAATATGAGTTTTTATATTATTGTCATTTTGGGTTTTCTTATATGTATAAATGATATAAGTGACTTTATGAAATCATATCAAAGACCAAGTATTCAGTCTTATGTTTTAAAAAAATGGATCATAATTTGGATAAATTGTGGATAGGTTAGATATTTTTTGTTGGAAATTAACTTAGAAAAATGACACCTTAGGTTGTGAGTCGGATAGACTATTATAAAGAGCACAAGCAATCACGTAAGATATTGTTGTTTTTGTGTTTTTGATTTGTTGTGTATCAGATAGTTTTGCATATATTATTATATAGATGTTTTAAACTCTTGTTATGTGCAAAATGAAATATAAAAATCTTAATCTATGTGACAAGGAAGTAGTAAGTTCTAATAATAGTTAGAATTGAAAGAACAATTTTAGAAAGAGAGGGATTTGAAAATATTTCAGATGGCAGTAATGATGCAAGCTTGTTGATGGATAATGCCTGTACGGGAAAGAGGGCAAACTAGAATGTATCTAGTTGACTTATTGGTGGAATAATTTCTAAAGCTTCATTCACCATATTTTGTAGACTCCATTGATCCAATTTAAGCAGAGGATTGGTTAGGACAAATTGAAATACTTTTTGATAGCATGGCTTGTGTGGAGCACAAGTGTCTCATTAGCGTTTTTGACACTAGATTATGTGTTAATCATTAATGGCAAGGGTAACAGAGCCTCTACTTTGAGGTTGGATTACATTAAGAAATGAAAAGAATTTTGTTATACTTTTTAGGAGTAGTTTGTCCCTAGATGTACTAGGAAAAAGACGAGGGACGAACTCGCTAGACTTGTATAGAGAAGATTATCCGTTGTTGAATATGAGCAAAAATTTTTAATGTTGGTCAAATATGTAGTAAAGATTGTGGCTACTAAAAAATAAAAATGCTATGTTCAAAAAGAGTTTATGGGACTTTATTAGTAGCATTATGGTGTCATTGTAGCTCACCTACTAGGAGTATATGGGGTATGCATGGTGGACAAAATAAGATCAAGTTGTTATGGAGACCAAGAAAAAAGTTAGGAAAAGAAAAGAAACATTTTTATCATGGTGTAGGCAAAAATCCTAGATGGTGACAATAGTTGGATTAGGATCACAAAATTCTTTTCGAGGTTTGGAATAGGGGAGAAGTGCAAGTGTAAAACCTTTGAAAAGTATCATTGGGGTGAGTGCAACAAGAAAATTATCATCCAAAACTTTGTTATTGAGAAGACTTGATATTATGTCAAAGAGTGTCCATGAGTGATTAGAAAGTCTACTAGTGGAGACACCATTGAGAGTTGTACTTGGAAGTTCTACTAAAGGCAGAAGTAGGTACAGCTCATCTATTAAAAGGGAAAAGATAAGCTTCAATAGCTTAATCTCAAATGACTCAACCATGGATTTATGCAATCATAGAAGGAAGCTCTAGCATTATCAGATGTTGTCACATGTACTTTATTATTACAAAGTAAACCATTGACATTATTCTTTGTTTGAGGGTCATTGCATTCGTTCATGTTTGCTGCATTGGTTGTATACATGGTTTTGGGTTGTTATATATTAGATACCTCATTACTAAGTACATTATTTACTAGAGAGGATGTTAAAATAACTTATTATATATAGAACAATATTAAAATCAATAGGAACTTCAAATCTCAATTGATTATAATGAATGTAAAGAAATTTGACATAATATTGAGAATAGATTAGTTGGTAACCCATAAAGTTATCATAATTGCTTAGAAAAGATAGTGAAAATTTACATGGATGATGATATCAAGGTTATTTGTTAAGGTAAGGGTTGAAAGGTACCCCTTTTTTCTATATTACAAGCAAAAACATTGGTACAAAAAGATTGTGCTATTTGATGTCATTACAATTAATTGATAAAAAGAAGTCTTAATTATTGAATGTCTTTATAGTGTGTGACTATCTTGAGGTGTACCCTAAGGATCTACTAAGATTATTTTTTGATAAGGAGATTGAGTTTGGTATCATTTTGATACATAGAGTTGAACTTATATCTAAGGCTCCATATAGAATGCTCCAATGGAGCTATAAGAAATAAAGACTTAGTTGTAGAAAACGTTGACAAGGGTTTCATATGATTATGGTGAGTACTAATTTTATTTGTCAAAAAGAAGGATGAAAATCTATATATGTGCATAGACTTAGGAAAATGGATTGGATCATCATAAAGGCTAACTATTTATTACCAAAGATGGATAAGTTCTTTGGTCAATTGTAAGAACCAAAGATATTTTTAAAGATCTATTTTTGATTTGGATATAACCAATTAAAATTCAAAAAGGAAGACATACCATAGACGGTATTTAGAATTAGTTATGGCCGTTACGAGTTCTTGTACTTCTTTTTGGATTAACAAATTCTTTGACTACCTTCATGAATTTGATGAATTAAGTCTTCAAGTAGTAGTTGGATTAATTTTGTTGCTGTATTCAGCGATGAAATTTTAATCCACTTTGAGAGTATAAAGTAACATGGATTGCATTTAAATATATTACAAAGGTTGAAAGAGAATCAATTATTTATCAAGTTTTTAAATGCAATTTTTAGTTGAGAAGTATCTCATTCCTAGGACATGTGATTATTGTTGCAAATTATTAGTGGATTACAAAAAGTTGCAATAGTGGCTAATTGGCTCAAACTTACAAATTACATAAAAATTAGAAGTTTTAAGAAGAGTATTTTAGGAAGTTTATCAAAGGATATTCTCAAATTGTTGTCCTCTTAACAAAGTTAACATAAAAAGCATTGTTATTTGATTGAGACTTGGATTGTGAAAGAGTAGCTTTAAAACTCTTAATGAAAAGTTGGCATCAGCATCAGTTTTGGCTTTACAAGTAACGAAGGTTTTCAGGTATATATTGATGCATCAATACAAGGGTTAAGTGTTGTTGTAATGCAGTATGACAAGTTTATAGCATGTGTTTTTAGGTAACTATGGCCTCATGAAAAGAATTGTTCAATTCATGACCTGGAATTTATTGTTATTATATTTACTTTGAAAATATAGTGGTATTATTTATATGGAATAAGTATAGAAGTATATTTTGATTACCAAAGTTTAAATATATCTTTAATGTGAAAGAATTAAATTTGAGATAGAAGAGATGACTTTGATTAATTAAGGATTATGACATTGAGATCATATATCTATAAAAAAGAACCAATATGGTGTCAAATACTTTAAGTAGAAGAGTAATCCTAAACAATATAATCACATATTTGGAAGAAGTGTAGTTATGCATGGAAATGGATTGGTTAAGACTAAATGCCATGTTTGCATCCAACAAGAGGGATTTTGCATAGATAGCAATTCAAGTAGATTGGCAGTAGCATCTCAAAGAGTTTTAAGACAATGATTAGAAAGTTTAGAAGATTAAGACCAAACTCTTGGAAGGTCAAGAGTCTAACTTCAATTTAAATGAGAAGAACGGCATTCTCTACTTCAGGAGCAAGATGCATATTTCTATAAAAGAAGAATGACAACAAATTTTATTATGTGAGACTCATGGAACTAGGTATACAAATATCTTGGAATGACAAAAATGTGTTTAAGGAATGAAGAAAACCTTATGGTGGCTAAGTATAAAAAAACATATCTCGGATTGTGTAAGCAAATGCCTGATTTGTCAACAACTGAAGGGGGAAAATCAAAATTCGAGTGGATTACTACAATCTCTCTCTATTCTCGCATGAAAATACAAGAGATATCGAGGGATTTAGTGATCAGCCCTCCTAAGACTAGCCAAGGGCAACATGTGATATTGGTGATCATGGTTAAATCCACTAAACAACACACTTCTTGCACATAAAGACTATATATATGGTAGAGAAATTAGTTCATATTTATGTGGAATAGATAGTGAGACTATATGGTATGTCAAAAGCTATTTTATTAGATATGGCCACAAAAGTTCAAATAACAAATTTGAAGGAAGGTACAACATGCCTTCGATACAAAATTTAAAATTCAACATGATATTTCACCCTTAAATTGATGATCAGACAAAGAGGATCATAAAAAAAACCTAGAAGACATGTTAAGATTATGTATATTGGATTTTACTAAGAGTTAAGATGTATATTTTTCTCTGATAGTGTTTGCATATAACAATAGTAACCAAACAAGTATTTGAAATGACACATTGTGCAGCAATATATAGGAGAAAATGTTATTCATTGTTGTTTTGGTATGAGTTTTGAGAAATCATTGGTAAGATTAGAAATGATATCTGAGACCATATAAAAGGGAATTAATAAGGAAAGGATTCATTAGACACAAGATTATCAAAAAACAAATTATGAATACAAAAATAGGAAAATAGAATTTTGTAAGGAATCATGTGTTTCTTAAAGTGAGCTCTTTGAAAGGAGTCATAAGAATTGCTAAGGGAGAAAAATTGAAACCAAGATACATTTGGCCATTTCTAATAATTAAAAAGATTGGTGATGTTTTATATAGAGTGGTCTTACCTTTGGCTTTGACTAGAGTACAAGATGTATTACATATATATTTTTTGAAGAAATATGTGACAAATTCTACCAATGTAATAGATTATGATCTATCATGGAGGTAAAACTACATTTGAGAAATGAGGATATACTAATATGGATCCTTGGAGGGAAATCAAACAATTAAGGAAAAAAGGATATTCTAATGGTCATCAAAGTTCAATAAGGAAATCAATCAGAAAGAAAAGTTGCTTTGAAAATGAAGGAAGAAATATTGAAAAAAATAAAAATCTCTACTTATTTTTAATTTTGAAGATTAAATTCTCACGAAGATTTTATAACATCCCAAAGGTATATAGATTAATTTAATATTATTTTTATATCACAAGATGAGACAAATCTCAAAGGGAGAGGGATAAACATAAAAGAAATTGTTTAAAATACCAAATAAGATGGAAAATGAGAAACTTGGACAAAAGCAAGAATTTGTGGAATAAAAATTCTTAGAACTTTTTTTACATAAGTTTAGGAGTTAATTGGTATGGGAAATTGTAATGTATATATTATCTTATTATATGATATTTATATATTATAGGCCCAATATATAATATAATTGAAAATTGTAATATTTTTCATATATTATTATTTAGTCATTTCTTGTTGAGTTTGTAACAATGGCTTAACCTATATTTGGCTTATATTTCAGATAAATTTGATGCACATAACAAGACTAAAGAAACAGTAATAGGAGATGATTGTTATAACGTCACCAGCTTTATTTCATATCAACAAAATAATGTATTAAGATTTGGGCATTTGATATAACTTAATAATGTGTTGTTGCATCAACAAAACATGAATTGTTATATTTATTTCTTTTATATTTCCATTGCAAAAATAAAGTAAAAATTTGGTTTTATCTTATATTTCGTTGTAATGGAATTTGTATTTTTATTTTACTATCACTTAGGGTTTTTTATATATATAAATGATATAAATGACTTTATAAAATGGTATAAAAACCTTAAGTATTTAGTCTTATGCTTTTAAAAAAATTGGATCAAAATTTGGATAAATTGTGGATTGGTCACAATATGATAATGAAAATTTTTGATTCATCATAAACGCTTACCTAGAATATAAGAAAGAAGACTTAATGAAAAATGAAAAGGCTAAAATATATCTTATTTAAAAAAAACTAATACAACGATCATGAAAAACTATGAAACTAACAAACGTGCAAAGACTAATAAGAAATAGTCTTATGTCTCGTAAGTGACAAGTTAGGCATAATACAATCCAATAAAACCAACAAACTCAATAAAGCATTGTTTACAAGTCACGACAGAATTGGACCTCCTGCATTCTAAGCTTTATTAGATTTGTTTAATGTATTGCATCAGATTTCCCCCAATAAGAACTTCGGTTGTAATCATCCCTCTAAAACAATGTCTTATACCAATTATATTTTTTAAACTCTTGTTTACGAAAATTATGTGTAATGTTTCTATTGGCATATTTTCTAAAGAATATTTGTCCAAGTTATATTATTTAGATCTAGTAAATGACAACTTAGACTTATACTTTTTAATTTGATATGATCATATGCATCTTTTTGGTTAACTTTTTATGTTCATGCTTAAATTTTTGTTTAGGTTAGGTTGAAATCATTCAATTACTTTTGATCAGAATAAATGATGATCCAACTTGTGCTAACCCAAACCAGATGCTAAACCTCTAAAATTATGGTCTATAATGCCATGATAAAAGTAATAGAAAAAATCTTGATCAAGGAACGTTGGTCTTCAGTTTGAGGACTAGCTTGAATGTGTGGCAATGGGCATGATGCTGATTTCATGTCCTATGGTGGTCTTGTGGCACCATATTAAATTTACTTTCCTATAATATCCAATGTTCCATCAATGCCTGATTTGTTAGTTTGTACTTTTAATTTCTCTTAATAAGTAGAATGTAATAATTTATTTTATTCTCTCTATATTTGAATTTCTCAAAGTCTTTTGAGTCTAAATTATCTAGTGGCACGTGCACTAAACATTTTAGTTGGGACTATTTTGTGCAATATATATTTGTCCAAGATAGCTAAACCTTTTTACCATTCAAATAGATCACAGGGTTGCATGTTTCATGTGTAGCTGACTCAAATGTAAGAGCCTATTTACAATTTTGGATTTACTTCAATGATGCTAAACATTTTCACCATTCAAATAGCTAAACATTTTCAATGTTCAGATTGATCACAAGTTGCATATTTCATTTGTAGATTCCCTAAGTATAACAACATATCGACAATTTTGGATTGACATATAACGTAAATTTGGTTTCTTCTCTAGTTTAAGTTTCAATCACTAAGGCCCTTCCTTTTTTTATTGTTGCCATGTTAAACTACTATGAATTGTATTATTCATGTGATTGTAAATTTTCTTGGCACAGCTTAGTGATTTTAAGGGAAAAGATGCATGCACAATGTTCTCAAGGATTTCTACCAATGGGACACATAGTGTGGTCTTATGTAAACCTGTTACTGGCCGCACTCATCAGGCAAGTTTTCACTTCCATTTAGGGATTGTTATGGTTCAAGTTATTTTGTACATTAAACTTCTAAAAGATGTGCTCTTAAACCATGTGATGTTCTAATTGGTTGCATTTGGTTTGCAGTATTTTTTTAATATTCATTCTATTGTTTTGAGTTGTCTGTTACCAATCTTATAATAATTTGGATGACACTTTTACTTTTCAATTAACATCTTATCAAAAATCATGTGCAATGTCTTGATATTTACTGCACTTAAAAATGTGGTCAAGCAAAATGCCTTTCTGGTAACTTGAAAAATGTAGTTGAGTCAACCTTTTACTCCACACCTAAAAGATGTTTAATAAGAAACTTAAATTTTTTAATGCTCAATTCAAAAGGGTTATATTTTTTAAAAAAATTTAGAGATGTTATATCATTTATTAGATAGGCTTATGTAAACCACTTATTTAGTTCTATTGAAAGTTATCATTACCTAAAAATCATTAATCATCTCATAGCTATTTGTGATTTTGTTATTATCTTCATAATGTGCTTAAGTAGTATTAATAAATCTTATAGGGGTTCATTCATTTAAGTCCACATCCATTTAACTTTATTTAAAATAAGCTTTAATTATTTGGTTCATGGGACTAATTGGAAGCCTAACTTATTTGATACACTTATCCACACCTACCAATATCTTGCATTTCACAAAATGTATTAACATTTTGGATTAGGCTTACCTTTTCTTTTTTTAGTGGTTTTGTATTATCCTTGTATGATAATAAAGATGACTATTTATACTTATAAAACTACTAGTTTCTATAGATTGATATATTAGAAAAGGCATGAACTTTTGAGAAATAAAATTTATATCTTAGAGGAGGATTTGGAGTTGCACTTAACAAAAAAATTTATCTTTGGCCTTCTATTTTGGTTGGTTGGATTTTTCTAGGTTCTTTTGATATTCACATGAAGTATTTAAACCTATTATTGTTGTCAAGACAGGCTTATTGTTGAATATTCATTTTAAAAGACTTTTGGTTGAAATGTTATAATTTTAAGAAATATGTGCATATTGCTTGGTGATTAGATGTAGGCGTTAATTGAGTTCAAAGGGAACATAAAACTCGATTGAAGGATGCAATGGTGTGACTAGTTATGAGGAGGCTTAGTTTTCGTTGTTATGTCATCTCATGTGTCTTAGTGAAGCCTTACATTGCTCTTTATTCATGTTAATCATATAATTGAAGTCTGAGATTATTGCATGCTGCCTTTTATTGGAGCAGATGCATTAGGATTTTAAACATGCAAAGTTGTAAAGCAACTAGATGTTTTCAATGTAGTATGATATTATTCATGAAACAAGAAAATAGTGTTGAATATTTCTAACTAAAGTCATATCGGTCCAATGTTTTGATGTCAATGAAATCCAAAGTTTTGATGGGAAGGGGGAGTACATAAGATGCCATCAAAAAGTGGAGACTTTCATTACAAAATGTGGACGGTAAACTTATCATATTTGAAGTTAATTAAGCAATTTTAAGGTTTCTAATTTTGTAAATAAATCTGAAGTATTCTATGAGATTTATTATAATAAATAAACTTGAAATATTATATTAAAATATTTTATTAGAATATTTTTTTGGAATATTCTATCATATTTATTTTACAATTAAGTTTTTAATTTTATAGATAATTATTGTTTGTATTGGTATGTTTCATTTATTTATTTTTATACTTAAGTCTTTGTAATTAAAGAAGTTATTACTTTCTTTATGTCCAAAATCTATATGATATCAAAACATAGTTGTTCTCTTTGATGATGTCTTATATAGCTGTAGTGCTAACAGGCATTAATCAAAACCCTGTTATCTCTTCTAGCTCATTTAAAATCTCAATCATATTAACCTTGCAATTTTATCAATCCCAGTTTATGCAAAAGCTTATTATAGAATTCCACTCTACAACTCACGATAGCAAAACTAAATGGACAAAATTACCTTGAGTGGACTTAATCTATGAGGCTAGTCATCTGCAATAGAGGCAAAATGGAACTTTTGGCTGATGAGATGACCAAATGGACACGTTGGAAGCTAAAGTTCAAACACAATGGTTGAGCCTATCTAAGCGCTATTGAAAATTATCGGTAGTCTTCTATCAACTTGGAGGCAATCCCTTTTAATAAAGAGCGATCAAAGCACCTATACAAACTATTTCATTATCTAACATTGTCATTATTCCCATATTGTTCTTTAGCTCAAAAGAGAAATTCTTTATCTATTTTTTATTTCAGTGTCACTCGTAATCCTAATTACTAATGGATTATTTATTTTGGTGCAACCAATAACATGACTTGGTCAAAATTGTTCAAATCTTGTAATCCTTGTGCATGCAATAAAAGGGTTCAATTGATGATAGTACTTTCTTGGTTATCGTCGAGGTTGGAATACTCAAACTTATTAATTTTTCATGATGTTCTTTGTCTCTAAAATTTGTTGTCATTTGTTGTCTATTAATAAATTTACTTCTGATCATCATTGTCAAGTTAATCTTTATTCCTTTTATTGTGGGTTTTTCAAAATTGATCTTTAGGAGGATAATTGGTAGTACTAAGAAAAATGATCAATTGTGTTATTTTGAAAATGGGCCTTGAATAAACAATATAAAAGTACTCAATTTAACTTTGCTTTTGTTCACAATGATAATAATATCATTTTATGACACTAAAGACTAGGTTGTCCTAATTTTCAAAATTTGAAATACTTGTTTCCAAATTATTCTAAAATAAAAGTCCATCTTTTTCTCAATATGAAGTATCCTAGTTTGCTAAACATTGTTATACATCTTTTTCCTCTCAACCTTATTGACAAAGCATAATATTTACTATGAGTCATAGTAATATTTAGCACACATGTTAACACCTATATTTTTTGATAAAATAATATTCTATAGTGTTTATCATTAATTACATAAGATTAAGTTGGATACTTTTATAAAAAAAATTCTTAAAATAAAAGAATTTTCAAAACTTTTAAACCATAGTATAAACATAATTTCACAAACTTGTTCAAATTTTATGAAGTAATAGTTAAAAGTATTTCAAAAAGTTTCTGGATAATTTTTTTCTCAAAAATTTGTTTATCAACATTCCATAAAAAAATGATTTAGCTGAAAAAGAAAATAAACACCTATTAGAAATAGTTAGGGTTTAGCTTTTTACCAATGCTCCAAAATATCTTTTAAGATAAACAGTTATTACTAATTTATAAATGAGATGCCTAATAAATTTTGAATTTTGATATGCCTTGTAATGTGTTTTATAAGTTTATCAAACAAGTTGTCTTTTGCTTTACCCTTAAAAGAATCTTTGTTTACATATACAATCATAAATATGAAAAACTTGAGTATTGAACCATAAAATGTGTGTTATTGGGTATGAATCAAAAGGAATATAAATGATTTGGATCCTATTTTCATGAAAATATTTGTTATCATGGATGTTATATTTTTTGAATCATACTCATATTTTGTACCTTCTCTTTAAGGGGAATCAAATAAAAAATTTATTATTTTATAATGATGTTTTTCAAACTGAAGATACTAAAAAAATTCTCTTATTAGTCTTCTTGACAAATCCAGAATTTTTATATTGACACAGGTCAAATGTTTTATGTACTAAGAATGTTGATGTTCTTACTATGTTATCTCATGACTATGATTTCACAATTTTTATAAACGAAATATAGTATTGAAATCATTTTATATTATTTATTTGAGACAAGAAAAATAAAATAGTATAAGTTTCTAAATAATCAACATATTTTTTTTATTTAAGTCAATCAATTTCAACATTCCCATTATACTCTGAAAAGACGTGTGATCTTATACCCAACATCCTTTATCTAATGTGTTTTACAAAAATATTTTGCATTCCTTCAGTGCATTTGCCTCATAATTGTTTTGTATGGATATCCTAATAGTGTGCATGATCTAAAACTTCTAAGTAGGAGGATATTTTTGAGGAGATGTAGATTCTTGAAAATAGTAACACTTGAGCATTAGTTGATCCACCATGATAGAAGACAATTGTAATACTACTAAGTATACATCTAGTGGTTCCTTAGAACATAACAAAGCACAATTTGGTTGCTAAAGGATTTACTCAAGCCAATGGTATTTACTACCTGAAAATATTTTTTCGAGTTGCAAAGCTAAATATTATTAAAGGTCTCTTATCTTTAGCTGCTAACCTTTATTGACCTCTACACCAAATGGATGGTAAAAATGAATTTCTTAATGTAGAAAGATGAAGAAGTATATACAGAGATGCCTCTAAGATTTGATGAAAAGTTTGAAACAAAAGCATGTAGACTGAAGAAATCATTATATGGGTTGAGGTAATCTTTAAGGATTTGGTTTGAAAAATTTACTCAGTTTATCAAAAAGTCAGAGATACACTCAAGAGCAAGCTAATCATATAAAGTTCATTAAACATTCATTGAATGAGAAAAAAATTGTGTCGATTGTATATGTGGACGATATCATCATTACTATAAATGATGTATTTGAGGTGAATTAGTTGAAAACTTCTCTCTTAATGTTTGAAATAAAAAATTTAAGATCTTTAAGATATTTTCTTGGTATTGAGGTTATGAGAAGGAATTTTTGTCTCCCATTGGAAGTGTGTTCTTGATTTTTTTTCAAAGAAATTGTGATGAGTGGTTTCAAGCTAGCAATTTTTTTGATTGATCCCAATTAGAAGGTCAAGGATGATAAGGTGATCCTATGAAAACAACTCGATATAAAAAAACTAATGGCTAAATTGAACTCTCTCGTGCGTAGTTAGATATTGTGTTTGCTAAAAGCTTGGTAATCCAGTTTATGCATTCTCCTTATGAGAAATATCTTGTAGCAGTTTATTGGACTCTTTGATATTTGAAAAGCATTCTAACGAAATATCTATTTTTTCAGATGATCTCATAGCAAAGTATTGAGATGTAAACCTATGTAAATTAGCTTGGGATGGTTGTTGATACAAGATCAAAGATGAGATATTGTACTTTTGTTTCGAAGAATATGGTCACATGGAGAAGAAAAAAAACAAAATATAGCTGGGAAAAGTAGTATCAAAGTAGAATACAAAGCAATGATTAACATAGTTTGTGAGATATTATGGGTAGAAAAGATCCTCAAAGAGTTGAAGTTGTAAGTTAGCATATCAATGAAACTATATTTTAACAACAAAATTGTCATCAACGTTGCATAGAATCCAATTCAACATGACTACACAAAACAGATGAAGATTATTAAACACTTTGTAAAAGAGAAAATTGATTGTTAATTTATTTACATACTTTTTATTTTTACTAGACAAATCAATGATATCTTCATTGAAAGATTGTTTATGTCTAATTTCGAGATTTGTGTAAACAAGTTAAATATAATTGATATTTATGTACCAATTAAAGAGGGAGTGCTAGATTTAGAGAGGAATATTAGGTTTAAAAGTTTTTGTTTTTATAAACAAATTTGAAATATTTTGTCAAAATTTATTACAAATAAATATAAAATATTACGTTCAAATATTTTGTCAAAATATGAATATTCTATTGAAATATTTTATTATATTTATTTTATTATATTTATTTTGTTATATAATTCTTAATTTGGTTGATAGTTATCATTTTTGTAGGTATTTTTCAACTATTTATTTTTGTAATTAGTTTTTTATGATTAAAGAAATTGTTTTTTCTTCCTGAAATCTATATTTTCAAATAAACTTAAATTTTAAATTTATCAACTATTTTAAAAAATGTTAAAGTACTTAAAATGATGACATTTGCATCCTTTGTTATTATCCCTCACATACAAAAAGCTCATCCTCAAGTTTTGCTACAATGAAAGAAAAATTTAGATTCCAAGTATAATGTTTTTGTATGTTTTTTTTTCCACTTTTTTAGATTTTTTTTAAAACATTATTATTTTTTTCTTTTCCAAACACTTGATCACACAAATATTTTTTTAATTGTTTGCACACTTCATTGCTTGAAAGTTTGTGGAATCTATAATTGTGTTAAAAGATCCAAAGAGATGGCAAATTTGTGGTGCAATAGCTTTGACATTTTTTGGGCATAATGGAGCACTTTAGATCTTTATTATGGGTAATGATTGGGCAGTGATTTTTGATTCATCTGACAAAGGAAGGAGTTTTTGCTGGTCGAAATAGATTGTCTAGACGAAGTTAGTGATGCAAATTGTCAAGGAAGTAGAAAGTCTTGTCAATAGCGTAACACAACCCTCACAACTAGGATTATGCAACCAACATTATCAATAATCAATGACCATCGATGTGGACAAAACATAGTGAAAAGTTTTGTAATAGCAAATTGATGATGCAAATGCAATAGAGAAAGATGATGAAGTTAGGTTGGCTATGCTTTCCTAGACATAGGAAAGGGTTGGTAACATGTGCTTCCCTAAAATATCATGCATGTTTGTACAAAATTCATAAATTCATCCCAATTGTTAGTATTGATTTTTTTTAATTCCATCAAAAACCTATTTATTATATGCAAATTCAAAAGTTAATAATTTCATTTATCTTAACATACTAATTTTAAAACTCAAACCAAAGCAAATTTAAAATTAAATTTAAATAATTTAAATAATAAATTTTAGTAAAAATTTAATTGAAAAAAATTATCTAAATGAATTTAAATTCAAATTTAAAATTTGAATTTATTGATCTAAATAATTCTAAAATTTAAAACATATAAATACTTTATGATTAATTTTTAAAAATATTAAATGATTGAAATAATAAATTCAAATAAAATTTCAACTAAATAAAGTAATCTAAATTAATTTAAATTAAACTTTAAAATTTGTATTCTTATAAATTTAAATTTAAAATTTAGCTATTATTTTTTAATAAAATAAAATATGTAAAATAATGATATGCGTATTTTGTATTATATTGATAACTCTTAGAGTTGTGAAACATCTAAGGTTAAGCAACTTCTTGTAAAGAAGCTATCTCAAAAATGTTACTTTCGTTATTGGTCGCATTCAACCAAAGATGCGTGAAGAAATATGCATGATGTACATATTGTGGGGACCTCCCTTGTGCAACGTTCTCTATGCGAGTCGTAGTTTTTCAAAGATGCCGAGCATCTGAGTAGAGGCATTGCCATGTGCTTAAAAGATGCTGCTAAAAAGGATTTCCTTTGTTGGCCTAGCTGCATGGTGATTGCAAAAATGGTGATGTTATGTGTTTCGCCATCATGCAAGCCACTCGGTTAGGCTCCCATGTGATGGCAGGTCATTCTTTGTGTGTTGTACAAGCACTGGAAACAAAGATTCATTCACTTCCATTAAAGGTAAACTCAAGGCATCCGGTCTCATGGCTGGAAATTATCTAGCTCTATCTGCAATAGCCACGTTGGTATGCATTACCATTTATTCTTTGAATGCAAGCTTTATAGAGGAATTTCAACCATTTCTGCCAAGTTTTACTTAGCATACATTCCTAGTTTTGCATCTATAAGGTTATTCAATGGCTAGCAACCATCAACAACCTAAAATCAAGTTCACGTTTATGCTCATTGGTTATAACATTTTGGGAAGAGATAAACGATAAACTAGTTAATTGTGCCCAGAGCTACTTCTCATTACCTTCACAAATGAGTTTAAGTACAAAAATCATTACCTTCATTAACAAGTACAAATTACTTAATAGATGCTGTCACCTCTTATTGAACCTTTGCTTGCAAGCTTATTCTGCTTTATTTCATTCTTTCTTCTAATTTGATGATATCGTTGGCAATGCGTATGCTTTTGGTTGGTTGTTCCATCGTTTTGGTTGAATTATCCGGTCCACCTTGCCGCTTGTCAAATTGTCTGATTGCTTTGGTGAGAGGCTTCTTTCTCCTTTTGATGCTTGTTGGACTACCCAGTTGCATGGATTGCTGGGTGGTATGGATGATGTTTCTATTTTTTGCGTGTTCTTTTGGTTGTTCAATCTGTTTTCAGATGATCAGATGCTTGACTTGCATGGTGTCCATCTTTATTTGAAGTGGTGATATCTTTTTGCTTTTTTTTGGTTCAACAACCTCTTTTTGATAGTTCGAAATTACAATGTTTATTTAAGTCTCTATTTGGGTTTATCATTAGTTTTTTTTATGTTAATTTATTACAATCTTTTTAATTGTTGCTTTACTTGAGCATTGAGATCTTCAAAATTTTTAGTTTTTTTGCCCAATTATTTGTGTATTCTTCAACGTGGCTTTTTCTTTGTATTAATAAAATTGGGCATTACCTTCAATAAAAAAAAAAAACCAACAATTAGAAAGGATTTTTCTTGTTTAAATGTTAATGAAAAGTCATTAATGACTTGAGAGTAATGACATCAAAAGATTTACATAAACACTTCTATCATAGGAGATTCAGATTATAGTAATAAACAAAGAATATATAAAATATGATAACTTTGTTTTTTATTAAACAAAATGAAATCATGGCATTGCTCTGTAAACATACATATATTTATGTTTAGACAAACAAAAGAGTGCATCAATTGATCAATATATATCTGCTTTTAAGTTAAACTATCTAGAAAATATAAGCATGTTAAAAAAATCTCAATATGGTAGAAGAACAGTTCCATTTTTCATTTTATTATATTGCATTGATATTTAATATATGCCGTTTGAAAAATATGTCAATGCCCACCTGTATAATCCCCTTGTCATACTTTAAAGTCGACGCTAAAGAAACTTCAGAGAAACTATCTTTTCCAATTGCAGTGATTTCTTTTGCAGTTCTTGAAACACAGTGTAAAGAAGTTATGATGGAGGCAAACATGGATTACAGGCCATAAAAATTCAAACATACTTATGCATAATGCTTTTATAAATGGTATTAAAATTAAGGCATGGAGCCTGTAATAGAAGTAATAACTCTTACTCTATATATCTTTTAACGTAGTTTCTACAAGCATAGATATAACTCTTTTACACAAGTTTTTTTACATAGGAGATGTTCCTAACAGTTGCTTGATTTCTTTGTTCCTTTCAGTGAATGAAACCCATCCTTGTTGTTTGCAGATACGTGCACATTTGCAATATACAGGATATCCTATCGCCAATGATAAATTGTACCCATCCAAGCCAATGGATCATCTTGTTAAGGGAACTGGCACTGAGACGGTTGCCTTCACCGGAAAAGATCAATGGTTCACCTCTGTTTCATCGAGTGATAATCGCATCACAGAAGCTGGAAACTGGAACTTCGCTATTGACCCTATGTGTACAAACTGCCCAGGTCTTGCTCCTACAGGGTAAGACCACGTTTATGGCTTTCTTGAAACCATTTTCCATGCAGTTTTTAATGCTTAATCCTTTATTAAACTATTGTGCACAGCTGAAACTAGTAAATCATTGGATAAACTTAAACTATTTCTGAGGTATTCCTACTTCATCTTAGCTTCAGAACAACTGTTTATTTTGGAACGAGATGGTCCCTAGATATGTAGAACTTGCATGGCAGTCTTCCTTTGAAACATGAAAACCATTGGTTTCTCCTCCTTGCCTTTCTCCTACTATGTATCTTTGTGAAATAAGACCAATTAAGAGAGATAGTTTCCCATCTGTTGGATGAAACACAATAGATTCCTCCATTTAAGTGGTTCTCACATCTCTTAACATGCTTTCTGTGTTACTCTATGCAGATATGATGGAGAAGAAGAAGGTATATGGCTACACTGTGTACGATATTCTGGGCCTGGATGGAGCTATGAATGCCCATTTCCTAAATGGGCTTTCTTTCATTGATCAAGCTATCAAAGCATGGCATCTTATTTTCGATTCAATTAGCATATACTGTATGCTTCTTACATTAACTTATAGTAGCTGTTCTTGGTGGTTTATTGGTCAAAACAAATGGGTTCAGCTCGCCCAACCTTCGATTTATGTAAGCCCTACGTGCTATGATGAACTGCAGAAAGCTTGAAGGTGAAAACACTTAATCAGATAGCTCAGTGAGAGTTGTAATCCAGTTTGAACTTCTGGACTTTGAATTATTTATGTTTCAGTTGCCGTGTGTTTATTTAGAGTTTATGGGCTTGGAAAAGTTTTAAAAAAATATATTTTGAAAAAAAAATCAGAGGTGTTTTATGTGAAAGAAGGTAGAGCTTTGATTATAAAATATATATTTGATTGAAAGAGTTTTTTTTTTAAATGAAAATAGAATTTGAACTGTTTTATGCAAACATGGCACCTTTTTATGTTAAAAAACGATTTTAAAAAATATATTTTTAAAAGTATTTATCTTGAGAGAAAAATTTGAAATTTAAGGTTGAGAAAATAGAAGTTTTTGAAAAAATAATTTAATGTGGAGTAGGATGAGTCAAAACACAAATTAGTTTAGATGGCATAAATGATTTATTTTTTATAATGATTTATCTTAATTTTTTTGTGATTTATGATAATATTTGATTTGTCACAATTTATGAGAATTTGCTTTATTACAAGATTATTTTGGATGTTATTTTTTGAATGAATAAAGTTTTTTGTTTGAAATTTTTAAAATATCATATTATGATATAATTTTATTTGAGATTTAATTTTATTTTTTTCATCTATTTTTTGTGATTTGTTGTTATGATTTCGATTAAAGTTTTTAATATCATGAAAATGTTTTTTGCCTTTATAGTATAATAATTAATTTGTAATAAGCACAAAATTATATAAAAATTGCTAGAAATTTATAAAAAGGAAGAAAATCTTTTTTTTTTTTTTTACGTTATAGTATGTAGCGTGTATACACACACAGGAAGAGCTACATGACATTTACGAATGCGCGCAGTCGGCGGGGGCAAAGGTGAGCTGCATGGCGGCGAGGTCATATCCGATATGGAAATTCTGTTGCGCCACGTTGCCAAATATGTTGACTCCGACGACGTCGCTCGACACCAAGGCGAGGCACAGCGTGTTGTTGGCTGCCTCGACGAAGGCATTCGATGGGTGAAGAACTACCGGCGCCCCGGTGAAGTGGAAGGTAATGTCCGGGAACTTGGCGTTAGCCCCTGCCCCAGAAACGTCGAAGCAAAGGTCGAATATCCGATTCGGGTCCGACACTTTTGGGAGGCTCACGCTGCTCGCCACCTTCTCCTCGACGGACCGCAGCGTCTCGTCATCGATTAAGGTCAGCGTGGTGCCGGAGTCGATGATGAGGTTGCCCAACTCCGCGGCGTCCCGTGCGAGCCCCGTCTTCTTCACCGCGACGGTGCCCTGCCCGGAGACGCTGATCTCCTCCAGGCTGAGGAAGTAGAAGGTGTCGGGAAAGCCGGGGATCAGCGGGGTGGTGACGGCGTTGGGTCCCGGCACGGAGGCGCTCGATCCAAATTCTAGCCGGCTCGTGGCGGAGGTCTGGTCGTAGGGAGGGAGGCAGTAGGAGAACTTCCCGTCGATGGCGGAGCCGAGTTGTCGGATGAGGGACAGCTGCCCTCCGCCGAGACCAACGAGACCCGCTTCGCTCTCGTCGAACGTACCGTTGCTCCGGTGTGTGCAGCCGAAGAGAGTGTTCGGGATCTCCACGTGGCGTCCCCCGGTGGAGTCGAAGCCTATCGTCTCCGACGAGAGAAAGCCGTCCACGAAGGATCCATCACCGTACGCGTAATTATACTCGCACTCGGCTCCGGACCCGCAGCTGCTCTGCGGGAGCTCCGCGCACTTGTCGGCGCTGCAGGGGATCAGCTTGTACGTGGACGAGCTCTGCGGGTCGAAGAGCGGAGCCTTCTGGTGGAAGCACTCGCCACAGGGCTTGCATTGGATCCAGATGAGGTCGCTCCCCGTGTCGGCGATGGCGATAATCTTCACCGCCGGTGATCCGATGTAGAAGCTCATCAGATACTCGTAGCTGTCCGGCGTCACCTCGGAATAGAAGTCGTCTGCCGAGGGGGCCCCAAGCATTGTATGGTGGAACTGTTTGGCTCGCGTACGAGAGCGTTCTGCGGCTGCCTTCCACCGGGACGAAGGGGTGGCGTGTGGATCGTACAGTGGTGATTTGCGGGAGTCGCGGTGGATGAGCTCCACCGAGAAACCGCCTCTGCCGTAGGCGATGAAGGGAAGGAGAAAAGCGGTCGAAAGGAAGAGAGAGAGCACAATGGAAGAGCTTGAAGAACACATGGTTGCTGCGTGCTTCTTCAAGTCTTCTTGCAGTGGCTCGCCGATGCTGTTGAGTGTATGAGAGACAAGACATATAAATAAGAGAAAAAAAGGTTGACTTTGGGAGAAGAGAAGCTGACAACTTACCGTATCTTCCATGCGCAAATAAATAATTTCGATTTAAATTAATCTAATTTCGTGACTAAAATACCACGAAATTGGAATAAATATATTATTCTTGATATATTCTGCTTTTAAAAATGACCAATAATGGTTCTTTATTTTGTTACGTTTGGTTTTCAGGAAAAAAGACTTGTCATAAATATGTTTATATTACTTTCTTTGAAGAAAGCCATTAAAACTACTAATTAATTATGATATGAATTTGACCAAGTAATAGTGTTTATTTAATTAAACAAATTGGAAAAATAAAATGTTATTAATATAAGAATAAAATGACACTATCAATTTTAAGTAATTTGATAATATCATTTAAAGTAATTCTCAATTGTAAAAGATTGGAGATCCTTTTACCATTTGGCTATTGTTTGTTTGAAAGTTTCCAAATACTGTAGTTGTGATTTTACTAAACTATATTTAGATGTAATTTTATCAAGAGAATTATGTTTACATTATTTAAGAGTAATCTAATTAGGTTTATTAAACCAACAAATGAACACAATTATAGAAAGCAAAAAAAAAACTTAACAATTTGCATGGTATGATGGACAGAGTAGGCATTCTAATGTTTCCTTAGTTGAGCAAAATATTAAAACCTTTATTTGAAAAATTAATTGAATTATATGATGACATAATAATAGATCTTATATTCAAAAAATATATCATTTCTCATTTTAATAAACTCATGTGATCATTCAATATCCAAACAAATCTCAAGTTAAAATAAGATTATTTAACACCATAAAATGATTTATCATCAATCCACTCCATAAATATGTTTGATTTTTTATATTAATGCTCACCTTAAATTGCACAATTTCATTCAAGCTTTAACTTAAAATCTAATTTTTAGAATACTAAAAAATTTTGTAAAACTTTAAATAATAATATAAAATATTTTTATTACAGAAACTTTGACATAAAAGTACTAATTTTGAAATATATCTTTTATTAATAAGTTCATTGATTTTCTTAGTTTTGAAAATAATTATCCCACCAACCATTTCTTTGAAATAACAATAAAATATTATGATATAAAATAAAAATAAATAAAATATAATTGAAAATCATATTATACAAAGCTTAGATATATCTCAATATGATTAAATATAATAGCACTTTAGCTTATCCCAAATCTCTAAAGTTAATAATAATCAAAATATATTATTATATTTATGCTCATTTTAACCTCCAACTTAATATAATGCAGCTACATATTTTCTATACAATAATCTATGATAATACAATAATAATAACATAATAATATAACAATTAGCTAATAATATATAATAACATAAATATATTTTCTTTTAATCTGTTAATATATGATAATAATAATAAGATAGTTTCTTTTATTCTCTTACATCATTTAGTTTTTTTTCTTTTTCATACTCCTTTTTTTCTTTACTCATTTAGGGTATTATTTCTCATATACTTGTTATTACTAATTCATATTATATCATATCTCATGTATCAACCTCACATATCACATATCCATATCCATTGCTCATATTGGAATGCATCTAATGAGAAGCCTCCACTTATATGCATATCTATCATAATTGGCAATCATATCACAGTATAGTCTCTAATTATATTCATCTCTATGGTTAACTAATAAGCTTATTGACAACAAATCATAGCATAGTCTTTAACCATACTTGTCTTGTAACATCATCAGTATTTCGTATGTTATTTTATTTTATTTGCTTAAACGAAAGAGCTCTGTGAGACAAATCCAACGATGTTTAATTTGTAATTTTCGGAGCTCTAATGAATAAATTATGAATTTTTGAAGATTTGGGATAAATTTGTAACGTTGAGGATAGAGTTGTAATTTTTAAATGTCGGCTCAGTTCAAATTCGATTTGGCGGAGGATAGATTTGTAAATAATGCATTTATAGGGGGTTTTATGCAAAAGAGCTGTTTTACGAGCCACCTGGCCGTTGCTTCGAGAGAGTTTGACACATATTTGCAGCGTTTATAAATGCTAATCGGGTGAAATTACGTTTGCGAAAACTTTAACTGCATGCGGCTGCAAGGAGAGATTCCGGAGTGCGAGGTTCTGCAACAAACGTGACTGCGGCGAGAGTTTCCTTAAGGACGAGATTCCGACAGCAGCCACTGTCCTCTTCGAGGAATTTCGGCACGCGACGGTGAAGGTCGGCAAGGGTTCCGTAAGGTAAGGAAAACGCGAATTTCTTTGTCGTCATTGTGTAAGGGTTTTTCGGTGAGCGACGGAGATCGAGAGGGGTTGATTTGGCCTGCGGGAGACACCGGAGGTCTCGAATTTTGCCGGCGAAAGGTTTCGATTTCGCCGAACGCGAGAGAGAGAGAGAGAGAGAGAGGGCGGCGTGAACCGGTCCAGGCTTTGGACCGGGGTTACGCTGCTGAACCGGATGCCGAGCGCGCGCGGTCCAGCACGTCGAGCACGCTGTCCAGGGCCGAGCACGCGCTGTCCAGTGTGCCGAGCACGCCCTGACTAGCGCCGAGAGCGCGCGGTCCAGCGAGCCGAGCGGGCGGTCCAGCGACGGCGTAAGGAATTTGGGAATTTAGAAAATGCAGTTTTGGAAAGCTGTTTGGAAAAGCTTTTAGAAAGTTTTCTGCTCGGGCGGTCCAGCATAGACCGTGGCCGGTCCAGCGCCTTTTGGGATTTATTTTGGGGTGTGTTTGGGAAAGCTTTTAGAAAGAAAATTTTTGACTAATAAGGATATTTAAATTAATTATTTTTGTATTTTACGGGCTTGTAGGACATCAAGAAAAATCAGAAGTGAGTAAGACGGTTGGTACAGCAAATTCAAGTAGATAATTTCCTAACCCTGTGATCTAGCACATTATTGTATGTTTTACATGGTTTTATTACTATCACATGGTGTTTTAAATTATTGCATATGGTAAAGGAAAACCTGATGTTTTTGTTGTTACTTATGCATTGGTATGATAATTAGAAAAAGAAGAAATAACATAGAAAGAAAGAATATGATACAATATGCTAAAGAAAGAGATGAAACAATATGGCATGAAAGGACTTTTGATATAACATGGATTGATGTTTGGAAAATGACAAATAAAACAATGGGATTCCAAGAGAACATTATCCTCACCGCTAGGCTCAGCATGTGTTGCAGGGTATCGATCTTCGGATCAGATATCTGCCTAGTGTTTATATCAGGCTCAGCGTGTGTCGCAGGGTATCGATCTTCGGATCAGATATATGCCTGGTATTATGTGCTATGACTCCATGATGATTTACACCAGGCTCAGCATGTGTTGCAGGGTATCGATCTTCGGATCAGATATCTGCCTAATGTTATGTGATTGGTTGGATGCCGGCTGGAGGTCATTTATTGATGATGATTGGATCCAGAGGATAAAGCGTCAAAGGGAATTGGGCCCGATAACAACACACTATATAAGGAATTGACATTCTTTATGGTTTCCATTTGGCATTACCTTATATGTATGTATGACATTCATCTTTACTGTTAATAGTATTTGTTATGCCTTTTATTTCCTTGGTTAATTATGTGAATTTATCTACTGAGATTTATAAAATCTCATTTAGTGCTTACATCACAGGTTATGAAATCACTACACGGAGAGATGTGAATGATACTGCTACAAAAGAACCCCTTTCACGAGATGTGTAAAACAAAAAGAAGTTTTGGTGTGATTATTATAAAAACATGTTCATGTTTATATATATTGCGAATTTTGGAGTGTGTGTTTGTCTTACCGTCGGGTCCCCACCTTTGATTTTTGGGTTATTTGTCCTCACTTGATGTAACAGCTAAGCAAATTTATGATAATATTGTTATATAATGGTACTTGGTTAGGTAGGGGCTTGACATGTCTCTTCAATACACTAAAATGTAAGCTAATGACAAATTATAGTATGTGCTGTACACAAACTTACCTCTCTAAAAAAACCAAAAACCAAGTTAGCTATAAAATCATTAGAGGCCTCTGTACCCTATAAGAGAATATCATATTAGGTATCATATGATGCTAAATTATATCAAAACTCATCACATCTCAGATCGAGGATAACATCATATCAAAACATATATCTCATCCATTGTATAAGCTCATGATATCATATTTTTTTAATATATATAATAATTCTCATATAACTTATGGTGCCATATATCTCATATTTTTCTTTTTCTTTTTTATGCACCATGCCTTGCCATCACATTCTTGCATTTAATATCTATTCAATGTATAGGAATAATTAAATAACATATATAGCTAAGAGATAACAAAATAGTAGTAGAACTATACATATAATCATATATTATAATAACATGTATCATGATTAGCATAATAAAAATCATACTTTTATTACACTTATTAATTTTATTTATATAAATCTTTTTTTTTACTTCATCATAAACATTATCAAATCACATAATTTTAACAATTTTTCTTTTCTCATACTTTTTCTTTTTCTTATATTTTTATATCTATTATATTTTATTGTTATTTATTCTCATATTTTTCTTAATTCTCTTTAATCATATATGTCTTGAAAATACAATCTATATGGAATTAAGAAGATAAAGTCTCCATAAGATAGTCTAATAATCACTAAGAAGGAGATGAAGTCTTTATATGATGGTCTAATGTAAATATCATACTATCTAATAATTTTGAGCATTAAGAAAATGAGTCTTTATCGGATGACGACTTGGTTTAATGTAGATTCACATTGCCCATGTGGGTATTGGACAATCTAATATTTTTTTATAAAATATTTAAAATCTCCATCAAATAATAAATGAATGATTTTGTGGTCATCAATACTTAACAAACAAATTGATAAAGATAAGGTCATCTTATAAAAGCTTAAAGAGGTAACATACGAAGAATCATACAATGTGTTCACCAAAAATACTATAAAATTTTTTGAAAATTGACTAGCAAATTTAATTAAGTTTTCTCTGTGAGATCTTACATAGGTCCCACGGTTTTGAGCAATAAAGAAAAAAAGAAAAGTCTAGTCAAGTCTTATTGTTCTTCACTTGTCTCTTTGCCTTAATTGGTATGGTCATCCATAAGGAAGTGTAGAAACATCCTCCCATGATTAACCATTAAACCTATGATAAAGACAACCAATTATGTGCAATGAGCTCTTGACCAATAATGGTAAGCTTCCCCTTCTCTTTCTTTCATGCGCTTCAATTTAATAACTGGTTTGGTTGTATTTTAATTAATCTATATAAATATTTATGCCCATAAAAAAAATAAGATTTCTGTTAACCCAATTATTTATCCTTTCATGTTCTCCATATATCTATTTTCCCATCATGTCCATTAGCCCAGTTCTTTGTGGACCATTTTTTTATTGAATTTTAGTATTTGATAATTGCCTCATTTATGACTCTCAACTAAGCTAATCTAATTGTTCTTATGAGTTTTGTGTCTATATTAGGTTATATTCTAAGAATTGTGCCTTACCCATCTTTCAACAAGTTTGGTTGCATCATTTTATAAGTCAATTGAAATTGTGCTCCAATATAAACACTGCCTAATTCCTTCTGTTTAATAACCCATTGTTATGTTCATATTTTATTAAATTTAAGACCCTAGATACTCATTTAATGCTGTTAGATCTCTGCTTAATACTTATCTTCTACATTTATTCTAACTTGTCACTTAACTTACAATCTATTTAAACCCATTTGATCATATCATATTATTCTTCTTTTTAAATTCTTTTTTTCTCAAATTTAGGACTTTCAACTCATACATGCTCACAGTTGGCTTCTGATTGTTCTATTTTGTAATTTAGTAGAAATAGTAAAATATTCTTGTCATACATGATCATGTTTTTTTATTTTTTTTATTTTTTGAAGTTCTTTTTTTTGCTTCTTGTACTCATATATATGGAACCAACATATACACATTTTTTGGAATACCAAATTCAGCATCAACACTTTATTGAAGGACACATCATAACCTAAACAGCATCCATCCATCCCACATGTTAGGCATCCCAATGGGAGGTGAAGCATCCTATGTGTAAGTCTCCCGTGTGGTACATCTCTCACCGTTAATGCCACGTGTCCAACATTCACCGTGTGCTGTAGCGATCTCGTATCTTTACCGTTCTGGATAATGATTAGCTGTACGCTGTTCGTAGACACTTGGCGCCTTCCCAGTCGTTCACAGCTTCTCGTTCTTGCAATATTGTTTACGGATTGTATAAGATGGCGCTTTTCTCTTCGAACGCCTCGGCAAGGTTATTCGGAAGAGAAAACCTCGACGCCATGCTCGCTTTGCACGCTCTGCGTCCCCACTGCCCTACATTGGCCCACTGTTGCCCTTCCAATGGCGCCCGAACCATCCTTACCCAAAGCTTGTACCTTTATGTACCACCGCTGTCACCCTCCCATAGGCCCCAAGCAAAAGGCCTCCTTGGAGTTCCACGAGCCGCGGCGGTGCCGCAGCAGCCGCCCGAAAGCTCCGAAGGCCATTTAAAATTCGAAGGGGACGATGAAGAATGGTCCAATATGTTCCCCCCGGAGATCCCTGGATTCCCTCCGGAAGAAGAGGAGGAGGAGGAGGAGGAGGAGGAGGGGGAGGAAAAGATCGATGAGGATTCGGACGATCAGGACGATGACGAAGCAAGCAACGCTGGCCACAGCCTGCTGGATGCTTCTTTCCAGTCCAAGCAAAAACTTGTGAACAGGGGCCCGCCCATGATGACCCGCGCGGTGAAGCTGGCTGCTTTCTTTGGCCTCTGGTACTCTCAAATTGTGATATTTAACATATTCAACAAGAAGACCCTTATTGTTTTCCCTTATCCCTGGCTCCTGGCTTCCTTCCAACTCCTGGTGAGCTCTCTCTGGATGTTGGCGTTGTGGGTATCAGGGATTCAATCCCACCCGCTAATAAACCGTAAATTCTTCTTTGCTCTGCTCGCCCCCGCCCTGTTCCACACTGTGGGCCACGTCTCTAGTTGCGTATCTTTGTCCAAGCTCGCAGTTTCCTTCGCCCACGTCATCAAGACATCTGAGCCCGTCTTCTCCGTCGTGTTATCCGCCCTCCACGGCCAGTTCTACCCCATCCACGTCTGGTTCTCCGTTGTCCCTATCGTCGTCGGATGCGCGCTCGCCACCGTTACAGAGATCAACCTGAACGCACAAGGGTTGTGGGCCGCGCTCATCAGCAACGTGGGCTTCGCGTTGCGCAACATCTATTCGACGCAAAGCCTCTACGAATTCAAGCACGTCGAAGGACTCACTCTCTACGGCTGGATCTCTATCATCTCGCTGGTTTTTCTCTTTCCTGTCGCCGTCTTTGTCGAAGGGCGTCACTGGGTGAGCGGCTACCGCATGGCGCTCGCCGGCGCTGCTTCGCCGTGGTCGTTCTATTCTTGGGTTCTCCTCTCGGGTGTCTTTTACCATCTCTACAATCAGACTTCGTACCGAGCTTTGGATGAGATTAGTCCCCTGGCTTTCTCGGTTGGAAACACCATGAAGAGGGCGGTGGTCATCGCTGCCTCTGTTGTTGCATTCAGGAATCCGGTTAGGCCACTGAATGCTATGGGATCGGCCGTCGCGCTCTTTGGGACGTTCATGTATACGCAAGCGACCGCTGTGGGAAAATGGAAGAAGAAGAAGAAGAAGAACGACGTTGCCAAGAGGAGTAGCTGAGTTCCTTCCAACGTTTAACTAATGGTAAAATGTTCCCATTCCTCTCTACTTGTAGTCACTTCGATTTGTTGTTCATGTGAGCTACTCGCGAGAGAAGAGGAAAAGAATAATTAGGTGAGCTTTTCTCTGTTTTCCTCTGTATTAAATTAGAAGATAGCCGTTGCTTAAATGACATGCATGATGAAATTCCAATAAGAGAGATATTTAGTTTTTTTTTAGTTTCTTTTCTATGACATAGATATTCTTATTAGAACTTAGGTTATATGAGATGTATTCAATGATGTTGCAACTTCAATATATATTGGTTTGATATTTGATTTTGTTTAAATACTTAAATTTTTATGCAAGAATAAATTTTATAAATATTTCATTTATCTTTGTATAAGAGATTTGAATATATTGTTCCTAAGTATTAGTTTGATTTTAAGAGAAAATTTTTATTTTTATTATAAATTTTTAAATAAAAAGTTTTTATAGTATAAATGTTTTTTGAATTTTCAAAAAGAAAAAGCAAAATGGATAAATAATAAGGTGATAATATTAGATGTCACAATTACTAAGTATTCTGTTTTATATATTTTTGTTATGAATGATTAAATGACAATCTAGTTTGATTTAATTCCATTTCAATGAAAAATGGGTTTTATTACTTGGTATTTAAACATGAAAAAGAAAATTTTAGATATTTATCACAATGTGTTATTGATATTAATGGCTTAATAATGAAAAAATAATAGAGTAAATAAATAACATGATGGTGCAACAACCACGACAACACATGCCAAAATATCACAATATAGTTAGAGTTGTAAAAATCAAAGAGAGGAAAATGACCAAAAATATGATTGTTAACTTATCGGTTTTCCATCTTAGTAAAGGGATTACAAAATTTTGAGTCTATTATATACTAACCAAACTCGCCTTAAAAGGTTCACAACAAAAAGATCATGCCCTTCATGTTATCAATTTCTCTGGAAAAACTAATGTGCACATCACAAAATGGGATGATAAGGCTTCATTACTACTTAAGGTTCTTGAATGATTCAAGAAATTATGACTAATGCATTGTCAAAACAATTACCAAACTTAAGAAGATATGGAGAATGAAAAGTGGTTTGTGTTTATGTAAGAGCAATGAGAGATTCCTATAGATAAAAACCTTCAAATTAGTAGAGCTTAAATTGAGACTATAAGAACTTCTTGCCTTTAGAGATCTCATAAATAATGTTTTCTAAGACTAAAGATGCTTAAACTTATTATTGAGTAGGTTACTAATACTTAAGATGTGACTAAGTCTCAACTTTTGTCTCTAGATGAAGACCCTTTCAAGCCTATTGATGTGTTCATCAAACTTAACAAGCCTATTGTGAACTTGTTTTTGGTTCTATCTAAAACACCTCATCATCAAAAGTACCTTTGATGCTAGTAAAGAAATTTCCTTTCTTTATATACTAGTTAATAAAGAACTTAATAAGGAATACTAAATAAAAATATTAAAAAATATGTTGGAGCATAATAGTCAACTTAGAACACTCAAGGCTAGAGTATTTAGGAAGAATGGATAAGAGACACTAGCACAATATTAAAAATTGTGTGCATCAATATAAACATTTTAGAATATGAATCGATGATTATTGAACATGAGATGGTCCTTTTAGGTTTAGCATTAGATTTCACTTTCCACTATAAGAGATGATTATTAGATGATGTTAAAGTGTAAAATTGATGACAAAAAAAAAAATAGAGAGAACTTAACAAACATGATCAAAGGAGTTGACATTTGAAAAAGAATGATGAGATAGGCTATTTTAGAGATAGTTTCCTACAAGAAGAGTGGCTATGGCAAGGGCAAGCACTACTACAGTAAAAACGAGGTTAATAATAATGAAAGTAGAAGCTAGAATTACCTATAATTCTAGCCTTTAATCAATTTGATAATGCCTTGGAACATCTCCATCTAATTTAACATAAGTTATAATGGTTAGTTTTAAATAATCTAATAAAACCAAGTAGATTATTTAGAAATCAGACCTCAATATAGAAAATAATTTATCATCCTCTTCTGATCTTTGAACATTTTATTAGTTTCAAAAATGATGTTAAAAAGATATCGATGTGGATCTTTCGAAATTATTTTGAGTAAAACTAATACTTAATAATAGAGATTTACTTGACATTTAGAAGCAAAATTAGACCAATTTTGTGGAATGAAAAAAGAACAAGAGATAATAATTTGATATGTGAAAAATCTTGATCAAAAGAAAAAAGCCAAGTCAAGAGGAAGTGAAAGGATTCAATATGTAAATATGTGGATACTAAGAGATTTGATCTCTTTAGAAAAATATTGATGTATTGGGATCAAAGAATTGTAGCATAATGGCAATCAAGGATTAAAGAGAATGAATCTTACTCTTATTCCTATGTAATGTCAATTGAGGATCTAAGGAAAGAAATCTTATGCTTATTCTTAAGAGGACATGTTATATTTGGAGCGTAAGATGAGGTAATTGAAGACCTTTGAAATATTTAATTAGGCTTCTCTTATAAATAAAATCATTTGCTTCAATCATCAAGTCACTTGTCTTCTTCTAATCTACTTCTCTTTTATGTTCATATTACACTTAAATGCTCATCTACTTGATTGTTGGTGAAAAATTAATGATGGTGTGTTAAAGTTAACTATTGATTCATGGTTTTATGTTCTCCTTTGTGCTAATCAAAGTGCATGCATTATTAAACCTATTGAAAGCATTTTGAGATAAGTGCACCTTCAAAGAAGGATGAGTTGGATATTTTGTCATGATCAGTAAATCTCTAACCTTAAAAATCAAGATGCACAAATGCATTATTTTTTAAAAATAAACTAATTCACCTAATTATCTTAGAAAGTACAAAATTCAATTCACTTATTTGGCTTGATGAAGACATTGTACTTATTGACATTTGAAAATTAAATCTATATGATATGTGTCATGAGACTTATTAGATGGTCAATAAATCTACATAATAATAACTCTTTTGACTAGATTAATTGAATTATTCATAAAATTCTAAGAGATTATAATATTCTAATATAAATAATATTATATGACGATGGAGAAAATAATTATCATGTTATTAAAGGTTGATATGTATTTCAATTACTGTTATTTATGAGTTGTCTAAATATGATAAATTTCTTATAATTTAGTTTTAATTTTAATGATGAAATGCTTAAATGTTTTATTAGAATGTGTTTCACTTATTGTTTTAGATTCTCCCCCACTTCCCTTGTAGAAGTACCTTGAAATTTGCCCTCCTCCCTCTCCTCATATTTTCTTTGTGATGTTTTAAGAAAAAAAGTGACTTTTCAATCAAAGCTAATTGAATTTGCGAAGTTTAATCACACATATTACATAATTTTTTTGTTTCATTAATGAGTACTATACTCTTTTTATATTCAAATATATATATTATTGATTTTTATTGTAACAGTCCTAGTTTTCTCTTATTTATATTTTTATATTTTTTATAAAAAGAGCTCTGTGAGACGAATCCAACGATGTTTAATTTGTAATTTTCGGAGCTCTAATGCATAAATTATGAATTTTTAAAGATTTGGGATAAATTTGTAATGTGGAGGATAGATGTGTAATTCTTAAATGTCGGCATAGTTCAAATTCGATTTGGCGGAGGATATAGTCGCAAATACCCAATTTAGAAAAGGTTTTATGCAAAACTGTGGTTCACGAACGGGCAAGTCGGTTCGACCGTGGCTATAAACCCGATCTAGGTGCGTTAAAAAAAAATAAATAAATAAAACCACGTCTGCGAAGAATTGCGACTGCATGCGACTGCAAGGTGAATTGTCGGAGTGCGAGGTTCTGCAACAGTGACTGCGGCGAGAATTCCTTAGGGACGAGATTTTGGCAATCGCCGCCGTGCTCTTCGAGGAATTTCCGGCCTGCAACAGTGACGGCCGGCGAAGATACGTAAGGTAAGAAAAATTTGCTTCGTCTTCGGGGTTGTGTAAAGCTTTCCGGTGAGCGGCGGAGACCGAGATGGCGGAAGTCGAGCAGGTTTCGACTGGTTCAGCGCGTGAACTGGCCAGTCCAGAACCGACGAAATCTTTCGGTTTCGCCGGACGCACAGGAGAGAGACGCGAAGGCGAGAATCGGTCCAAGCCTCGGACCGGGCCGCCCTGCTGAACCGGCGAGCCGGGAGCGGGCGGTCTAGCACCGCGAAAGAAAATTTTGGGGAAAAATGCCGTTTGGAAAAGCTTTCAGAAAGCTTTTCTGCGCGGGCGGTCCAGCGCCGAGCGTGCTCGCGCGGTCCAGCTGGCGGTTCAGTGTCGCGTAAGCCCATCTTTTGGGATTATTTTGGAGTGTGTTTGGGAAAGCTTTTAGAAAGCACTTTTGGTGAATGAATATATTTTTTTTTAATTTGTGACTATAGCCTTGTAGGACATCAAGAAGAATAAGAAGTGGGTAAAACGATTGGTACAACAAATCCAAGTAGATAAATTCCTAACCCTGTGATATAGCACAATATTATGTGTTTGTTTTACATGCTTTTCTTTCAGTTACATGGTATTTTGGTTGTTCTATATATTGATGTTTATTTTATTTGCATGACAACTAAAAAGGAAAGAAATAATATGGTATAATATGCTAAAGAAAGAGACGAAACAATATGACATGAAAAGATTTTTGATATGACATGGATTGATGTTTGGAAAATGACAAATAAAACAATGGATTCCCAGAGAACATTATCCTCACCACTAGGCTCAGCGTGTGGGATCGCAGGGTATCGATCTTCGGATCAGATATCTGCCTAGTGTTATGTGCTATGACTCCATGATGATTACACCAGGCTCAGCGTGTTGGATCGCAGGGTATGGTACCATACCTGCCTGGTGGCACTACGCTCAGCGTGTTGGATCGCAGGGTATCGATCTTCGGATCAGATATCTGCCTAGTGTTATGTGCTTGGTTGGATGCCGACTAGAGGACAATCATTGATGATTGGATCCAGAGGATAATGTGTCAAAGGGAATTGGGCCCAGTAATAATACACTATATAAGGAACTTGCATTTCTTTATGGTTTTCATTTGGTATTACCTTATATAGATGACATATGGTATGATTTTAGCTTGATGCATATGATTCATCTTTATTGTTTATGGTATTTTGTTATGTCTTTTTATTTACTTGGTTAACTATGTGGAATTATCTATTGAGATATATAAAATCTCATTTAGTGCTTACATCACAGGTCATGAAACCACTGTACCGAGAGATGGGAATGGTACTGCTACAAAAGAACCCTTTTCACGAGATGTGTAAAACAAAAGGAGGGGTTGGTGCGATTATTATAAAAACATGTTCGTGTTTATATATATATTGCGAAT
The DNA here is from genome assembly GCA_023846275.1 of Vanilla planifolia. NCBI lineage: Eukaryota > Viridiplantae > Streptophyta > Magnoliopsida > Asparagales > Orchidaceae > Vanilla > Vanilla planifolia. The sequence continues at coordinate 18,280,457 of CM043871.1, read as the reverse complement.
TTTGGAGTGTGTGTTTGTCTTACCGTCGGGTCCCCACCTTTGATTTTTGGTTATTTGTCCTCACTTGATGTAACAGCTAAGCAAATTTATGATAATATTGTTATATAATGGTACTTGGTTAGGTGGGGGCTATGACATTTATAGTCTTTAATTCAATCCATTTTTCATGAGTTGTTTGAGCTTAAACAATAACAATCATCTTTATCTCAAGAATCAAGCCAAAGATTGGACACAACTTTGAGATGAAATTCTTAGTCTAAGAAAATGTATCCATTTATTGGATCTATTATGCCTATAAACTTGTCTATTACACAACCATTACTAAGAGATTATGCAAAAGAGTCAAGAAAGATATTTCTATTGATTTTTTCTATTGGTTCATTTGGTTTTACTAGATTCATGACATGAATCATGATTATGTGATCATGTGCATGTAGCTTTCTAAAATTCCATGTCATGCATATTTAGGTCTTGTTATTCATGATTTTATGGAAGGTATCACTAATAGATTTGTAATTTTATTGATTATTATCGTAAATTTTTGTCTTGATTTATTTAACCAATCTCTTATACAAACATCAATAGTTGATATTAATTTTAAGTTATGTATTTAATAGTTTATTTATTATTTTAGCTGACTATTTTTTAATCTTATGAATTTATTTTAATGATTAAAAAATTATTCTCTAATATTGAAATTTTTATTAATTTCTATTTTATTGTTATATTAATTAATGATAGAAAAAACTATAATTATACAATTGTATTATATATATTGCATGATACTTATGTGCAATTATTTTGCATATATGAACTCACATTATTACTTTATAATTTATGACTTATATTATCTAATTTAAGGTTAAGATATATTTGTTTTGATATATGTGACAAATATGTAATGACACTGATAAGATAGAACTTATAATTAAAATATAATTAATTTTTTATAAATCATGACTAAAATTTTATATTAAAAATAAAGTATATATAATATATATATAAAGATAATTATTTTCTTATATTTTGAGAATTAACAAAAAATTTAATAATTCTAAATATTAAAAATAATTTTTAATTTTTAATTATTATATTTCGAAATATAATGATGAGTCTCACGTGGTGTTTTTCACTTATGATAAAAATATAATTCTCCTAATAAAATTAAATTCCAATCCAACTAAGTTAGTGTTAAATATATTAATAAAAATCTTAAAATAAATAGAACCTAATGCTTTTTCAACATGAAAAAAAAAACCATTTTTTTTTATAAAATAAAGGCCTAAGCTAGTACAGAAGACCTCAAGGAGGCTTAAACAGAAAATCAGCTAACAGTAGCTGAAGAAGTGGATCAGGGAGGGGCATACCCCAAGCCCAATCAAAATCAGCACCACACGCCTTATGCGCCACCCAATCAGCCGGAGAGTTGCCCTCACGAAACATGTGCGTGATGCGGAATGCGCTAAGGTGAGCGACATGAGAAGCTGCAGCAGCAAAATAACCCCTCGAGGGTGGATGACTTAGCATCTCGCTAATCTTCTGCATGGCAATAGTAGAATCCGTCTGTATCTCAATCGCATGGTACTCTATGAAAGAGTGCTGCAGCAATCTCAAAGCCTCAAGGATTGCAAGACTCTCCATGCCATCAGTAGAATGTGAAAAGATTTGCTTCCCAAAAATGCGAAGAGGCAGCCAAGAGAGTCTCTAACAACGATGCCAATACCCGCACAATCCAAACCAATCGCAGCATCACAGTTCACCATAGGCCATCATGTGGGAGGGGGAACCCAATTATGGGCAACACACAACTCAGCAGAGTTGAGAAGGTTCCCGATGGGCAAAAATGACATCACAAAATCACGCTGTGTGCTACACAAAATGCTGATGTTGATGCTTCATAATAACAAGGCGTTGCTCAAATAAGGTTGTCCATGTTTTCTGGCATTCCTGTTCACCCATAGGCCATGAAGAGCAGTGGCAATATGCTGCAAGTGAACATAATTAGCACCACGCCAAGAGCCACACGCAGCGCCAAAACAAGCCAGCGCGGAGACGAAGTCATCGCCGCGGCACACGAGCACAAAAGCCACAGCCGCGTCACGCAAGGCGCGCGCGAACCACACCGCGCGCACGCAAGCAATCCCAGAGTGCATGGCAACGCATCTCAGTAATAGGGCACCCCCACGCGCACAAGTCGGACTCAGCAAGCCGGCGGCGCGCCAGCCACGCCGCAGTGGGCAACGCATTGTGCATAAGTCTCCATAGAAAAATACGCACCCTTGGTGCCACACGAAGCCTCCAAATCCAATCAAGCTGCATATGCTGTGCCTCATGGAAATCCTCATCGCAGTAGGCCAGTGTCCAAAGGTCCCTATAGACCAAGGCATTGTTGATTTTTTCTGATTCGGTGCGAAAATGCATCAAACTATCTTTAGGGCTCCTTTGATTCCAAGACAAGTGCATGACTCTGTAGAATAGATTATCATCTGCCCAGAGGCGTAGCTTGCAGGTGTCCCAAACGCCAGGCTCAATCATGCAGTCAGAAACATAATGGGGCCAAGTCGTATCCATATTAATGAAGGTTGGCCACCATCTCAAGGGGAGAATCCCCAACCAATTATCCTCAAGAAATAAGGTAGAAGACCCATCAAACGTTCTCCAAGTCAAGCAAGAGAGTGCGGCATGAAGAGAATTCATCATAAGGCGGCAAGCATGCGAAGCACCGCGTGGGGCGCACAAGGTGTTGCGTGCACCGAAATACTTGCTAATCATGATACTAGTCCAAAGACTATTCTCCCTAGCAATAATTCTCCTGCAGTGTTTAAATTGCAACATACGCTGCCATAAGCGTAGATCGTGAATTCCAATGCCCCCCAAATCTCTCGGCATAGTGACAATCGCCCACTTGATGTAATGAATAGAATGGCTATCCGAAGTCCCACACCAAAGGAACTGCCGCAAGATTCGGTCAATAGTGTCAAAAACCCCCTTAGGGATAACACAATGCGCAAAGACATGGCTTGGTATGGCAAGAAGCATCGAATTAATCAACATGACTCTACCCGCAAGAGAAAGTGGCCTAATCTGCCATTTGGAGATTTGCTGCACAATCTTCTGTATGATGTAGTTAAAATCATCCTTGGTGAAGAGGTTAGCGGCAATGGGCACACCAAGATACTTAAGAGATTTACCTTGCGGAATCTGCACTTTCATAGCAATCTTACTCTTCCTACGGCCACTCATGGCTTTACTAAAGAAGATTTTAGATTTGTTGAGGTTTGCATTGAGGCCAGTAGAAGAACAAAAATCTTTGAGAATGACACGCACCGCACGTGCAGCAGTGGGCGTGGCAGGCACATACACCATCAAGTCATCGGCATACATCAAGTGGGACACAATAGGGGCATGCTGTGCACACCAAAAGCCCAGCAGTGCACTCGCGTCATACTCATGTAACAGGAATGACATGCGCTCGGTAACAATAGTGAAAAGATAAGGAGAAAGAGGGCAACCTTGTCTAAGGCCGCAGTGAGCTTGGATCCAAGGAAGCTTCGTGCCGTTGAGCAACACACCGAATCTTGGAAAAGAAATGCAAGCCATAATCCAATCACACCAATCCCTCGGGAAGCCGAGGAAGCGCATCATATCCTCCACAAATTGCCAATGGACCTTGTCATATGCTTGCTCCATATCAATTTTAATAGCCATCATACCTCGCTTGGAAGCTGAGGAATGCATGCGAGTAGCCATCTCTTGGGCTATGAAAATGTTGTCACTAATGGACTTACCCGGGACAAAAGCCCCCTACTCGCACGAGATAATAGTATGGATAACCAACTTTAGTCTGTTCACCAAAATACGTGCCACAACCTTGTAAATAGTGTTGCACAAACTGATAGGCCGAAACTGATTGGGCTCATTCGCCCCCTGCTTTTTAGGAATAAGAGTAATAAGTGTATCTTTCCATGATGTAGGCATCTTCTTACCAACAAAAAACTCCTGAATAGCATGCACAATATGACTCTGGGTAGTATCACGATATCCCTGAATAAACTCAGCAGTGATCCCATCCATCCCAAGTGCTTTGTTTTTCCTTATAGTCCTGACAGCACTAATGATCTCCTCATGGGTCACCCTCTGCGTAAGTAAGGAACATTGGTCATGAGAAATCATAGCCCGCGGGGAGAAGTTAGCTAACGGAGATATAGAATACTGATTACTCCACTTGGCCTCAAAATGCTTGTAAACAAGGCTGCAAATACCATCATCTGTAGTCACAAGATAGCCCAAATCATTCTTCATGTGAAGAATGCGGTTCTGCCCAAACCATTTTTTTGGGCATAACATAAATCCACATATTTATTCTTTTTAATTTTCATAGTAATTTGGTTATTTTAAAATTTCTTTTACTTATATTTTCTTTATGATCAATTTTTAAAAATTCATTTTATTCCTATTGTACTATAACTATGCATTTTACACCAAATGATTTCACTATATTTTTTCAATATTAAAATATGCAAAACAATTATGATAATTTAAAAAAAAATCATTAATGCCTGATTAAATAATATTGAGGGTCATTTGTTGGACTGTTATATAAATGACATTTATATTTTATATCAATATCATCTATTTTTTATTTGATTGAATATTATTTAAACATTTGTTGTTCCTTTTTATATTATTATGTTTAATATCTGACTTTCATGCAATTTTGGAAGCATCTAAATATTTTAAGTGATAAAGATCATAATTTTTAATATATTATTTAAAAATATTATCGGATTAAATAGTTGATATTTTAAATAAATTATATAATTTATCAATATAGCAACGTATAAATGACCAATCGCCTTTTGTTAGCTTGTTTCTAAATAATACAAGTAATCTGCAAAACAAATATGACTCGTTGATCTGCTGGGGTAGTGGGAGGGAAGAGGGTTAGATTACGCGTTCTTCTTCGATCTCCTAGCGAAGAATCCGATCGATGAGGGCAGAGCCGAATCCGGAGACCGGGGAGTTTGGTGAAGGTCTGGTAGAGGAGACCGCCGGCGGGGACGCGGAAAGCGATGTCGATAAAGGTGAAGTATGCGATCGATTTTTTTTTTTTTTTTTACTTGGGTTCAATAACTCAATATCACCTTAAGTTGAAATAATTTGTTAATGATTCCTTGGCGTGATCAAAATGAAATTGCTTTCGATTCTTTGGTAACGATTCCTCCGGTGTTTTATGCTTGTGCCATTATTCATGGAAGTTCCTGTTGATTGGTATACTGGATTAGTGCTTTCGTGATCAAAGAGGTATGGAACTTGGGTCGTTCACAAGGGTAGATTTTGTTGAGTTTGCAAGTCTTGGTTTCTGGGAAATTACTAGGGTTTTGGTATTCTGCGCTGCGCTTATTGTTCTATGTTCTTCCTTGTTCTTTTTGAGCCTTCTAGCAGGATGTTATTGCGAATAGTTTTCAGTCTTGAATCACTCCGAATTTTGATCAGTTGATGCTTCGGGTTTCAGTAGCAGGACATGCTATCTTACTCTTTCATTGTTCTGTCGCATTATGAGCTAACTCAATGAGACAAGTTTATTTCGAGAGTGTCGTTGAAAGTTGGTTTTTTAGGCTGATAGGTGAATCATATGAGCTTCCTTGAGATTACGAGCGAAGCTCATCTTATGCATATTAATGATTCATTGTTCTTTTGCTAACTATTGTTTTAAACATAGATTTTAAATCCTCATTGGTTTCTTGCAGTCTTTTCCCATGTCCTTTATGTTCGTTCTTTCCCATATTTATTTTCTTTCAAGAAACTTTCCTGATTTTACCCATCATTTTCTACTCTTTAATTTTTCCCATGTGGGTTCCCATTCTCTTATTATGTTGATCATTTACTTGAAAAAGAATTGTACTTGATGTGTGCCTTTGGTGATGAAATTGGATCCTACAAAGACGTTGAAGGTTTAGAAGTTTAAAATTATCCAATTTTTTATGAGAAGTCATCTTGTTATGTTTGGGCATCTTTTTGTGTAAGACATGAAAGTTCTAAGTTATCTAGTATTTCTAGTTAGTAAAATTGATAACTTATCTTTAATTTTAATGAGAAGCAGTTTTGTTGTAGTGGTGAGGAGAATAAAACTAGAAGAGGAAAATGTATAATAGTGAGAAAAGAGAGATGAGGATGAGAAAGAAATGCATGGTAACAATGGAAGCTCCTTGTGTGGTCTCGTTAGCATCTTTTATTCTTTTTTTAGATTTAATAGCACCTATAAGATGAGGGAAATGGATTATATCTTTGTAAACCTTTTGTTGTTTTTGAAATCAAGATGAGTAAAGTATGTCACTAACTGCAAAAGTAAATGCAAAAAGAAAAGTGAGGCAATCAATTTTTAGGTGGCTTGATAATGCCAACCACATGCACCCTCATCTATATAAGGTTCACTAATCATCTTTGCAAATATGGATGAACAAAAACCCTTTAAATATGGTCTTTGGAGGCAATCTACACAATACTAGGGCTAGAGGGATCATATTTGTGCCCTAAACTATGAACTTACACATTGACCCAAAAGTGAGTTTCAACTTGTACCTAACTTAAAAGACACAAATCTTAAAAAAGATAAATAAAAATATTATAAAAAATTATTACTAAGTAAATCAAAAAACTTTCTTATGATTATTTGAGTTGAAACACGACAATAGGTTGAGCTCATTGATTTTTACATTGAATTTCAAAACAAAGGTCCCTTCATCTAAAAAGTTCACGTGATTGTGGAAGAATTAAAAATAGTTTTGCCTTAGTTATTTATTCTAGGTTTGATATCTCACATATTTGATAGTTATTTTATTAATGGTCCAATTGTTGATACATTTTCTCTATCATCTTTCTTTTTAGATGTCAACAATACAACTATAGTACACAGGCTTTTTCTTGTAGAAATTTCTTCATAAAGTGTTTATCCACTTGCCTTTTGAGTTCAATATGCTCAAAAGAATTCATCCTTTAATTTGGTAAATTTGGTTGTTGTGAAATAAGAATGAGATTAGTACTATGTTAGATATCTCTCATGGGCGATAGCTTATTTGGTAGCTCCTTTAGGATAATATCAACAAACGTTTTTAACAACCTAAGAGATTTTGGAAAAACATTGCCCCCAGGTTAGTTAATTAGAGCTTCTTTAATATGTAAGAGGTATAAAGGTTTTTTATTTGGGAATTCTTTCTTTAGATTATTATATCCAACTTTTCCTAAGAAGGTGATCTATTATAACTTATTTTTCTAAGAAATGACATGTTTCAACAAAAAGGATGATTTAGAAGTTTGAGTTTTCTTATTAAGTCTTATTGGGTGTAATTTAATATGTTGGTCATTATATTAAACATATAACTATTTTAAGTTTCATAGTTTATGACACCAAGGTCATATAACCATGATCTCCTTAATAAATATGAGTTATTTTTATAGGTAAGATATCACACTAAATTTTTTTTTATATTTTATTTCAGACAAATAAGTGTGATTTGATTAACTCGCATAAAATGTTCAGAGATGAGGCTTAGATTTGAGGTTGGCTCTCTTGAGTGAACATGATGAAATCACATTCATTGCACTCTCATAATTTGAAAGTTATTTTAATTTCTTCTCATTATATATCTCAAATGTACAAAAATATTTGTTATCCTTAAACCCTTAGTTTCTTCCCTAGATATAGATGGGTATTACATAACACTAATGTGTTCATCATGCTCTTCACATTGTCTTTTCTCATCTTTGATGACAATATCTTGTTCTACTTGATATTTTAGTTCTTCATCCTTGTTCCTCAAGATTTAAGATAGCCTTATATTGATATCTTTTGTATCTAGACTGATTTCATCTTAAGCACATAGGATTAGATCTTAAGAAGATTGACCTTAAGGGTTTGGTCTTCTTGTAGTCCTAGATTGAAGAAAGTGAGAAGTGAATGTCGAGTGATGTTCCCTAGGTGGAATCACTAGAAAAGGAGTTGCTTCTAGTAGGTTTCTAGGTTGAGGGGTATAATGGTATTTTGTTTTACTTAGATCATGGAAGGAATGATTTTAGGCTTATGTGAAAGACAATGGTATTAAGATATTGAGTTAAATTTTGATAGAAAACCTACTTTGGTCGACATTGGATAATCAAAAGGGACGATACCTCAATGTAGTAAGTCTGAGTTATGATAATTTTATATTAGAGTGATACCTCACATAGCTCGACATGGTTCAAGGACGAATTAAGCGAAAACTGATAGGTTTGTAGTTGACATTGTAAGGCTTGGCTTCAAGGGTTTGTCCTTGTAGTCGTAAGACCGTAAAGGGCAATGAGTGGTCGTTAGGTGATGTTATCGAGGTGGAATTACTAGATAAGAAGTCTCTTTTTACAGGTTTTTAGGTGAAGAGGTATGATAGTATTTAGTCTTGATCACTAAGTCTTTAAATGTATTTAAATTGTCTGCCATAATAGAATTTTCTTGTTTTAGTGTATATAACTATCTGTGTAATATGTTGTCATAGTACTTAGGATAATATTTTTTTTCTTTTGTATTTTTTTCATCTGTTTTGAAGTAAAGAATCTCTTACTTAACCTTTATTCGTTGGATAAGATGCTAGGAAGATATCTTAAGATGTCATATAAATTTTATTTTACCAAAACGTGTCTTGAATAGTCATTAAGCACATACTAATAAAAAAAATCTTCTATATGATTCATTTAATCTAATATTTTATTATGATCATAAACTTCATCAAATATTAGTGCTTGCATTTTGACTTTATTGTGAATCTCCATCTTTTCATTCTTATGATTCCTTAGCTGTTGTAGCCTCTTGTCCAACCTTTTGTTCTTAGAATCATTAGGGTTGAGATGAGTACACTGCATCATGTAATGGAAAACTTAATTGATAAGTTGGATAAAATTAAGGCTGCATTGGAAGGCTTGGCTACTAAGAATATCTTGGCCACTATAATTAGGAACCTAACCTTACCTCTCTCTCTCTCATAAGTACGAACTCTTTTACCTAACCTTTATTCTTTGGCTAGGATGCTAGTTGAAGAATATTCTAAGATGTCTTATAAATTTTATTTTATCAAAACTAGTCTTCTAATACTCATTCTAATAAAAGAAATCCTCTATTTGATTCAACCAATATAAAGATTTTTTAAGATCACAAACTTCATCAAATGTTGGTGTTTCCATTTTGACTTTGTTGTGAATCTACATAGTATCATCCTGATGATTCGTAGGTGGTTGTATTATCTAGTCCAACTTGTAGCCCTTAGGGTTATGATGGTCTTCTCTTATTGTCTTATAAACAGGAGCTAGGGTTGGGTTCCCACTTATAGTGGCCAAGATATCCTTAAGTTCAATAGCTAAGTCTTCTAATGTAGTCTTAATTTTAACCAACCTATAAATTAAGCTTTCTACTACATGATGTATTGTAATCATCTCAATCCTAATGTCTAAGTTTTTCTCTTAGTTAAGCTTTGTTGGTATTATAAAATTCTATTTTGTCAAGAAAATATGTCAAGATGAGAGAATTAAGTATTGTTGCAAATAAGATTAAATATTTTAATGTTTTATATTTTTAATAATAAATTAAATTAATCAATTTAATTATGCCAAGAAAAGGACAAAATTTATGTAAATTACATTAAATTAATTAAATAATGTTGAAAGAAAAAATTTATGTAAATTTTATGATTTTTTAATTTAAATAATGCAACAACGGATTAAATTAAATAACTTAAAAGTTTGCTTATACAATAATATTAACTATACTTACCAAGAAAGAAAGTTAGGATCTTAAGCATGCATTTTGTATACTATTATTTAGTATCAATTTGTAGATCACTCTATTAGGTGGACATATTCTAATTCCTAAGAATATGTTTAGTTAATTTTAAGGCCAACTAATTGTAATAGATTAAGTTGATCACATGTTTAGAAGAGTTGCAACTAAATTTATTTAGGCTAATCTTAATCTATAAAATTAAATTGTAATCAAGAATGAAGAGCAATGTCATTATTTACTAGTTATCATTCTTTAGTGGCTCTGCTGATTTGTAGGCTCTTTTAACATTTAGTTTGGTTCTTTTTTTTGTTGACAAGTACCTTTTGATGTACAATCTTCGTGCTCTTCAATCTTTGTTTAGAAGTTGGAATTTTGCAATGTAGGTAGTCTGCAAAATTGTGTTTTTATATCAAAGATTTGACGGTGGCATGGCAATGGCCAATTGTAATGGGTGATGGCAGCTATCAACCTGTCAATTGTGTTTAAATCTCTCTTAGAAGCTACCAAAAAAAGTAGTTTTAAATCCAGTTCCCAAATGACACTTTCGATTATTGGCGTTGAGCAAGCCAACTTTGGGTGTAGTTTGGTTTTGAGCTGATCTAGCTCTGATGGAATTTGGTAGGTGGTAGGGTTATATTATGATTGTTGATTTTGTTTGGGGGTTGGTATACATCATTAGGTGTAGAGGCTTTCGTGGATGTTAGCTGTATTGTGGGGCAAATGTGTTAATGGATCAGTTTGGGGAGAGGCACCATGTGAGAGACTTATTATGCTAGTAGCCACATGGCAATGGCGTGGCATTGTGCATGGCATGAGATCTAAAAGCATTGTTTAAGATGTTGGTGCAAGTCCGTGGCTCAGTTGTGTGAGATTATGTGGTTGTGGGGTTGTAGTCAATTAGTTGTAAGCAATTTGTTGTCACTAGTAGCAACTAAAGGAGAAGATAGAAACAACCAGAGGAGGAGAATGTAGTGATGTTGAGTTCATCAATGGTAGTCAGAGGGGAAGTAGATGGAGATGGCGGAAGAGCAATGGTGACGGAGGGGATAAATTCGGATTGCGACTCAGATGAAGACGAAAGCTAACTTATGCCTTTGTTTGAAGGAAGTCTCCTGTGTATGCATGTTCCTTAAAACCTCTCTATTCTTAGTTGAAACAAAAAAAAAATTTCACTTTTTTTATTTCTTTGTGAAATATAAATATATATGAAGAGAGAAGATTAAAATATATCATTATATAATAAAATAATAATAAAATATAAGTAATGTAAAATGTATAAAAACAAAATAAGAAATCTTTATAGGTTTCATAAATATCCTGGAAACACCTAAACAGGTTTCTTTTTGGCCTTTAATTGTGATTTGGTTTATGGTCTATGGCAGAACTTGATCTCTTATATCGTGAGCTCTATCATATCTATCTGACATGCTACATCACCTATTCTCTAAGTTGGTGTAATAAAGTTCTTCACATGTTGCTTCATAAACATAACCAAAAAGCATTATTTAGATAGGAATTAGCAAAGTATATTCTTAGGTTTATGATTATCAATCACCTTAAGTGGTTTGATTGGGCTAACAGTTTGCTTGCACATTATCTCTCTTGCATTGGTCTTGTGCAACAAGGGTTTGCTCCATTGTATAATTTAATGTGTCAATTGAGAGGCAATTACCTAACAATAATTGCTTGAGTTACTCCTTTGTCAAGCTCAATTAGCAATGTTATTTAGTCCTGTGTTAAAATACAATTTGTCAAATTGTTGTAGGGTCTATTTGGTTGAATGTTATCGAGGTTTTATGTAATATTATTTAACAAATTTGGTTGTCTTATTTGTCAACATCTTTAGGTAAAATGAAATATATTATAATTTTACCACTCTAGAATGATAGATGTAATCTTGATGTTGGGATCATCAACACGATGGCTCATGTGTATAGACTTCTCTCTCTTCTATCCTCATAATTTCATTTTTGTCATGGGAGCTCATTGATATGATGATATTGAGCCAAACAAATATCAATTTATATATATAGAATTAGATAGGCATCAATATCTGTTGATCTACACATCCTATTAATTTCAAAAATAACAGTGATATCATAATATTTTCATTAAATTTATGTTCTCTTTGAAAGAAATGTCAAAAACATATTAAATCTGATTTATTTGCATATTAAATTCAAATATTGACTTGTTGTTGCTTTCTTACACTTGAACATGTTGATAGATGTATAGCCCCTTTGTATAACTTATGTTATGCTTCCCAAATGACCAAATTAATTTTCATTTATATAGACATATTTTGAAGATCTGTATTTAATCACACTCTTTACCTTAGTGTCAAAAAGTATGGGAATTAATTTAATTTATTAGTGGTTGGCATGACTGTTTTTATTATTTTTTTTGAATTGTGACACGTATCTTGATACTCTTTTGTCCTTTTATTGAGATTTTTCTAATATTCAAAATTAAGTTGCATTATTGGTAAGCTAGGAAATTTCTTGCATAATAATATTTGTCCATACTATTTTTCCTCTTCTAACATTTAGTGCTGTGAAACTTGTGGATTTTGAATTTTTATGAGGAATTCTAAACATAAAAGCATTGCCACTTTAATAGAAATCCAAAGGCTTTGTGGGCAACAAAAATGATAAATAAAGAAGTGTACAGTTTAGCAAGTAAATAGCAACTTCAGATGCATAAGGTGCTTCCATTAGTTACAATTTAGATGTGAAATAGAGGACTTCAGGTTTTTTGCATGTTTAAGACATCTCACTTAAGATTAAGTGTCAGCTTTATAAGGGTCAAGTGTAAACTTTATATTTGAGTGGGATTGCAATGATGTATGATATTTTTGCACAATCATGAATAGTTTAGGTATTATAGAGATGATGCTATTGAGATGGATAAGTAATTATATTTTAAAGGGTATATGTTATCCAATGGATTTGATGTGGATAATTTGATGACAACAAAATCATAACTCATGTGATCTAATACTTTTCTTTGAGTGTATTTAAATATCTTGACTTAAGAGAAATTGTAATAATGTTTAGGGCGACAATGGTTAATTTGATGTACTGTTTTTGTGTCACATTTTATTTATGGTGATAGCATATATGACTTTTGAATTGACCGGTTGAGGTACTAAGAATGTAATGGTTGAGATCATAATAGAATTAAATAATAAATCTACATAATAAAAGTTTTTCAAAAAGCTTTTACTTTATTCAAATTAGATTTTTAAATTTAAACTTTTATGCATATTAGACTATCTAATGAACTTATTGGACCATTTGTTTGGCACTGCTAGATCTTTAGATGACCTGTTTACTTGAATGAACCCAAGGATTTATGTTGAAACATACATCAGAACTTTTGATGTATAATTCGATAAATATATGCAAAATAACATGTTTTGTCGGGCAGGTATTGAACCGTCTAGTCCTTAGCTTGATGGGACAAATCAAAAGGTTTAAAATGTGATTTTTGTTAGACATCCATTAGACTCTCTAATAGTCTTGACGTTGTATCCAATGTGAATTAGACCATCCAATGAGAAGATCTAATGTTAACTAAATATTATTCATCCGATTGGGTTTTTTGTTAATGGCTATTGGACAATCTAATTAATATTTGATGTTTGGTTTGTTGATTATCAGACCATCCAATAACACAATTTAACATTAAGATTAATTGTTTTATTAAAATTAGATATCTATTGGATGACCATTGAATTAGTTGTTATGCGTCTAATGCTTTATTTGATGACGACTTCGATGTTGGTCAGACAATCTATTGAAATCAATAATTGAAAGTTGTTGTATCAGATGATCATTGCACCATCCAATGGATATCACAATCGATTCCTTTTTCAAATCCCGCTTCTGATAGTCATTAGAATGCTTTCAGTTCAATCCAATAGACAAGCTGATAAATCGAGAGGATTAAGGTTGACTTGATCATACTGACTGATGTGAAATTTGGATCATCCCGACCTATGTATGAAAAGCTTGTAATGGACACTAAATTCTCATTAATCGAAAAATATGTTCTATTGTGAAGCAACAAATGATCATATTATCATTGCTAAATTCCTTAAACAAATTAGGGCTATTAATATGAGTAAATTCAGAATTAAAAGACACAAAATTAGATAATAATAGAATGCTCATTTGCCAAATATTTTTGCAATGCATCTTTTCAATTCTTTCACAAAAACCAATGACTTTCAAAATACTGAAAAAAAGCTTTAATATTTATCATTCAAACCCATTGAAGTGAAGCTTTTTCTTTTCCTCTATTTGGTAATATTGTTCAAATCTATTTACAATGACTTTAGTTTTACGTAATGGATTATTTTTGTGGTTATAAAAATTTGCTGCGAGCTTTATTTTTTTTTTTCCTTTCTTCTTTAGTTCTTATCATGTAGGCCCTTTTGGGCCGATTTTACTTTTATCTCTTTAAATCTTTTGTGATTCTTTTGTGCCAGTATTATTTTGGAAATCTAGACCTTTTTGTAGGACTCTTAAGTCCAATATGTAGGCTTGTTGGAGTTGGTTTGTAAAGAGTTTTGCATTTCTACTTTGATAAAAGGCTCATTGATTTAGTTAAGCATGATATTTCATTTTTGGGTTGGACTTAGACTTGTTGTTTGGAATTGAATCACCTAAATGTCCTTGGATCTTTACTTTTACTACATTTTACACAAATTTTTTTCAAGCTTAATCGAGTTTTTTAAGAACATTTGGTTTAAGATTTTTGAACATTATAAATTCTCACAATTCACTCCAATCTTGTGTGAGACATCATCTCTTTAGTATGATTTGAAATGAGTGCATTGAGGAAAAAGGTTAGTATAGCATTGGTAGAAGATAAGCTCAACAAGAGTGAGTAGATTTACAAGTTGGTTGGGGGGATTGATCTTCTTTAGCACTCAGCATCTAAGATGCCTCTGGCTCTGAGATTGACATTGACCCGACAAGAGTGAGTTTTTTGAGACTACTAAGATTACTCTCAGACCACCGGAGAGTTCTTTCTTCACTGACTACTCCAGAGAGGTAGCCTTGAATTGCTCACAATGAAGGAGAGACGGATCACATGCATGTCAATATGACTAGCATGCCGATCTTGAACCATGCCTGAACTTCAGCAGCTTTTCCCATAGTGGACCTCCCTTTGCGAATGCGCGACTGTATGCACTATTTTAAGCATATGCCAGTTAATGTCTAGTTGTTTGGAGAAGTGAATTTATGGGAATTCATCCATTTGAATAAGGTAAA
Source organism: Vanilla planifolia (assembly GCA_023846275.1). Lineage (NCBI taxonomy): Eukaryota > Viridiplantae > Streptophyta > Magnoliopsida > Asparagales > Orchidaceae > Vanilla > Vanilla planifolia. Next base: position 18,265,370 of record CM043871.1, on the reverse strand, counting down.
GAGAAAGGTCAAAACGAATATGAGACTATTGGAAGAACTTGGCATGTTTTGGCCTTTATGAAGAGATGCAAGCGGATACAATGCTATGTTATCAACAAATTCAGGAGTTCTTTAAAAATTTTTTGTGGTGGCTTTTCTTTAGATGAATGTTGTAGTCAAGTAATTTGGGTGAGCATAGCAATTTATTAGAAACTAATTATATTTTTTTTCATAAAAATTACAAAATTGGAATATTTTTGGCATGACACTGAACTATGGATGGAAGAAGGAAAATGCTAATTATAGAAGTAAAATGCTTTACACATGTATTTAATACATTAGTAATTAGTAGAAAACGATTTCTTAGTCCAATAGAAGCTGGCCAATTGATCTCTACTGCACCAAAAACTCAAAGTGAGAAAGATAAACGAGCTCTAGTAGTTTTCCACTAAACAGATGCAAAAGTTGCTCATCTGTTCTTCTGCAGACTGGTTCTTTGAAGAGAGTGGAAGATAGAATTGTAATTGCAAGAATTTTTCTATTTCTCAAAATAAGTAATAAGTTCAAATACAAACTCATCAGGATCTTATATGAATAACTGTGTGTTCATCTTCTTTATCAAAGCATATCAAGTTTACTTGAGCCATGGGTTGGGTGACTGTGGAGCTGTCCCTAAACCAGAGTGAACCTAATGAACTTTTCTTGTTCATGAGTTTATGGTTATCAAGAAGCTAAATTTTTCTATTTCTTAAAATAATTATTAGAAAATGGCGTCTCTGGTTTGAGCATTAATGTGTACATCCTAGTAGAGCAAATTTTTACAGAAACTATTTTCAGTGTTGTTGAATGATTTTGATTTTTTAAAGAAGAAAATTTGAAGGTACAAGCAAAAGCACAAGAAAGATTTGAGAGATAACAAACAAAAGGGGGATGGCATTAAGGAATAGTGATATTGGACGTTTAGCCCCTATCACTTAGAACTGATACTGTAGGGAAATGTTTTTAAGTGGCAATCAGTTGACCTCCTCAGAGTAAATTTTGGTTGTGTAAAGCATTCTTCTGTTCATTGATTTTTTTTTTTCTGTGCAAATATTCATCAGAAATTTTGAAAATTTCTCTCATATGCCAAAACGATGACCCATTTATGAATGGAAAGTACGAGCCAGATTTTGAAACATATTTCTATGCTAGTGTAGATGTAATTCAGTGTATTTTTCCATGAACCTTTCCTTGTAACATATCTTTGTGCCACAAGGGTACTATTTTCCGCTTCATATGCTATGGTTTTGCTTGGCAATGAATTCTTTTTCTGAATTGTTTTGATGATTGTAATCTTTTTTATTTTGGTCTGAACTTTGTCTTCACTTGTGTATATTACTCTTTATTGGCTGCAGAATGACTCACTTTTGTATTTCCTTTTTGATCTTTTGCAACAGATATAGAGCAGATGAATTCCATAAAGATACTGGTTAATAGCATCACATTATTTGGTTTGTTGTCTTCTAGCAATTGCATGAAAGAAGCAGTGATTCGTAGATACCACAAATCAATTAATGAGGTATTGATGCTGTTGAAGCCTGCGTTGGAAGAAACTATCATCTTACAGATTGTTCTTGACGAGAAATTAAATGACTTATTGTTTGACCTTGATGCCCTAGTTGATGAAGCTGGGGAATTACTTGGAAGCTGGGATAACATGATGAGTAAAGTTTACTTTGTATGTATAAATATCTTCATTTTGTATTGTTTTATTTATTATGCGACTATTGTGATGAATATCTCTTAATTGAGTATTAATGTTGGCTTTTTTTTTTTTTTTTGCACTTGTAAACATGCTCAAGCAAAATGCAATATCCGAGAAGACTTATTAACATCTGAGCAAGTTAAATATTGAAAGTCTAAACTGAAATAGCTAGAATTTATGTTATAGCATAGATAAATTAACAGAACCTTAAAGCAAGGGCAGCAAAGTATGTGATTTTTCTTTGAATATTTATATCTTGGTGTGGACTCTATCTTCAGGAAAGTTGGCAATCCCCACTCACCATCACAATTTTGAACAAAAGGTAAAGAGATGAATAGTAGTCAGGTAGGTGTTGGATGTAAGCACGTTGCTTTCAAGCTTTATATTTAGAAGAAAAGTAGACCTCTCAAACTGTAGAAATATCTTTGAAATGTCGATTGTGAACAATCTGGTCTTCAAGTTTATTCTTGAAGTTGAGGTTTGGGCCGACAACTAAGCTTATATGGTGGTAATGAATGGCAATAGTGGAAGTGATGGAACTAGAGCTGAACATATGAAGTTAGGAGCCGAGAAGTGTGTCAAGACATTTGAGGTCTCTTAGTAAAATTTATGAGGTTGAATGTTAAACTAGTGCTACAATCCCATTGATAATCTTAACAGATTTTAGGTTTAATTCTCCAAGACCTTGTAAGAAACTACCCTTCTATCCAACTTCTTGTGAGTTCCATGAGAAAACCTTGTTTGGAACTACCCTTTGAATTCTGCTGGCACATGTTTTGCTGGTTTAATATACTAACTGAATATGAATGCACGGTTATTTAAAATTTTGGCCACTTTGTGATTTTTTCAAGTCATGGTTCTTTTTTGAATTGCTCATACTATCTTCTATGGTCTAGGGACCTTAACTTCAAATTGGAGCACTTGAAGATGGAATGCTTTGCACTTTTTATGCTATTAGCTTTATTATTTGTTTCTATCATTTTCCCAATCGTTATGAGAGCAGAATGATAATTAACTTGTGTGGGTTGAATACTGAATGTATTTTTTAGGAAAAAACAAAATAATAAGGAAACTTTATTATCAAGGTACTTCGGGAAAATTAATGTAGAACAAAGTAGCACATGTGCTATATCCCTTCTTCTGATTGAGGGAATTGGTAGTTTTGTTAAAGGTATGTTCCAATTGTAAATCTTGACATAGAAATTCTTATAGTTGGTTTTTGATCTAGTTATCTATACTTAAGTTTTGCATGAGATATTTAGTATAGATGGAATATGAAAAGCAACTCATGCCATTTTTCTTACTGATTGGTTTTTTACTCAGTTGTGGAAAATTGAGCCAGTCATAACCATGATGAAGATTTCAGCAATTTCTATATGTCAACTAATTTCTTCACAATCTTCTATTGCATCTGCAGAAAACCTTGAGGTAGTGGAATCTGCAGAAACAGTCCTTTCTTTTATCTTAGTTGTGATTTATTTCCTTTTTGTTGTATACCTGCTTATTGTGATTCCATTCTTTTCAGAGTATTATTAAGAAGATACAGTTAATACATTATGATGGAACCTTGGACAATGTAAAAGTAGCCCTAGAGGATCAGATGAACAAAAGGCTTCCTAAGTCTGATAATCTAGAGAAAATTTCTAATGCTTTGAGCTTGTCATCTAATCAGGAATTGCTTATGGAAATTGTTGCTCTTGATAAACTCAAATCAAAGGGTGTCCGTAGTGATAATCATGCAGAGCTAGAGTTCATCGATCATGCAATGGCGATGATCACATATATGCATGATTGTTATTTGAAAGTAAATCAGTTGCATAGTATTAATGGGGTACCGATTCCTCCTGACTACTGCTGTCCACTCTCTCTCCAATTGATGTTTGACCCTGTGATTGTAGCTTCTGGACAAACTTATGAGCGTACATTTATTAAAAGCTGGATTGATCAAGGCTTTAATGTTTGCGCGAAGACACGCCAAACACTTGCGCAAAGCAATTTGATTCCTAATTACACCGTTAAAGGTCTTATTGCAACCTGGTGCGAATCAAACAATATCAAGTTACCTGATCCAGTAAAATCCAGGAATCAAAGCTTGCCCATTGCTTTTTCTAGTCCTTCAGATGCTAAAGCAATTGATGGTAACTGGTCCCCTTCTGGTTCTCATCAACCAAACAATAAGCATACAAGAACTTCAGAGGAAGGTTTGTTGAATATAAATTTTCATAAAGATCTATCTGCCTCAAATGGAGTCCAGGAAAATTATCAGAATGAAAAATCCCTGTCTCCTCGTCATCGACCGAGTTCTCCTTTCCGGAATGCAAATGAATTTGATACAGGTATTGAAAGAAAGCCATTATCAGTCCTTGAAGATAGAAATAGACCCAGACCTGAACCGAGACATGTTAATGATGGTGGTCAAACTTCAATTTCTTCTAAGCAAGAGTTGCCTCCAGATGATCAACTTAAGGGAGGTGGTGACAGTGGTTCTGCCTCTGCTGCTGTTTTAAATGATCATCATGAAGAGGTAGGTGATGCAAGGACGCTCTCTCGGGTTCCTAGTGACCTAACACATTATAGCAGTGATGCTTCAGGGGAAGTTATGCAGGAAGTTCCAGCTTCCTCTACCCCTCAGTTAGAGCCTGAACTTCCATACAAGTTTACAGAGCTTCGGTCAAGAAGTAGTCAAAACCTGTGGCGACGACCATCTGAGAGGTTTGCTCAAAAAGTTATTTCTTCGCCCTCTTTAGATAATAGACCAGATTTATCTGGTGTTGAGACACAAGTCCGCAAACTAGTGGAGGATCTAAGAAGTGATTCTGTAGATGTGCAGAGAGCTACGACAGAAGAACTACGCCTTCTTGCAAAACACAACATGGAAAACAGGATAGTGATTGCAAATTGTGGATCTGTACCCCTTTTAGTTGGTCTTCTTCATTCTAGTGATCCAAAGACACAAGAGAACGCTGTAACTGCCCTTCTAAACTTATCAATTAATGACAACAATAAGACTGCTATTGCTAATGCCGATGCCATCGATCCTCTCATTCATGTGCTTGAAACCGGAAATCCGGAAGCGAAGGAAAACTCAGCTGCAACACTTTTCAGTCTATCAGTCATTGAAGAAAACAAGGTTAGGATTGGGCGTTCTGGTGCTATCAAGCCATTGGTCGAACTGTTAGGAAGTGGAACACCTCGGGGAAAGAGAGATGCTGCTACTGCTTTGTTTAATTTATCAATATTTCATGAAAACAAAGCAAGAATTGTTCAAGCTGGGGCTGTTAGGTATTTGGTTGAGCTTATGGATCCAGCTGCTGGCATGGTTGATAAAGCTGTAGCTGTTTTGGCTAACCTTGCAACAATACCCGAAGGAAGAACTGCAATTGGGCACGAAGGTGGTATCCCAATGCTTGTGGAAGTTGTTGAATTAGGATCAGCAAGAGGGAAGGAAAATGCTGCAGCAGCTTTGCTTCAGCTCTGTACAAATAGTAACAGATTTTGTAGCCTTGTTCTCCAAGAAGGTGCTGTACCACCGTTAGTAGCTTTGTCACAATCAGGTACACCGCGAGCTAAAGAAAAGGTATGTGTGCCTTCATATAGGAGCCTATCTTGTATGTTTGACCCTGCTTTACTATCTGAACTCACATGTCTATTGCAAGTATGGTTTGTCTAACCATCAGTCTATGCAAGGTTTAGAATTCTGTGCTTGCAGATTGTCAACAAAGCAAATTGTTATAAGAGATGCTTTCATAGCCATGACACATCTCATGGCCTCTTGACTTGCAGTATGGTTGCATTACCAATGCATTTGTAATAAACATGAATTTTAGGGTCCTAGTTATGTTAACAACTATCCACAACCTATAAACATCTTCTAATTATAGAGATTCAAGAAGCAATGAGTGGCCTACTTGGATTATTTTAGATAGAGTTCTTGCCTGAGAATGCTTGATCTTGGTTTTATAATTTTTTTTGCCAATATGCTTTTCTTGATTTTGAGGGTTAAAAGAGGTAATCTTATAACCAAATTTCTCGTTAACTCAAGGATTGTTTACTTCTATATTTACATGCTTTTTTTGTTTCTTGCCTATCCATTTCATTAAATTATGCTAAACTTTATCCTAAATCATGTTATAAAATTGATGCTACTACTTTCAATGGTGGATGTGCATTCTTTTCAACTAGAGAAGCCTTATTCAGTTTTTCCATTCGAGGTTGGCAACATGTAGAAGCTTGATTATGTTATTGTTTATGGGTGACACCTCCCACACCTCATTGGGTGGAGTATAACTCTTTTTTTTAAATTAAATGAAGGCTATTGGGATGTTGATTGTGCTCATTCAAGGTTGGCATAGTATCCTATCAAATTGATCAACTTCTTTATATAGCTTCTCCACCTACTACTTGAAGGCAAAAGAAGTTTTTGTGCATGGCTTACCAACACATGTTTTGGATGATAATTTTGATCATTGAATTGTTTGGTCTTTCAAGTCGATAGATTTTTAACAGCTTGAGCCTTTTTTGTGAACTTATGTATTACTAGAGAAACCATTTTTTTCCTTCAGTGTTGGTCAGCCAAGAAAAACGAGGCATTCGACTCTTTGCAACTATCATTGTGCGAGACAAGTAAACTTTGCATCAACATATGCTTTGTGTTTGATTTATTTTTTTCTTCAAATGCTCGCTGTAAAAGCTTGATCTTCTTAAATTTAACTACCCAATCAATGAGATTTTTGAAGTAATCAATTAGCACCATGAACAGATGCATCCTGGTTGTGCTGTGAAGGAATTCATTGAATTACTCTTCTTTCAATTGGTGTTTATACTTCGTGTTGGGCTATGTCAATAAATAATGTATTTTGTGGTTGATTCGTCCTCCTTTCATTGATGAGGTATTCAATGGTTATCTTCTTTGTTGCTATTGACCGATCTCTTTAGGAATTATGCTCCTAGTTCAACCGTCTAGATCAACTTAGTAGTATTTGAGTACCATAAAAAGCTACTACCAAGATGTTATTGACAAATTATCAGAATATAAGGGCATCTTTTTCTTTAATACATGTTATTAAAATTTGGGAGAGATGACATGCTGAAGATATGGAACTTTGGTATCATGTAGGTCTTACATATTGTATTGTTTTCGTATTTGGCTAGATCGAGTCTTTTTTTTTTTTTCTTTTATTGATCAAATTGTCTTTACTTTCCATTGCCACGAGAGATCTCTGTTGTTTGTTAGTGATTTCCCCAAGCTAGGATTTGTTGAGCATCTACAAAGGTGGGTTATTCTATTTTTATTTTCAACATTCTTAATTTCTTGGGATCGAGCAATGCCATTTCCATCAAAGCAACTTGGGCCATGTATGAAGTGGTGTGTTCTTCTATAGAGATTATATTACTAACTAGATTTGATCTCCATTTGAGACATCATCGCATTTAGGCTCCAACATCAGTCACATCTGCCTTTTTACTTATATCACCATTTCTTGGTCCATAAGTGCTGGGAAACCTCTCTTACAGATTGATGACCATTTCTTTGCCATCTGTATCAACTTCTGCATTGAGACCTTTGTGCTCTCTCAAAGTGATCATAATTGAATTCTTCACTAACATTTGATTGTTCAGATGGTATACCTCAAGTTCCTCCATAACCATTTGATCTCCTCCATACAACTCCAGCTGGCTTCAAGGTCATTCTTTTTTCCTTGATCATCGATGCTCATTATGTATTAGTCAAAACGATCTCAGGAGCCTAACATAGACATCACTCGATAACTTGGTTTCTTTTCTATATGTTAGTTGGAAGAGCACTCAATTCTGTTGTTCACTGCAGGCCCAGGCTCTTCTCAGCTACTTCCGCAACCAGCGACATGGTGGTGCAGGGAGAGCATGATATGGATGGAAGATTTTGCCGCATCTGCGTTTGGATCGTTGCGAGCTGTGATGCCATTTGGAGCTTGCTTCTTCTGTTATTGTAGAAAATGTTCTAATTTGTAAAGCACTGGACCAATGATTCTTTGCACCATCTCCAGGTTGTACATTTATTTTTACAATAAGTACCTCGTCAGAGCTTGAGCATGACTTCATCTTCTTCTCTTTTCTAGTCTCTGTTTGTAACCTTGGCAATTTACCAATGGTGCATGTGTTTTAGCAGCAGAATGCAGATGTGATTCATAGAAAGGCCTGGGTGTAGTAGAAAAAAGAGGCTTATGTGTGATAGGAGAAATGGAATTGAAAATTTAGTAAATTATTTTTCTGGCCAACTGATTTGAGTGTAATTACTTTTGAAACTATGTTTTAGCAACAATTTTTCTTGTTAGTAAAGTAGACATAAACAGACACAAATGGTATTATGGTAATTATGGTTGCTAGTTCAATGATTTGTATTTGATTGATTTGAATGTGGCACAAGTGCTTAACCAATGGACTTGGAATAGTTCATAAGCTTCCTTGAAAGTGAATGGAGGGTGTGTTGTGGCTAGATTTGGCATCATTAAAAGCTTCAATGGATTTGTTTTCTCACCCCTTCTCTTTGTGCATCAGTTGAGATCTAGTGCATCAGTTGGATCATTCAATGTGATTCTTAGGATTCTCTCCTAATGGTATGGAGCTTAGAAATTTTTATGAGCTACATTGCCAATTGTATTTAGCATTATGTTATTATGATGACTATTAGAAGACATGTTATAATTAGTCTCATAAATCAAGAAATAATCATCATTAGAAGTTATTTTGATCATTTGTGTTTTATTTATTTAGTTTGTATGTTGATGGGTGTATTCATATTTATGTGTATTAGGATGTATTGTTTTTGTATCATTTGTTTAGGATATAGGAGTACTTGGGATTTTTGGGCTTATACATGCATTATGTTGTTTTTTTGTCTTTGGGTCAATCCAATAAGTTCCACATTGATTGAGGTTGTTTCTACAACATTCCCAAGCTTCCTAGGGTTCTAGGATTTTTCCTAGATTGCTCTATTAACTTTGGAAAGTATTGTGTGATCATCATTTAATCCAATGAATGACAACTTATCTAGTCCATTTAGATAATACCATTTAGGATCACTCGGTATAGTTTACACAATCATTTGTTTTAATCTATAGCACATTGAATAATGAGGTCGTCTAATCACTTAATCAAACTAGAGTTATATTTCCCACCCCATTTTGTAGCCTATAAAAGGCAATGTTCATAGGCAAAAATAGTCCACTATACAAATCTATTAATCTTTGTGTACCTATGTATTTTGGATGTGCTTTTAGTGGAATGATTCATGTTGGATGTGCTTTTGGTGGTATGATTCATGTTCTTCCTCATGCTATGATACAATACTTACATGAGATGCAATAAGATGAAACGAGATGATCTCTAATCTTCTCTTATGAGTTTTGCACATTTCCTTCCTTATTTAGCATGTTTCTTGCTATTGTAATAAATATAATAATGTTTTATCCATATGAACGTGATTGGTATGATATGAACTTTGCTATCATCAAGTAAGGCTCCCTTTCTCGTATGCATTTGATCAATATTCTTTCACTATGTAGTTACTAATTTTGCAAACAAAGCTTCTCTTTTAAGTACTCAAAAGCATTTTTGTTTCATGTGCTAAATCTATCATGATTCTCTTAAGAAAACACTAGTTCTATTCTAAATAGTGAAATATGATACATACTCATAATGGCACTTTGTGGAAATCATAAAGTATGCTTGTTTGGCCATTGTTGTACTATAAAAGTATGATTCTCACCACTTCATTTTGTTTCAATACACACCATCATTATCACCCAATCTCACACTAAGCACACATTGCATTTACCACACCAAATTGGTGTTTTCAATTCATGCCTTTTGCAAAGACTTTGTATCGAAGTCATCCATTTGAAAAACTTTAGTATGACAGTGCAAAAAACTACAATCATAAGTTGCACAACTTTTTTGCTTGTGCAAGAAGATAATCGATCGAATTACTATAACAATGTATACATTCTTTCAGTAGAACTCACTGAGGCTTTAATAGAGGGATTTGAACAGTTGAAGGAAGAAATACATAGGAACATATCATACATCTTTATTATGAGATAATTTTTTTTTCAATGCCCCTATGGCACATGTTGTTCGATGCCTAAAGACTTCATTGATCTAATTATGCTCCTAACAATTGCCCCTCAACAATAATCCCCTAAGTAACCAAATATTCTCAAACAACAACATCCATGAGAACTGAAAAATGCTCCTTCAGCCATTGAGGACCAAAACAAGAGTATATGAAATAAGAGCATAAGGTACAAAGAAAACAAAACAATTGCCTCTTTGACAACATAAGATCAACCAGCTGCAAAGTAATAAATGCTTCTATCATTATCAATCATGCAGAGAATGGAGTAATTATAAAAGCATTTGGTTCAGCTTGGCTTTCCCATGGTTTTCGCTTCGTAGTTGCAAACATCCGCACGGCAGAGCGGGCAAACCCTGAATACATAAAGAATCATAAGCCAAAAGCCTGTAGACGATATAACATCATGAGACAGTGCTTCTTCTTTGTTAAGGTGTTTGGTTGGTTGAAGAATTTGAGTCATACCTGTGAATCTCTTTCAGCCACTTATCTATACAAACTTGATGGAACTTATGGTTGCAAGGTAGAATACGCATGTACTCTCCTTCTTCATAGTCCAATAGACATATATAACACCTGGTAACAAGTAGAGAACAGTTGACAACTATTAAATATCATAGCCTACAGGAAAAAAAGCTAAACCAAATACAAGAAAATGCTAATTGTGAACATTATGAAAAGCTTAATCACACAGCAAGTTAAACGAATAATCACATGTTTGAAGTTCAAACTTAGACATGTGGGATGTTATATAACTATAATCAACTTCCTAAATCCCAAAAAATTCAGTTGGGTTCCATAATTAGCAAACATCAAAGAATGAGTACTGCATGAAATGGCACGTGAGGACTTTACAAATGGGAAGTAGTGTTAAAAACAAGCTTACCCAAACAAGTCAAATTTATTTCTGGTTGAGTCGAGTAAGCTGAAAATAATCTAATGCAGCGAGTTAGATGTTCCATTTCAAAGCCCTCAAGAACAAATAATCAGGCTTAACAGTACAAATGAATCAATGCTGTAGCTAGATTATCTTTCCCAAAGCCCAAAACATTGGTACAGTTGGCCCATATGTTGAAGAGACGAGCGAAGAGACTAAGGTTCAACAGGACAGTTAAAATGGCATCAAAACACCCAATTATAAGTGCCTCTTTAGCCATAGTTTCTCGTTCCTATGTTTAGGGCCTTGTGGGTTACCCATCAATGGCAAACTCAGGGGAACATCTCTTGGATGAGCTGCTCTTTTATGGAGGTGGTGGGGGTGAAGATCTCATCTTCACACATTAAGGCCCATTTCATCATTTAAAGGAGAGCTAGAGATCGTTTTCGAAGAGAACGACGCTTAGAAAATGGCTGCCCCATTCAAGTTGGCGCTTATTGGATAGTTTTCACATGGTCATCCAAACAAGAAATCCTTGAGAGCTGTATTTAGGAAGATTGGCTTTTCTTGACTTATTTAGTGAGTCATTTGGATATTAGGCACATTTTAATCTGTTTTGCCATCGAAGAAGATTACATTAGATGCTGGCTGCATCGTGTTTGGCTTATTGCTGGCTTTCCAATGAGGATTTTGAAATGAAAATCTGATTTTCAACTAAGTGCAGAACAATCACTGGTTCTGAACTTTTACACGATGATTTCTAGCAAAACATTTTATATGATGATCTTCCTAGCTATTGTTTTGGATGCTGTAAACGGGGATATTTCTGGCAGCATTGCAGACAAACCAAAGATGTAAAAAAAAATGGAGGAAATTAAGGCTGAAAATACAAGGCAGAGAAAGACACAATCTGAGGCTCTTCAACAATCAAAAGTTCCATTAAAAACATGGGATGTTAACTTGGATACTGAGAAAACGGAAGAAATCATGGTTCACCAGGAAATTTTGATAGTTTGTCCCCTGAAAAATAAAAGCAGATTGTAGGAGGAAGAAGATGAGGAACAGGAATTGGCAGCACAATTGAATAAAGAACAGGTCAAAGCTCTTCAATCAAACAAGCCGTTACATCAAATTTCTGATGGCTGCAGGATACATGAGAAGATCAAGGACAAATCTGATGACAAAGTGAGGATTATCAGACTCAAAGGCAACTAACATGAATCATTTTAATAATGCTCCAAATCACAATTTTCTTCAGTCAAAATAATTCAGATAGGATTTAAAATAAAGAGCTTTTGAACATGAAACATTATTGAAGGATGCCAAAGATTTTTTTGACTTCATGCTGGTTACCTACACAAATGACAGAAAGAAGAAAAAGTGGTTTCGAAGCAATCCAGCCCAATGAATACAATGACAAGCTCAAGAAATAGTCAAATAATAGAATCAACTCATTATGATTAGTGTGTTGATTCGGAACATAAGCAGGACAGTTGCAAAAAATACTGTTAATAGACTTAAATCTATTGTTA